>OX388317.1:14796114-15172376 GCA_947579605.1 Athripsodes cinereus | reverse complement strand
ACAGGTACCGCATATTATGTACTGTATTATGCAGAGAGTAGGGTATTGGTAATTAATTATATCTGCATAATGATGCAGCCATATGACAACACATCACAAAATAAGTATGTGTTATGTGATACGTAAATACATTATATTCGTATGTAGATACATCACATCCGATAGAACATTAAATTAAATCATTATTTTTTATCTGATAACAATATTTGAAATAATGTGTTATAGTCAATATATCTGGCTAACTATGTTGACCATGCCTACTGCGTGATTGGTCCGTTGCTGTGGAACAAAATTCTTTATGATTGGCGAATTCTGTGTGGAGTGTGGAGGTGTTCAAGACAAGGTTAAAGACCCTTTTGTTAAGGAGATGTTATGATTCTTGAAAGGGCCCTTGCGCTGATTTTCTTACAAAACGGTGTATCTTAAAAAAAATGCGTAGAAATATATATGTGAAATGACGATAAATCTAAAATTATGTGTCAATTTAATATCTCCAAACGTTAAGCTCCTTGTATAAGGTAGAATTAACCAATGCCATCCGTTACAATTTTTTTATTTATGGCATGGAGAGAGTGATCTGTATGTTTATTACATGCATTTAGAATATTGGTTAGCCTACTTGTGGGAGATGTCGTGATGGTATGGAAAGGTACATCGAAAAAACTACATCCTCATTTATTATCATCACAAAATTTTTTTAGAGAGAATTTGATAATTTACTCATTATCCACATAATTTGTTCATAAGTTCAATCTTTGGCGAGGAGTGTCTTGTCCAATTAAGCTATAACCAGGCGACATTCTAATGTTTGTATTCCTTAATTATTTTTTTGATTGTTCATTTTGTAATCGATAGTCTTGACTCTCATCTCATAACTCGCTCATAAGGTAAATAAATCGTTAAAACAACGCTCATTATTCTTAACGAGATTTTAGCTGAAAGGACGAATTGGGGGGAGAAAATATCGATTTCTGTTTTATACCCGTTCACCTGTGTACCTCACCTGTAAATCGTTTGTTCTACTTAAAGTAGCTACTTTTATGGGATGGTACATAGAGCAGTAAGGTGATTTGTATTATGGATTTTTGCGAAACAGAATGTTTCATCGATGTTTTATGGTCGAATTCACAACACTGTTTTATAGGTAATAATGATTCGTATAGGGGGGTGCCTTGCAATAACGCATATACACACGTTTACAGACATTCATAATATTATATACGTAGGTATCTATAATAGGTAGGTACCTACACATAACATTATGCCGGTACAATACATTTTGTAGGTATTCACATACGCACATTGATATTCACGATAAAGCTACGTGATTTGGATAAAATTGGGATTCGATATTGATATAAATATTTTTTTCCTTCCAAATCTCTAATAATATTGCCGCATACTGCCTTATGTTTGTGCTTTAGGTACGTATCCACTTTTCAAGTAATACTATTATACAGAAGAACCCGAAATACGAAAGCGGAAAGGTAAAAAAATATTTCGTAAATCCAAATTTATAGCGTATGAGTTGGTACCTACCTACACAGGTAACATAATCACCATTACACTTCTTATTGCCCAGGGTTGAATCAACCTGACTGAAAATTCTGAAATTCAACCGCATATTATAATATCTTTGCTAGTTGAAATATTGCGCTAAAACCTCAATACTAAGAATATCAATAAAAAAATTATAAAGTATTTCTAATTTCACTTTCTTTTATCACTGTATCCGATTTAGAGACTATTATTTTATAATATATATAATTAGGTACATATGCTATTTTAAGTTTCACTATAATGTATGTAAAGTATACCACAATTATTAATTGTGTCGGTGCACACGTAGTAGAATTCCATAATTATGTCCATAATTCCATAATTGAAACAAGTGTTTCTTTCTACTATTGATTATTTCCAGAGAGATGTCTTTCGACTTATAAGGTCATTATCAATCTGAATTGTTTACAACTATTCATCTGGTTATGTAGTGTTTACTATAAAAGAAATTCATTATAAAATCCACACTGACGAGTGTGGACAAAACTTCTAGGTTTAGCCAAGGCCCACCCAGAGCTGTCGAGCTTAGGATGGTGATGATGAAGATCAGAAGTTTAAAAGTATGTATTGTTTCAAATTGTATATAAAAGTTGTCACTAAAAAAGCTGTATTTTTTACGAATAATGAAAAAAAAATACACAATAAATTAATTCCTTTGATCTTATATGAAAATTCTTGATGGATTTGCGAGAGATGTTAAAACATTAATTCCGTTCGTTGACTACTTAATACGAAATATAGGCAGTTGATTATCCATATAAACGTAGGGAAATCTGGAATATAATCACTAATCAAAATATTATAGGTAATATTATATTGCGTGTACTCGTATAATGTGATTAACTGCGTATTATCAGATGACATATTATTAGTATATTATTATCTATCTACATATGTATATTGTATATTTGTATACATACACGATATACGTGGGTAGGTACTAGGACAATGCGATTAGCATCCTGATTATGCATGATCTTAATATTGACAATGACATACCTAATTATAATATGTCATAATATTGTTACGAGTATATACATATTAGAGTATTTTAGTAATATAAACTCCGTCAATACTGACGACCAAACAGAAAGAATTAATCATTTTCTTTGTTCTATTTTACGGATTACATAACAGATAAGGCGACCTTGTCTGATCATCTTCTTTTAAGGCACAAAGATGATGATTTATAATTAATCTACACGTTGCACAACAAAAAAATGAACAACAAAACTGGTTAGTATTCGTATTAAAATGTTATGAAGTTTTTTTTTTTATCAAAGTATAGCTACGGGTTATACACGACCTGGTGATCCCTTTTCATGACAAAACCTATGAGAATGACATCAACATGTTTTTAATATCATGGAAAAATGTGACTCAATTGTTACAGGTTGGAGATCACTCTGATTGAAGAAAGGATAGAGAATAAAAGAATCGAGAGTATTTTTTTTTTCTCCTGGTCTTGAATCCTCATCATCTGAGATCGGCCCTCTTAGTCCTCTTCCTTGAAGTACCCTTATTTTGCACCTATAATGGATCAATTACCCTGCACTTTAGTTTCCTTTTATGAAAGAGAAGAAAAAGATGCTTCTTTATAAAAAAATTATCAAAATTAATTCCGAATGAAAGAGGATATTTTCTTTGGTGTACCTAAGTCGGACAAACGAAGAATAAAAAGAAATTCAAAATCTTGAAAGAGGATGGGATATAATTACTGTGTTCAAATATAGAGTAATTGTAGTCTGAATGTTGTTCACTTAAATAATTAATTGCCATTCAGCCCATTAGACTATTGACGTCTTAGTATTTGTATTAAAATCTGATACGAAGAAACTTTTCTTCCGCTTAAGTCTTACTCACAAACTTCAAGTGTTTCGAGTAAGTTCCATTATAAGTAATGGGAGTTATTGCCTTATTGGCATATTATTATTATTACTCAATACAAACTCTCCGACATGTTGTGGGTGTATTTGTTGTGATTTAACAAATCAAATCTTGTTAATAACGATACGAGCGATATTATCCAGCACGTTTCAGTAAAATATTATATTATACAAAGAGGACGATTTCATTATTGAAATATGCGTGCAGTACCTATGTATGTAATAAAACAGATTTAGTATAAAACCATTTTAATAGTAATCTTACACTCACGTAGAAGTATTTAAGTATTTATTGATAATAAATTTAAAAAATGTAAAAAAGTAAAAACTCATTTAGAAATTTAAAAAAAATTTAAAAAACTTGAGCTTTTTGAATGATAGAGGAAGCACCGATCAAAAATTTTCTCTCCGAATGATCGTAGAAAAGTTTTTGGAAAACACCAGAAGCTTTTCTGTGCGTTCATGAACTTGGAAAAGGCATACGATCTCATGGATCGGAAAAGATTGTGGCGCGTACTGTCATAGTATGGGGTAAAAAGCCAGTTAATAAGCTTAATTTCTTCATCTACGTGGAAAGCTCTGCTTCCGTGACGATGAACAACAT
This sequence comes from Athripsodes cinereus, assembly GCA_947579605.1. Classification (NCBI taxonomy): domain Eukaryota; kingdom Metazoa; phylum Arthropoda; class Insecta; order Trichoptera; family Leptoceridae; genus Athripsodes; species Athripsodes cinereus. Next base: position 15,168,326 of record OX388317.1, on the reverse strand, counting down.
CTTCTCGGAGTGGCTTACTCACTGATAGAGGGAAGCAAGGAGAGGACAATTGGCATGTTTATTACATGCAGCTGGTCTCCTGACTACCCCATTTGTAAAATATTCCGTGATGGTATTGGTTTGTTAGCAAGGGATGAAAATACGACAGAGATACCAAAAGAGGAAAAGTGTTGGCAATGACAATGTGTTGAACATGGCAAAAATGCTAGTGTACCTACAATACCATTTTGGTACCGACATTTAACTATGTATGCAAGTGAAGCATAGACAAAACTTGATGGTTGAAGAGAGACGAAAGTGGAATAAATGCTATGGAGATGTGATCGCAGACGAGAATGGTTTGTAAAACGTTGCTTGATGAAGTGAGGAATAAGAATATTGGGAGAATGAGCGGATACGAGAGTAGTATTGTGGATAGAATGTTTGTAAATAAGTTGCGATAGTATTGACATGTAGAGCGAATGAATGAAAAAAGGATGATAAAGAGAATGTATGTATATATCTGAGAACGTCCGAGAACTACGTGGTTGGAACAAATGAATCAAATTCTCAAATATGGTCGTGTGTTGAGTAAGAGAAATCGGCCTGCATATATGAAAAATTGTACAAATGTGGAAGGATCGAAAGAAGTACCTATGTAAAGATAGGGTAAGGGTATAGATAAATACACAAGACAACGCTCAAATCATTAGTTTCTTATATCAATATAAATACTTTGTATTGCAATATTATGTATATTACTTGACATCAAAATAATGCTTTTGAAATACTCATCCTTTCTTTTAACAAAGTGTTTTCAAATGTACTTTCTTACGAATGAATATAGAAAAAGCATTTAGAATTCTTCGCGTTGGATTGTTGACTTAAATATAACATCATAATATGGTATTTGAATAGATAATTGTGAAACTTTGACATTATGAAATATCAATTTCACGCCCACACATCTTTATTTTTATTTTTTTATTTCATATATTTACGGCGTTAGCCTTTGACATGTTAACAATCATATTAAAAACAAAAAACTACACAATAAATTTGTTATATCAAGTACAGTATTACAGGTAAAATAAGTGTAAGTGAAATAATTATAAGTCAATCAAAAATATTCAAATATGTCATTGTAAATAGAGGATTTATAAATATATAGTCATACAGGTAAAATAAGTGTAAGATGAGATAATTATAATTATGTCAATCAAAAATATTCAAATGAGTCATTGTAAATAGAGAATTTAAAAATATATAGTCATATAGGTTAAATAAGTGTCAGTGAGATAATTATTATAAGTCAATCAAAAATATTTAATAAAAACATTAATTGTAAATAGAGGATTCATATATATAGTCACAAAGGTAAAATAAGTATAAGTGAGATAATTATCTAATGTTTTTATCTATTTGCTTATATCTGATATGTTCTATTTCTTCGTAATAATTTTTATACAGAGTGACATCTGAATTTGTATTGAAAATTTCTGTCATGTCTGTATAAATTGAAATTGCTAAAACCTAGTTCGGAAGACCAATACACGAGTCCATCCATGTTCTTGATAAATATTGAGTTTCGATAAAAAAAATAGATTGTAGGTATGTACATATTATATAACTTTAACACATAAACCATTGAATTGTCACATATATGATATAAAAATATAATATTCGTTGTTCTAATTCATAATATATCAAAGTGCAAAATTTTCCTCTTTTTGTTCATATGAAATAAAAGATTTACGCTCACTTTATTTTGCTAATGTTATAATAAAAACTAGACTATTGATAACTCTGTAGAAATTTTAAAAGGCATGGGTACTACTTATTACTCTATGCTTTTATTTAAAAATAAGTAATCTTAATGGATGGACCATTCTTTGCAGATGATAGTAATAAAATAAGGCACATAATTAAAACTCTTCTAGATTATCTTCATTGACATAATGAAAAATTATGAGGATATTGAAAGTACCTACAGCTAATTTTATCGGAAAAAAATAAAATTTCTTTGTAAATAGTATTAATATATTATTATCTACATTTATAATAACATTATTATTTTCAAGAGGAGGAGTCTGCAATGGGCATGCGCATTTAAATTACCCTTAAGCCGTCTGTTTTGTTCAAAATTCTGTTTCTCTTTTACCCCAGTCCGGCATCATCCCCTAACAAAGGAGGTTGAATTTCATTGTTTTCACGGGAAAAACTTCGTGCGCGATCTCAAGATGAGAACAATATCAATTGGTTTTTACGGGAACACATAAAATAGTACCATCAAAGCGTGAATTTATGTTATTACTCCTCAAATTATCACAATCCCTTTACGAAACATCATATATAATTTCTTCGAAGATCTAAAACCAATATACTTTTGATAAAGCAACAAACACATATACAATTAAATCATAAATTAAACCAACATAACAAACTTTGTAGTTTATATGGTTCTAATAACAATCAAACAACTGCATTTCGTTACATAATTTGATTAAGTACATTCTACGCTATGACTCATTTTAATTTTGATGCATTCGCGGAAAAGTTGAAGTGTAAATAAAACTGAATGAAAGTTGAGACAGCAAACAATGAACAACAATAAAGTTTCTTAAAGTTTTCTTCAGTCAAGTTCATTTTTTCATTGACTGTGTAAAGATGCCTGTAAAGTGGGCATGTGGTGTGAGGCGCTGTTTGGCAGCTGTACTCCTGGGGCTGATAATCATCTCGACTGCAGATGGTAATAACATCTTCCTTTATTTATTTCTTAACTTTATTTTTTAATTTAAAAATATCTTTCTAAGATATAACACTAGCAAAGAATAAATCATTTCTAGAAGTTTTTAGTGTCCTGTCAAAAGCAGATATTCGAAAAAAAAATATATACCTATGTATCTCAAATTTGGCAGTGAGGTATGCCACCCATTCTGAATGTGTTAATTTTGTTGGCACATAAAGGACAGCTTGCATGTTAATTACATGCGGCTGGTTACCCCTGGTAAAGTAGATATCTAAATTGTAGGAGAACTACCGATCACCCAGATAGCTCAGAAGTCTGGGAACTTGAAAGTATTGGAAACCAACTCCCCTAGTCGATTTTATTATATTGTTCTTCTCTGTGTGTCAAGTTCCCCCGACGTTGCTGATCACACCGGCAAAATATTATTATCCAAGAATTATTATGTAAAGTTTTTTTACGATTGACAAAATACAACGATATTTAATGGTATAACCAAGCTATGCCAGAAGCCAAAAAATGTAATCGAACTTAATGTATGAATAATACAAAATGAACATGACTTCATTGTTTGAGATAGCTAGTTCAATGGCCGGTTGAGTCATGGAATTTTTCAGTCATATAAAGCGCAGTGTTCATATTATTATTATGCATATTATATCAGTTTCCCGTCTGAAAATAACGGAGACTTGATGAACTAAAATTAAATATTTTTAACTATTTTAAGATATTTTATCATAATAATTATGTTAACCATATAATTATATTGAAATTCACAATGATCAAGATCTTCTTCGTATTCTTCCCCTCTCCTTCGAAAGTTTCCTCCATCTCACTCCATGTCTCCACGTTATCCAATCCTGTGGCATCTTTAATCAGATAATCTGGATTATTATTATAAAGAATATATTGTTGAAGGGTGTTTGTGTTCACACTGTGAAAATTCATATTCAGTAATTAATTTATAAACAATCTTCGATTGTTTATAAATTAATTACTGAATATAATTAAAAAATGGTCGGCGGGCTGATGCAAAGGTTTCGGACATTCGTTCTAAAGATCCCGAGTTTGTTATCACTCGCTGCCGAACCTCTTCATCTTCACGACACAATTATAATTATGTATTCAGGTTTTTTGAAATCAAAATTTGTTTTAATATCAATTTACACATACTGCGAGTCTTTCTGACTGTCTCATTTCTGGGAAATACAACAATATTACAAATAGAAAAAATTCCTCCCTTTAACATATGGATGTGGCTTATTCATTTGAATTTCTTTGTTTTTATCGATGACGTCGACGATAATATTTTATGTTTATTTGTTTAGGCACAAATATGTATTATTTTGTTTATTTTCCTCAGTTTTGGGGTCAAAATATCCTTCCAAACTACATTATTAATTCAATGATGTATTTCGAATTCACTTTATAGCAACAATTAAATAATAAATATAAATTTTGATAAATTAAATTAAAGTTATGACATGAATTATTTTATTATATCACTAAAAGACATCCATCCTAGACTATTTTTCTTATTGGCATGGAGAAGACAGCTTATATAATATATATAATATATTATATTACATGCAATAAGTTCACTGACTTTAACATTTGTGGGAAATCTCAATATGGTAAAGATAAATATTTTCTAAATAAGTTAATAAAATAAAATAAATAAATAAAAAAATTGTAGGTATAAATATTAAAAAAAACCTTTAATCTTGACTTACTACATAATTTTATTTCACGATAATCCAAATTTTATTAATACCATGCATGAGAAATATAAGGTGCACCTTCAATATCTTCCCTTGTATCTTTCATTATTTAGAAAGATAATTTTCTTTATGTGTTGTTTGACAGAGTAAATAGGAAGAGAGATATTATATCAACATTAAAAATGTATAGCATGTATTAAAAAGGTGAAAATTATTGACAGCAATGTTTGAAAATTTGAGTTTAGAAGTCGAGAAAAGGGAGAGGGTGGAGGAGGGAACAGTTGATTATTCTAGAGTCAAAGACGTTATTGTACTAACAGGAACCTATCATTTATTGTATTTGACATAATAATAGGAAAGCGATATAAGTAAAATTGTTTACCTTAAAAACAATCTTAGGTTTGTAATCGGGATCATGAGTTCGTTAAATCTCAGATCACTGGTAAACGAGTGGATGACCTTTTAAAATAGAATAGAGTTAATACACTTAATAATAACCAAAGTATGAAATATGTAGGTATTACTTGCCTAAGGGAAACATTGAATTTAATTACAAGTTAATTCCCACAATCTCCCTAATTGGAATTTTATTATAGGTATAATTGCCATGTTTAAAGAATAATAAATTGTATAATTTTTTCTATGAAGAAAATAATTAATTATTCCTAATTTCTGGTAAGATGTTTTTACTTCGCTAATTAGTAAATAAAAGATTTCATTTTTATGAAAAAATGGTGAAAATTTAACTTACTACATAAATTAATATGAAGCCGCAATGATATTAGTTCCACGTAAACAAATAAATCTCATAATAGAGGTATTGGTATTGAATAAAATAGTGAACTTTGAGTTTCGCTTATCAATAAGTTTGATAGGAAGGAAGTACCTATCTACTACGCCTCTCTTACTGACGGATGTGAGAAGCCAATTTACTGACCCAGATGCCACTCACTTCCTTAGTTAACTTGTTAAACTAATAATAGGTATTGGATTTCTTGTTTTCCAATATCTACACATTGATTATATCTGTAAATTATTATTTGAACCTCTGCACTTATACTAGGTTTTGTCGCTAATCAATTAATCTTCGAATAACATAAAATGAGAAAAAAAACTTTTCAAAATTAATCCCAAAGAACATTGAGCAACAAAGCTCATTCTCATTATTTTAACACAACATATCATTATAATTATTTTAACACAACAGAAAAGTATGCGACAATATATTACTCATGTTTTTTGGCATGGAAAAAACGACATGTGTGTTTGTTATGCTAGCTAATCTACTTGTGGAAGAAAGCACAATTGTGTAGGTATAATATAAGAATAGATATAATGAAAGAAATTTGACCATTTAAATAAGTAAGTAGGTACATCATTCTTTTCAAAGACAAAAAAAACTCTCTTTGAAACGCACTTACAAGTGTGTTTTTGTTTTAAAAATAAACAAACAAATGATAATACATCCCTATGTTGTTATAATTTCTTCCCGGAATCAAAATATTTAAATTAAAATCAAATTATATGAAACATTTTAATGAACGTAAACAGCCTGCGTATGTTTGTTTGTAATTATTATTATTTACCTACTTGACTCTGCATACTTAAATTACTTAGAGGCATAAAATGTACCTGTCTTAAGTGTCGGTGGTTGGTTGGATGGTATTACTGGTATTTCGCCTATCAAATCCATTTAATAACAAGTGGAATTTATTTTTTCACACGCATCCAATATGTACATACCTGAATATACATGTATAATATATAGAATAATAATATTATGCTGGTATAAATAATAATATGTATTATGAATGTGGTATTACGACCTTATATTCTCTTCTTAGAGAACCAAGATTGCTTTACAACTTTTTTCATAAATAAAAATACAAATAAATACCTACTAGGAATAGTGATATTAGTCGATACAAAAATCTAGGGCATGGCTTCGGAATTTTCTTTCGTAAAGTTTTCATAATGGAGGTTGTTTTTTGTGATTTTATCCGTGTTACTGCTATTTATTGCACAAACTTTCGGCCATCCCACTGTTGCCATCTTCAGAGTGAATTAAATTTAGACGACCACAGAAGTGAAAATCATCAATACAATAATCAAACACACAAACACAAACAAATTGACAGATGATACGGTCATTGGTGATTTTAAAGGAATATTTTTCAGTATATTTCTCGGTAATTTTGTCGGACAAAATCATCTCAAGGCTCATCAAAATCATCTATAGGCTGTGAGCTCGAATCCCACCAACGAGGACAACCAAATAAGGTGCCGTTGGTTTTTCTGAAACTAATACATGATGTTTGTATTCACATGTTATTTACATATTAAAAATTTTGCTAGAATACTTTCTGAGGTCACGGTGTTCTCTATATACTTTGTAATATTTTGTAATTATTATACTTTGTAAAATTTTGTAATTAAAAGCAACGATGCCGTGTATAAATAAATAAAACGATGTTTTTTATGCCAACCTGATAATCATTTCACTTCATAATGTTTATATGTTATATTAATATTTTCTTTTTTAATTAATTTGTAGGTAAGTACCTAGCTTAAGCTAATAAAGAAAACCATTTTTTCAGAGAATTAATATTCGAATTATTTTTAGAGTAAATGTGTACCTCCTCAAATATTGAGCAAACGTCGTAAGAAATAATCTCAAGGCAAGAAAAATAAAATGAATTAAAGGAAATAATGATCGTGAATTCTAATTATTATAAAACGGTTTAATAATTATAATAAAATGTTGATTAACGTTGTGATTCGAATGACGTTAATTTGTTAAAATTATTTCAGCTATAATAATGAAATTACTATGTAGGTATATAGTACATGTATTAGGAAGGTACTAAATTCATATTATTATTATTTCATTATATTGAAACGGTTGTGCGACGGCGATTATACGACCTATGTATTGCATCAGTTAGTTTCACATTTCCCATTTCCTCGGTAAGACTGAGAATTAAATAAACCTTTGACTGCTTAACTGATGAATATGACTTACATAATATATTAGTAATTAAGGCGGCAACCGGAATAAGGATACATGGATCCATGATCTTTTCTTTCTGAGAATGTGGAAATTAATTTCATTCGATTTTGTTAATTTTATTATTTTTTACAGCATCAATGTTTTAAAAAAACTTATTACGGTATACTTCCCGGTAGCTTTATTGAACAACATCAAGGGATAAGCTGTGATATGTTTTGGTGTTTTATTTAATATCTTTTTGCAAACCCTTGGCCAAAAGCTGTTATGGTCTCAGTGTAGGGTGACATTTTTAGAATAATAATAAAATTATAATATAACAGTGTCAACAAACCAATATAAAATTCAAAATACTAAGACGATATACATAGGTATATGCAATGGCAAGATTATCACTTTGAAGTGATTTCTTTCATCTTACCTTTTCCGTGTGCCCATTTATATTATCATTGAGTAACCTTTATTCGTTATAGTAATATTCCACTTTTTGTTTGAAGGGTCGATATGAATTTTGTTGGGATATCAAATGAAAACATAAGTATTTCGAAAGTATTTTTGTAACTAAAATAAACAAACGTTCGATTAATTGGTCACATGTGTAAAAAAATAAATAAAGAGATACAACTGAGTAATTTCCAAAGCCTTATCAAAAAATACCGTTTTGGTTTATGGGGCCTTGTTCCACCTATTGTGTCAATATAATTCATAATTATTGCGTTTGTCTTTTTCATAATTTCATTCTTAGGTCGAGCATTTTATTATAACGAGTTCACTGACTAACTGACAAATAGAAATAAAATGTTCAAAGGTAATTTTAATCGCATCAGTCGGACCGTTTCGTTGTTTTATTCTTTGATTAAATCGTTTCACAATTTACTTCAAGGATATTGCAATGAGAGACTTATTAACTGCATATTTTTTTCGACTTCGAACATTTTGCTTCAACAAAGAACGAATAAATTGAATTGACGAAAATTGAAGTTTAAATAATTATGCAATTATTGATTATCAAAACACTAACTATTTTGTTATCCATACAACTTTCGTTCTAATAATCTTTAGAATATTTAATGTAATATTTTGCCAAAATTTCCGGAAGATAATTGATGAGAGTAGCGTACTTAAAGTAGCATTCACATTGCTTCACTTTGAATGATCATCCAGAGTGTCAGGGTCAAACCTATTCATCGAAAGTGAACACGTCTGTTCACACTTGTTCATCCTATGCTTTCAATGCCATCTCAACACTTTCAGTCATGTTGTATGTAGTTAAACATATTTTCGTACAAAAATAATTAAACAAATTCAAAAATGAAAAATAACACATAAAATAAATTAGCTCTCGACTGCATAATAATTTTGTACACGATTCTGACATTCAATACAAATTCATAGAGAATAAAACAAATAATAAGAATAATCCTTTGATATCCTTTATATCTGGATAGGTGAATTTTTCCCGGCATTAGACTGTTAAGTTTTTGTGTGACCATGACTGATCATATGGAGACTTATCTGGTTGTATAATGTTGAGAAGTGTGAATGGCAATTCTGCCGCCGCGTAAAACTTGTTTATGGTCATTTAGTGAAAGGACCTTTCATCAAAATTATGACGAGTGGTAATCTCTTTCCTCCGTCATCGCTAGTGATCACTATTGATGAAACGCCTGTTCACACCTATTCATCTTGGAGGATCATCCAGAGTGATCACTGAAGTGAACAAATGTGAACGCCCGTTAACGTGTGATTCCTATTTCATCATGAAACTGATGCGAGTCTAAGCGTGTATACCTGCTCTGTAGGGAAACGGAACTTATTAATATCGCAAGAGGCTAAATGGGCTTAATCAAATTTATGTAGCGATTATTATAACCCGCTGCTATTATATATAATGTTTCCTCACAATGGAAACATTTCCTTTTCACATTTCAGTCTCCAATGTTTGTTTGCTTAGAACGTTGTGTTGAGTATATCGGCGCCGATTTATCTATACTCCGTATAACTTACATAGGTACCGACGCCGAAATCATATAACTTACAACTAGATACAATATCTTTATTCAAACTTTTTTATGAGTTAATTTTTAGCGTTTCTTTCGGAACTACCTACAGGAAAAACAATTTTCATCCATTCAGATTAATTGTATTTTGATCGAGTGAAATTTGTTACATTATATATTTTTTGAATTTTTTATACATACTATACCATCACGGCATATCCCACAAGTGGGGTAGCCAGCAGACCAGCTGCATATAAAACAGGCAAGCTGTCTTCTTCTTCTTCTTCTTCTCCTTTTTTTTCAAATTGAAAAATTATGGCATATTTGTTACAAAAATCGATAAAGTTAAAGTTTATTTTAAAGGCAGATATTTATATAAATATCAAATAATTTTTAACTTGAAATCGTGATTTTCAGAATCCCATATTTTACGTCTAAGCTTACACCAAACAGCGAGATTTATCCCACAGAACCCCAAAAATTAGAGTGCTAGAAACCATATACACCATTTTATACTTGGTACTCGAATCCATTTCCAAAATGAACATTAATCAGTTTCTAAATAAAATACTACCAATTTTTTTCTGTTATTTAATTTCTAAGAAGTAAACAACAAAGTTACATAAACATAGAATTAATCTTCAATTTGACAGCAAAATCCTTACAAAAGTAAATGAGTATTTTCAAAGTCAGAGGTATGTATTTATAAAGATATTTTTGTTATTTCTAAGAATCAATAATGATATAAATTTATAATAACATTATCGTTGATGAAACAAAAACATCTTCAGTAATATAATATAACCAAGTTTAACTCGAATTCGCTCAGAGAATACTTATAATTAACCTCTCGAAGATCTATCTTTAACTTTACGAAAACTCCTTCAAGTTCAGTACTTTAAGAGAAATTTGCATTGCATTTCATGTGTGATAACAAATTTGGGATGAGGTAATATAGTTATGCAATCCGAGGAGTCGTCGGTAAAGAAAAACTATCCCACTCTTTATCTTGTTTTTCGAGTGTCCTGTAAAATGAATGTAGGTACCTATTCGTTAAACATTATATTTAAGACATTTAACATCATTTTAAATGTCTTTATTTACATTGGCAAGAGGAGGACGTGTGACATGTTAATTATATGTGTTTGATCCGTATTATCCAAGTTGTAGGAAAAAAGTGGATTCATGATGTTCAAGATCGTGAAAAATGAAAAAATTGGAAGAGGTCTATATTCAGCAGTGGAGTAACAAAGACTTGCAGTTTAGCAAGTAAGTTTGGTCCGATGGCTACCCCACTTGCGGGAAATATAAAAATGGTGGTATAAATTAATACAAAGTTTTTAAGTCTTTATTTCGAATAAAAACTAAATAATTTGAATTTAAAATGATTAGACAAACAAAAGAAAAATGATAAACCAGTCTGCTCTACTTATAATAATAATTAAAATATGTGTATCTAGAACTAAAAATGAAAAAATTAAAATATGTGGAAATTCGTCTGTCACATCTCTAATTTCATATTATTTTAGATATGAACATTAATTCTTGTTTAAATATGACAAGTAAACAACAAAATATAATCATAATAAGAATACCTAACACATAATATATACTTAGGTATTGTTATTTTATCATCTGTGAAATTACTGTACTAATGATTTGAATTAGGAACGTAGAAAATATTAACAAGGAATTAACATTTAATTATATTATGACTGCGTTTGGAATGATTTAAGACAAATATTTAATGATGTTATATTCTCGAAAGATCGGTTGAGTCCCTGGCAAAGAATTTATAATAATGAGAGGTATCCCATTTTCTCTTCTAAGTTTTCGAGTGTTCTGTAAAAGTCAGATGTACGTAATACAGCAGGAATAATATAACCAGTTAGATATCTCGTTGGAGAACTATGTTTTCAAAATGTTATATTATGAAAAATCTAATTGGAAGAAGTAAGAGAGGCATCCTAACACTTACGAATTGGCTCTAGGCTGGCTTAAGTGATTACTTTTGATGTTTATGGACTACTAGGTACTCCAATCATATTGACTATGTTCAAGGCACTACATGACATTACACCGGTGTACATCTCGGAGTTCTGCATTTCTGAGCAGGCAACGTAAAGGAAAAAATCACTAAGGTCTGCAAACACAGACTCTGTCATACACTTGTGGTACCGCGTAGGGGGGGTCTGACCAACTATGTTGACCGCGCCTTCTGTGTGGCTGGTCCGTTGCTGTGGAACAAAATTCCTTATGATTTGCGAACTCTGGAGAGTATGGAGGTGTTCAAGATGAGGTTAAAAACCCTATTGTTCAGGAGGTGTTATGATTCTTGAATGGGCCTTTGCGGTGGTTTTTCCACAAAACGGCGCATCATTAATAAGTTGTCTAGCTATTATTATTATTATTATTATTACGCCATTCTCGCTGTCACGATATGTCCACCACATCAAAATGATATTTTAAGTGTATCTTCCATACAAGCCGTAAAAACAAGGAATTAGTAATATAAGCTATTGTAATGCAATGAATGTAGTTGTATAAAACAATGAAGTTTGAAGTAGTATTGAATATTTGGGCCCAAAGACCCGATATAAAACCGTTGCCAACTTTTAGTGAGTTCATTGAATTCATAATATCAAATGCCTAGTATAACTTCAAACTTGGCAGTGCCTGCATTGTATGGAACAACATTTCCTGCTTTTTAACATTTGCAAACAGTTTTGTTCAACACTCCATATTGAAACATTACTATTATTATTTTCAATGTATTGGATAGTGATTTTACTGAATACCGATAAACGGATTCTCAAATAGGATTGTCGGATATTGTGGTGTTGCTAAATATTCTCGATTGAAATATACACCATTTTTTCTTATATTCTCATTCACGCAGATGGACCTTTTTTAATTTCTATTTGTGGTAAGTATGAGCATAATTTGGTAAAATCCCTGATATAAAATCACTTATTTTTAAAATGTATGTCCATTTTTTTATTGTATGTTTTGTGCGTGCTAATTTTGAAAAAAAAAATCAAGAAACAATCGTTTTTCCAAGAAAAATATTCATAACATCGTGCATCATATTAAAGACTTTTTGGCACGTATGTATATTAGAATTTCCATTTCTAAAGCAATTTTCATGAAGGTGGAAAGAAGCATTCATAATACCGTTACCCAAGGTGGTATCACCGTGTGCACCCAAAGATTTTCGGCCAATATCTATATTACCTTGTCTCTCTAATTTGAACGTCGATTTTCGAACAAGTTTATGGCCTTTTACTTAGTGCCTCTAAAACCAAAACCATCGTTATTGGCCATGGCCATACTCGCAAAATTGGGAAATTCACTCTCACTCCTCCACATCTTGCTCTTTGTAACTCTAACATCCCTCTTTCAAAAGCGATCAAAAATCTAGGATCCATGTTTAATCAAAATCTTTCATGGATAGATCATATCAAAGAGATTTATCTCAAAATCTTCTTCAGACTACACTCCTTCAAATGATTATAACTTTTCCTTACAACTGAAACTAAACAAGCGACGGCTTTGTCATTTTTACTATCAATCCTCTTCTATGCAGACTGTGCTTTCCTAGATAATACTGAAGAACTCATTGCTTAACTGGATCCGCTGCAGAATGTTTGCTAATAGTAGATCGTACCCAATTAGATGCGTGTATATGGCTAATTCCTGTTCAAAACAACCAGACCATGTTGCTCAATTCCTTAGATTTTTTTTATACTTTGCCTGTTAATTGCCTGATATGTTGAGACTTTCAAACAAGTATTATTATTTTTTTACTCTCCGATTTTTTTTTGGTGGCCATTTTTCTAACGTGCCGTGGGTGATTTTTAATGAAAATAGATCTTTAGAAAAATTGTTATATCTTCTTTATTACAAGCCCAGTACGGCTCGCGTTTCCCCTTTACTGCCTATTCATTTTGTATGGAAATTTCAAAGCACGATATTTTTTAAACCACTTGGACTATATAAAAACAATTTTTGTGGATTATTACCTGTAATAAATTAATGCTATTTTCAAATTTTCATGAAAAAAAAATTAACCGGTTTTTAGATATATAGTCTTAAAATATGGATTTTGGAGTCGAAGGGGTGTCATTATTTTAATTATAAAAAAATTAGCTGTACCTTTGGGCATTCCATATTTCTTTATCTGATAGTTCTTTAAAGTATTTATTCACAGAAAAAAATTCAATTGTGATTATTACTTTATTATATTTAAAACTTTCGTGTAAAAATCACCTTTTTTCATAAAACAAACCTTGAGATGAATTTTTGGTATTTATTTAAATATATAATAGAATATCAATATATACCAAAATATAGTGTCATTATAACTCAATATAATGTTATTTAAATCATTTCGCTACGGTTACAAACAAAAAAAATATTACGGATTTTGTATTGATTTCTTTTTACAAAAACAGCCCGCGGGAAAAACTCCATATCCCAAAAACCACTCCGATATCACTCATATAATTCTTGCCACTTATCAATCAGAATACGGTTAATGTTATGTAAAATTTTCAAAAGAAAACATTCAGTCCCTTTTCAAATATTTGGTTTCAAAGATTGCATTTTTTCACATAAGAGCAAAGTTCGACTAGTTATAGAAAAAGAAGGAAATTCATCTGCATTGCTTCTGAGGATAGTGCAATAAAATATCTCTGTAAATAAAAAATATGAATGATGATACTTGTTGTTTTCATTCTAAAATAATGATCCGAAAATGAGCAATTTTCAATTTTAGAACAGTAAATTTGAAGTAAAATTTTGTAATTTTTCGATAGATGCCGATGATCAAAAATATTTTTGAAACTAGAAAATTTTGTTCTAGAAAAATATTTATTTTAAAATTATCTCGATTTGTTAATAAATAAAAAAGATACAACAATTTTTCTAAAGATCTATTTTCATTAAAAATCCCCCTCGGCACCTTAGAAAAATGGCCGCCAAAAAAAATTTCAAGAGTAAAAAAAAATAATACTTGTTTGAAAGTGTCAACATATCAGGCAATTGACAGGCAAAGTATAAAGAAAATCAAAAACATCAAGCAACGATTTTTCCATTTTTTGGTTGTTTTTGTTTGGAATCATACATATACGTTTTGTAGCTGTAGATTGTAGCTACAATGAGGTAGACAGAGAGAACAGTGTAGGTTGATAAAGCAGGTCCTTATTGACAGTAGTTACAAGATGGGTAGGTGAGATGGCGATCCATTTTGATGCTGTGATGTGTAGGTATCCCTGATGCGATGTCGAGATGCGATCCGATGGACATGATGTGGTGCTATGATGCTTTGAATCTATGCCCCATAAAGTTCTCCTTATAAAGTTGTCAAATGGTAGATGTGTTATGACGTTCTCTACGGTGTGATCACGTCGATACTTAGTCAGCCTTATAGACACGTAGATGCTGATGCACCACACACGTATAGGTTTATGGTTGTGAATGCGTTCATTTTCATATTGCACCTTTATAAAAGTTCTATGGTTTTATAATAATTATTTTATTATTTTTTATATATGTTTTATATGCCCTATGCATTCCACTTTGTTTAAACTCACTTTATGCCAAAACTTGTTTATCAAACATTATTTAAGGTTTACTGGAGGACATTGCCTCAAGAAAACATGTAGTTTTGTACATTTTTTTTTCAATGAAATGTTTACAAATATTATTTTTACTAAAAATGTATCTATACCTTGTACTTTAACTAAACTGTACCCTCAAGCTGCGCCGAAGCTCAAGTGAGGTAGGTAGAGAGGACGGAATGCCATAACGTTCTATCCTTATATACATCTTTCGCTTCTTTCACATTCATGCGATTTAAAATGTTGTACTTGCGGAACGTCAATCCGGTATCCGGTCGAGTAGTAATCTTAGGCTCGATATTATTATTTCTGTATCGCTACGATTCTGTAAAACGTGCCGTATGATAATATTCATTGTTTGATACCGATATAGAACAGACCAATCCTAAAGCAACAATGTAACGTTTCGTAGATAGTATTTGCAATATTGAAAATCACATAATGCATGGGAAATTTTACAATTCAATAATTTTGTAATCTCAATGTAACATGTATGATAAATTTATTCATAGGCAGCACAATACACATCTCGTGCATATGACAAAATTTGCATTAGCACTATTATGTGCAAGTCGATAGGTTTTTGTTGTTTAACATAAAGAACATAAACAATATTCTTAACAAATTTCATGTTAATTCTTTTTGATAAATTTTCTTGTAAAAAAATATATTTTGAAATCAACTCAACACTGAATGGAACGGTTTTTCGAACTTTCGCAGAACATGTGGCCTTCAACATGAATAATATTCATACTCGCACTGAGAAAAATACTCGCAACGAATCATTGGTACATGCTATCAGATAAGAACCAGAGATAGTACAAACGATTCGTTAGTACGAATCTATAATATTTACTTTTCGCAAACAAATCATTGGTGATTTTATTAATGAATCGTTTTTACTATCTCTGGTCCTAATCTGATAGTACGTACCAATGATTCGTTGTGAAATTTCTTTAGTATTTTTCTCAGTGCGTTTTCAATAAAAACACTGCATTATCAAACGTAAAATTTAACTGAAAATAAGAAAAATCCTTCTGAAACCTGTTGTGCGGCATAAATAACTAATTAAATCATTTTGATATAGAAGTTTTAACTAGATAAAGCTATTTCATCTAGACATACTCAAAATAATTTGTAACCACCACAACAATACCGCCAGATTCAATTTATTTGACTATTGTATCATCAATGTTTTGAGTATAAAATATTTATTTATTTTATATTTATTTATTTAATACATAAACGGCTATCGCCTTTTACATCAAGAACATACATTACACAATAATAAAATCACCAATTTCCAATAAAAAGCATTAACAATTACTAAAAACATAATAAAAACAATACAATAATTTATTCATCAACCTATCCATCTCACATCATCAGTTACATACAATCTTTCATAAATCTCATACAAAACACAGAGAACATTAATACAGTTTCAATAACAAATTTCACAAAGCAATTAATTGTATATTTATATGCTTTTCTACCCATTTAGTTAATAAAAAATAATCAAAATAACAACGAAATGTATGACATGACGTCTCGCCAGCATCAGACGGGTAACAATTATAATTATATCTACTACAATGTATGTCATACTATGTACAGTAAGCGCCCGCTTATGAGGCAGCGAGTATAGTTCATATTCTAGTGATGGATCACTATTATTAATACTGTAAAACGCAGAAACATATACATACATATTTTCAAGTTATGGATATAATATTATAAGGCTGGTTAACCAGTAGTATTGATTAATTAAATTATATTGATTATCCGTGTCGTGCCGTATCACGTTAATTTGTGCGGGTTTATAGCTGAATGCCTTGTAATATTGTGAATGGAATTTCGGTAAAATATTGTTTTCCAAGTAGCCATAATAATACAAATCCATGGTTTATGATATACAACCACGTTTCATAATAATATTACAGTTTATAACATGAAACTTCATAATGCTGTTTTGTTTGTTATTCTCCCGTAACTTCATATTAATACTAGCTGCCCCAGCGAACTTCGTACCGCCTAACAATCAATGAGTGTCAAAATTTAGGTAAAGGAAAATGAACATTTATATTTATGTGGATATCATTGTACACATGCCACGAAAGTAAAATAGTTACAATACCCTCTCCTCACACACAGTATCAGGGAATATTGTTGCAATATTATCGTAGTCCATATTAGGGCCAATTCTGAATCTTAATGAACTAACTAACTAAAAAGTTGATAAATATTAGTTATTATATAGTATTCAGCATTAGTTATGAACTATAAACAACTATAAACTCGAGAACCACCAAGGGCAAACGGTAAAATCTATGGGACAAACTAATATTAGTCAGTGATGCCGCAATACAAAATGTTTTTCACGTTCCAATTTACACTTCTGGCAACAATTTAATAGTTGTCGCTCGTGAAAATTGTGAAATGTCAGATTTGCCGATATATTTTGGCGTTCGTATTTGCGTCGGTGGTGGTGTAATTTTACAATTTATACGTGCTAATAGTTGCAAGAGGCCCTAAAAATATAAATTTTTACTTTTAATTGAAAAAAACAACTTAACACTTCCAAAATATAGCAATATTTTGCGGTAAAATGACAGCAACTAATAATATTCGCACATTAAAAGTCGCGAATAAAATTCTGCCAAATACAACTAATTGTAGTTGTCAGATGTCAATTAAAATTTCGTTCTGAATACGAAATCCATAGATTCTCGAAATTTATAGTTGTACTAAGGTGTCAAAATGAACTAATGAACTAAATTAGTACGGAAAACTGTGAATACGAATTAGAACTAATTATCATGACTCAACTATCTCCTCACACTTAGTTAACTTAGTTAGTGCAACTAAACTATTTTATGATTCAGAATTGGCCATATTGTATTTTTATTGAAATTAAAAATGTATGGCGTAAATAATTTTCTTTATAATTTTTCTTCTCGTGAATTTGTTAGATATTTTAATAGCCTTTCGGCTATTCCGGACGGAAAAGAATGCAACAAATCAGAGATTATTCATATCGGTACAGCTATTCTTGAGTTATAAATGGTGTAACTAACACGAGTTTCTTTTATATATATAGATTATAGCATTTGACAGTTATGTATTTCAAAGTAGGTAAGTACTCAGTCTTACAATATTGTAAACTGTTCTGTAGGTATATTTCAAAGAACGGATAATATTTGCACAAAGTGTTCTTACTTATTTACTCTAGGAGGGCCTTAAGGATATAAACTCATATTGCTTATAGTTTGCAAATCGTTTTCCTTGAAACTATAATACTCAATCAGCTGGCTTTAATTATAATTTACTGACTCATAGAGAACTTAGACAGAAAATTGACCACATTATTTTACTTTGTTGCTGTAATATCAGTTTACGATTTCAATATCCGTCTTGATTATTAAATCATAACAAGAAACAATATTCTTGAAGTTCTTACGTAAACTTTACCGTATTTGTTTCTCTAGTTTTCATATATTCGCAGTACACAAGTTTATCACACAAAGCTCTAATTATCGACTGTACAAACGACTCAATCCACAAATTTTAAATTTTGTAGGAGAAACAAAAAAATAGTAGTTTAGTTTTTAAAAATTAAAAATATCATATCTTACCGTAAAGTAGTTTTTTTTAAATTATGTCATAAAAATTCAAGAGAAAATATTCAGTAATTATTAAGTTATAACTGACAGACTTTAGCAACATGTAAAAGAGAAAATAATGTACTCGTAAGTCGCATGTTTGGGTTATGTGGTTTGATGGCTTTTACCTCGCCATAAAATAACGTCTGGATGAAATTTTTTGGTGTTAATTTAATTTTGATCAACTCATGCTGTTTGAGTCCTTGATTCTATTCGATATTTGCAATTAAGTTCTAGCGAAAAAAATATTTTGCTTTTTCTATAAAAACTAGACATTTGGGGAATAGTTATTTTATCCAAATGTGTACAAGGTGCAAATGATTGATTTTAAAACAAAAAACCAGGTTTGCCAAAATTGTGATTTGAAACCTTTGTCCTTAGCACAGTTGTTATCTAATACTTATACCTTTTTGTAATGTAAAAATCATTCGTTAAAATTAGTCTAGATCCAACTGGCCTGCGAACTAAAGACGTAGTTTTATTTCTACATGAAAATGTCACATAAATTATCAGTCATAACTTAGGTGATATAAGTGATACAGCAAATATCAGGTTACCTATTAATGTCTTATTAGAGTTTTATGAGGTCATTGAAAGTAACGAAGCGATCTGAGTCTGAAGTGTGAAGTGGAAAATGATATTGCACTTTATGTTTACGTGTTACATACTTCATTTCACTTATTACTTTACATCAATTTAAAAGGTAAAACAATTATGTGGAGTCAATATCATAATTATCCAGGTTGAAAATATAATCACAACCTAAATTGTCAAATAAAAATGTGCTAATCATTTTGACGCCTTCGGTGTGGACAAGATTTACGAAGTGTTGAATCGGATAAATGCAAGTTCTCAGACTTATGCTATGTCCAAACGATCAGTTAAACTTTTTTAATTATAGGAAAGTTGTTTGAATGCACTGAAATTTAAAAATAAATAGGTAAATATAAATATCCAGTCTGGATTGAACAATTTTTGTATTTTACACACACTGTAAATAGAAAACATAAAGATATATAAATAATGTATGATATTTGATATGCTTTGCTCTCTGATGCTTTGAAAAGCATTCCTTTTAATAAAATTATTTATTTTTTCATTTATTTTAATGAGACAAGTAGAAGCGAGTTCATACTTTCTGCTTATTTAAGAACATTTCCATAAATGTGACTTCTTAGTAATTTAATCTCCAAAAAGACATTTCGCGTTCCATAAAAGCAACAACTGTTTTTCAGTTGTCATTAAATTTAATTTTGCAAAGTAGATATTCAGTTTGTTCAAGTCATAAGAATATGAAATGAAAAAACAAACAAACAAGCAAACAAAGATAATCATATTTTTGCTAAATATAGAAGTAAATTAATTTTTCTTCTTCTGAGCTTGTAATCCGCTAGATTGGTCAGCAAAAGCCAATTTGATTTCTCATTCTGTACTGTTCTCTGTCAGTCAATCTTTTTCAGTTCTGCGTATATACTACAGTGCATTTCCTCCACCACTCAATGTATGTGGTTGTTTCTTGATCAGTTTCTGTGATTCCTTTTTTCAGTCATGGCCACATAAAACTCAGATTCAAATTTCTTTATTCCTAGAACATTATATTTATGAAACAGTTAACAATGTGTTGGTGTTGCTGCCCCACAAGGTACAATGCACCTGTATTGGGCTTACAACAACAAAATAAAACACACACTTTTACTTATGTACATTTTCACAAATACTTTCACATAATATTTAATTTAAATCTGCAAGTGGAATCCTTTTGATTCCAAGAAAACCCTAAAAATAATAATAATCCATGAACATTAATATACTTACATTCATCATCTAAAATGTAATAAGTTTGATTCATGCACCCTTGTTAACATTTTCATAAAATGAATGAAAAAGAAACCATTTCAAAGCTGTATTAGATATGTGACTGTATTCACATTTTAAAAATTAATTATGGCGCATGTTTTTAGATGATAGCTGACCTTTGAAAAATTACTTTTCTATCTGCACATAAATTTGTAGTTATTCTCTTTTTTGTGCTTTTTATAACAAACTAAAATAAAATAAAAGTCACAAGGCTTGATAAGATTCGAAATTCATCCATTCGTGGGAGTCTGGGTGTGTGGGATGTCTCAGATAAAATACAGGAAAGTAGATTGCGATGGTATGGCCATGTGGCCAGGAGAACATCTGAGTATGAAAACAATAAAGCACAATGTATCGAAGTTACCGGCAAGAAGCCAAGAGCGTTGATGATGTGAAGAAGTGAGACAAGACATGCAGAAATGCGATATTTCCCATAAGGATGCACTCGACAGAACCAAGTGGCGAAACAAAACAAGAAAGGCAGACCCCACCACCATGTGGGATTCATAAGTGCACAAGGAGAAGAAGAAGAAAAGTAACGCAAAAAATTTGGACTATATTCATTTTTTGGTTGAGGGGATTATTATTATACTCAAAAAAAATGGTTTAATAAAGTTTATTATAAAAAAATATGAACTTTGCGATGGGAATGTCAAATGGACTTAAACGCCAACGCTTTATCCAAATACCGAATCTTAAAATGTACCCATCGTATTATATTCTAAAATATGGTCAATTAAAATATGTAAGTATATGTACCTAAAAATAAACATTGTTTGAAACAAAAAATCTTTAAAAATACGAAATCATTTAGCATTAAAATAATTAGGGTATAAGCAATGAATTATTTGTGAAAATAATTTTATTTAACTGCTAAAACGAATACCTATTATTACATTATTTAGGTACTTACATACTTAAAATTATTATTTTATGTATGTAGGTACAAAAATAATTTATTTCCCTTGCTGCGTAATAATTAATGAAGGTGCTGTATAAAATAAATTAATTAGCTTTACACACACTGGAACATAATCATGAATTTTATGACATGGTAATAAAGAAATCTGTAGTACTCGTACATAGTTGATAATAATTGGAGATTAAATGGATATCCGGAAACCATCCGGTACTGTGACACCTGGAATTGTCTCTCATGATTATGGGTGCATACATAAAAATGTTGAGCTCCCCATGTCTTGCGATTGTCCGGTCATAAGTATTGTAAATAAATTTGTATATTTAGGTTTAACTATAGATAATAGATTTAAGTGGGACCTACATGTAAATAGTATTTTGTAAAAGATTACGATGTATAGGTGGTATGTTTTATAGAATAAAATATTTTGTACCTAGGTCCACACTTATAACTGTATACAAGTCTTTGGCAGAATCGTTGATTAGATATGGTATTAGTAGTTGGGGCAATTGCACTAATACTAATTTGAAAAGAGTAATGTTCGCACAGAAATCGATCTTAAGACTTTTAGTAAATGAGCAAATTTGTAACGCGGCGCGAAATGATATTTCTTTGTACTTTAAAAAGTTAAATGTGTTATCTGCTAAAGGCTTGTTCTGGCAGAGAATTGTTCTTGACCAGTTTTCGAAAACCGAGTATAAAGATAAACCGCGTCATTTGCATCACACTAGATTTAAATTTAATGAAGGATATGTAGTGCCAAAATTCAATAATAAGTACGGAAAAAGAACATTGGAGTATAACGTGCCAAAAATACTTAATATGATGCCGGCATCTATTAAGAAATGCAAGAGTAAAAACATTGCAAAAAAATTAGTCAAGGATTGGTTGATAAAGTGTGGATTTATTTATAACTAGTAATTAATTGTTTAATTGTAAGTTGTATAGATTGATATAATTTTTTTTTTTCGTTATGTAGTATAATTTGAACCTGTAAGAGAACACGCCGACAAATCATTTTTGATTTGGCGTGACTCGTAAATTGTATTTGTTTTCTTTTCTATTGTATATTATATTTGTTACCAATAAAAAAAAAAAAAAAAAAAAAAAAAAAAAAAAAAAAAAAAAAAAAAAAAAAAAAAAAAAAAAAAACATATATTATATATTCGGTCAGATACCAGATAGTAAAATTCAATATCTGGCCAACCACCGAAAGGTCTTTAAATTGAAAAATGAAACGATACACATTTCTCGAATGAAGAAGATGCAATAAGGCAAATTTATTTTCATACTTTTATCACATTTTAAATACCTAGCTCCTTTTTATTCACCCCATGGAGGGATTAGTGCCATCTTTTTTATTCGAAATATAGCTGCAGGAAAAGAAGAATAAGCTAACAGTATCAATGAAGCTTTAATGTTGTTGTGTCTCAACTTGCTTACTATTTTACAATGGTTATTTGATTGATTTCTTCACAAGTATGTTCATCTACTGGTCACATATATTGTAACAAAAGCATCAAAAACTTACATGCCAGAGCATCAGGAATGATATGGGAAAATGTGACTCGAGTGGCACAGAGACGCTCTAAATGGATGGGAGGCTGGGAAATTCAACACTCCTTAAAAAAATTAGGATAGAAAACACTAGCTAGCGAAATATTCCTAGATAGGAGTATTGAAGAGTGAGTTAATCTTTCTCTCTCTTAAAGTAAGCAGAAAAGTCTTGCACTTTTCTTTCTATTGCACTCAATCATATCCTCACAAAGCTCGTCGAGGTATTCGCCCCTTATGATTTATGCTCTTATCCATCCCTTCTGTTGATTATGTGTTCGATCCATCTAGCACGTCTTTCTGAGATGGTCTTGAGCAGGTACCTTCTACCTTCGATTTTGTTAAGAGCTTCGTCATTTGAGATAAATAAAAACCATTAACCCGAAAGATAACTCGCCCTGTAATAAAAAAATCATTCTTGTATCCGGCTACAGTTCTATTTATTTCATCACAAGTAACAGTAATAATGATATAACCGTAGTAATAATAATTTGTATGAGAGGGATTCTGAACAATTTTAATCACAAAACTAAACATCTTTCACATTTGTTGTTTCTGCTAATTATTGTCTAATGTCCATTTTATAACCAGGTAAATATATTTGTTTGACGATAATTATATTACTTACTTAAAATAAACAACCTTTTCTACGTTAAAGGATTATTGTATTACCTTTAAAGGCTACTTTTGTTAAGTTGGAGATAAACTTTTGCGTCAATATTTACGTTACCTTACATTTTAAAACTTTTTTTCTACACTATGTTGCGTTTTTTATTTTGAAATGATACTTAATGTATAAAATACTGAAAAATGATGGAAAACTAATGAGTAGATATTTATAAATTCTGTTGAAGTTTTATAGCAATAATGTTCTATTTATGGCAGTGTGTCGAATATTGTGAAAATGCTAGTGCTTAATACCATTCTGGCACCACTTTAAACCACTTTAAAAATACATATTTGAATTCACAAGTCTCATAAGTCAAATTTTACTCGATTGCGGGTGCATTGCCATAAAATAAAACAAGAAGAAGTCTCATAAATAGTAGGGTTATGGTATAAAAATATATACCATAACCCTACTTTTCCCTCGCGGGGTAGGCAGAAAGGATCGAGCGCCACTTCCTTCTATCCATGCATACATCTTTCGCTTCCGTCACTGTCATACAATTCTTCATGTATGCTCTCCTGTTCAATGTGCTCAAAACGTGACCGTCATGTAGGATTTGATTTAAATGATCTTGCCTACTTTTGAGACTGACCGGGAACACTATCATTGGTGAAGGTCATAAAAAAAAATGATCTTGCCATTTGATCCTCGGACGTCAACGTCTCCGAGCACCATTCCTCTCAGCCAAATATATCTTCTTAGTCATTCTTTCCTCATTCATTCTTTCCACGTGCCCAAACCATCTGAACTTATTTACATTCATCCTTGTAATTACACCAACTTTCATTCCACATTCCTTTCGTATATCACTGTTACGCACACGATCTCACAGACTTTTACTACACATCCTTCTCAACGGTCTCATTTCTACTGCGTTTGTGCCACTTTCATCCTTCTTTAACCATGTCCACGTCTCACTTGCATACCTACATATCGTTGAAACCAATTTTAAGGTACAAATATTGAGACTTGATTTTCGTATAGAAGAAGTTTATCTGGTAATATAATACCAGGATAGAGTAGGTAAATTTAATATTTATTGTATTAAATATCAGCTGTATAAAGAAGCGATGCTCTTTATAGGTGGGTATTAAATATTCCATGCAACAACGCATGAACAAGTTAAACAATTCTGAGGTCAAATGTTAGATAGAACTGTAATACATAGGTTAACATTTAACCCTAAGGAGGATCAATGTTTTATTATAACTTTCACCCTCTTATAATAATAATATATGTACGGTTGGCTGCAAGACGTTGCTCTCACAAGTAATTCACCATTTAAAAGAACATTGTATGTAGCCTGAATGTTTATTCTTATTTATATTGTTATTGATTCTGTTAATTAAAGTTATTATTATTATGGTACGTAGGTTCTACCTACATGTATAGACGCTATGTTACACTTTAAAAGCTTTACAACGTACCTACTCGTAAAATCAACCCAGCTTAACAGATTTTTCCAGCAATAGCGTGTATTTATTAAATACCGTGCAAAATTGCAATATTTTTGAGTTGGACACACAAATTACAATAATATATTATTCCGTAATTCGTAGGGACTTTTACGAATGTATGTAGAAATTATTAAATTTATTAAACAAGCATTAGAATTTAACTGGATATAAATGTATAATATTTATGACAAAAATGTATTATTTACGTACATTTGTAAGTCTACCAAGTATTATTTTAGGCTGGTACTACTACTATACCAACACGACATCTCCCACTTGTGGGGTAGCCAGCCATTTAAGGTGTCACAGTTTAAAGCTTGATACGGGTGTTCTTAGGCTTTCAGCAGCGCTACCCTCCGGGATTCACTCCTCTACTCTCAGAAGGGGGGGGGGGACTTACCTCTTTTCCCGGCTAGCTCACCCTGATGGAGATAAGTCCTCAGTCCTCCGCTCCTACGAACAGCCGGAGGTAGCTAACAACCCGTACGATATCTTCCTCTGCGGGTTTGAACCGCGAGAGGGCCTTTCTCTCTTCCTCCTTCGAAACTCAATAAGTATGCAAGCAAGTGGTGGGATAGGGAATGTTAACTATTCTACTAATTGTAAACTCTAGAGAATTTGATACAAAATATGGTTTATTTACACAATTAAACAATAATATTACTCAACAGTTTCCACCTTGGTAATACCACAATATACAGTAATAGTAATGTAATTTCAATAAGTTAGTCAATAATAATAAAAAAAAATAATATATATAATTAAAAACAGCTATTATTTACAAGAGAAATTAAGAAAATATCATGTTTATATATGTATGTAACCCAGTGTAATGTTACATTCATATAAAAAAAAGCAATTTAATCAATACGAAGAGAACAATTGAAACATTATTCTAGTCTCATAAAACTGCGAGCTCTAGATTAATTAAGGCTAGATTAACCTGACAGTAGTCGTACCGCTAGGTACTTGCGTATGACAATTTAATATTATTATTTTCACTATCAATTATTCATGAAAATTTTATAATTAAGTGAGAGTATCAATTGGTAGTTATTTACACATAAAAAAAGAAATCAACCCACTAATAAACCATAATAAATGCTGATTCACAAAATTATTAAAGTCAGTCATCCATAAATCAGTTGTTCATAAAACAAAATATTATCAAATAATATTAAATACACAAAATCAAAATCAACTAATAGTCATACCACAACAAGGTAACTACCCACGATAATAATTTATCCAGGTCATCAATAACTAGTTACTCATTAAAACATAATAATTATCAATCAATAATTTGATAACAATGTGTATAATAAAAATAAAGTAGACATAAATTTAAATTAAAACAATTTTTCTTACGATATGATTAACCGCGCCTCCGATGTATGTAGATCTTGTCTTCCCTTTCGACCTCGAGTAGCGAAATAAGAAAATTAATCGAAATCTGAATGTAGGTATCTCCCGTTTCCTGACGCACAGCATTCACGTGTCCTCCCCTTCTAAGTGAAATCTCCCCGTTGGCTAATTCACCTCTGACCCTCTGCGACGTCACACAGTTTACACTAGTCGTCGGCTTCTTGCGTTATGATTTTAATTTGCCAACTCATTGAGTAAAGTCTATCGCACCGCTTCGACAGCTAATCAATCAGTAATCAATGATTTACTATAGATTAGAATAGTTGGTTGATTGGTATTGTGTAATTACACACCGATATATTCGTTTACTTGTTCACTACGAATCATTTGACTCACAATTATTAGTTCTTATTCACGATTATTAATATCTTATTATTAATTTCTCCCAAATTTTCGCGACTATGTATAACAATCTCGATCGATCAATTTGAATTTGAATATGAATTTGATCTCACTACGAACAATCTCTAAGTTATCTCCGCGAATTAATTTCTCACAACAAAATCACTTTTCGCGAATACTACTCGCGATTCTCCGCGAATAACTAAATCGCGATTTCTCTTCTCAACTGAATTTTAATCTTCTCGGCCCTTCCGCGAATAACAATCGCGGTATCCCTTCACAACTAAATTTGAATTCTCTTGACCCTCCGCGAATAACGATCGCGGTATCCCTTCTCAACTGAATTTTAATCTATCCTAATTTTCCGATATGTATGAGCTTTTATACCAGATTTCGCGGGCAAAATCTCTAATTCTCCAATCACGACGTACTTCCTTATCTCTCGCATCCACCCCCTAAGATTCTCGCCAATGTAACACAGGGATGCGGTCCGAACGTCGTTCTATCTCATTTTAACATCTTCTATCTCTTCCTAACATTGTACCGCCTTTCGAGTCGTAATTTATGGCTTAGATAATAATCATCTATGCGCTTCACATCGCGTTCTCCGTTCAAAACTCATAATATCAATAATAATTTCCGACTCTAAAAATATCTATCGGTTTATCTATTTACTCCCCCTCATATCCTATATTTCTTATTTCATCTCTATCACGACACATACCTAATTAAGATATCCATGTTTCACATTTAGGTATCTTTATCTTATTCCTACACTTAATTAAAATTTACAAATACATAATGAGGACTACTCATACTTCGTAAATATCGTATAAATAATTCTATTTCATTATTTATTTACACCTAGACGTCCAATGATTATCATAGTAGGTATAAGATTAGTAAAAGAAAGCCTTACATACACCTCATACAATATACAATAAAAATTATTGATAACAAGTTCCCGATATCAATTAATTATCTATACATCTATATTCACTTCTACTTATTCATTCAATAAAATCAGATCTTACGTGTACACACTTTGTGTCCATTGCAACAACATTCTATAATTATTCTATCCTTTAATTCGAATCTCTCGTAATTATAAATTATTCTCTCTTTCTATCTTCACCTGTGTATTAATAAGCCTACTTACACACCTATTAATTAATCCGGCTACCCTTCCATTCATTTCAATATGATTTTCAACAACTGATAATTTAATACATAATTGATTGATCAACACTTCTTTATTAATAATCCCCCCCAATAACGCAAGTAAGTACATACATACTGCGTTATATTAGTGGTAGGTATTTCGTGACGTATATAATTACTGGCCACCTAGATAGAATTTCTTATCAGCTCCCCTTTTTTTTTTTCATGTTCTATTTTACTGTCGCATTTATTGTTTTTCAGCAAAATATCTCATTCCCACGGACTACATTTCAATATTGTCTTTTTTCTCTTTGAGGCAGCCGCGTTTATTATTTCACAACAAGATATTCGAACTTCCTAATAATATTATCTTCTATAATATTTTACGACCCCCTTAGAAAATCACAAAGAATATGCCGGCATCCCGTCCCACGTGCGAATGCAATCTGTTTATTGCACAACGCCAGGTACCTTAACTAATTGGACCTCGCCGCTTTCTTCTCACGAGTGATTATGCAAATATTTCCATAATATTCGTAAACAAAATATTTGTCACCAATAAATATAATTGCTCTACTAATTATCTAGTTTGCCGCTGATAGCAAAATTTCACATTTTTTTTTTCTTATCTCATACAGATGTAGGTATTTGGGAGATTTTTGGTCGTTCTAAAATACAGAACCATAACAAGCTTTTTTATTTTTTATTTACAGTAATCATACAGTTTTAACAAGGTACCTATATAATAATAAGGTATAGAACAGTGAGCAAAGCAGTTGAGGTCCCTTCCTAACCAACTAGTG
Organism: Athripsodes cinereus; assembly: GCA_947579605.1. Lineage (NCBI taxonomy): Eukaryota > Metazoa > Arthropoda > Insecta > Trichoptera > Leptoceridae > Athripsodes > Athripsodes cinereus. Next base: position 15,139,402 of record OX388317.1, on the reverse strand, counting down.
ACAGACAATATAATATATTACAAATAATTACATACAACAAATAGTTCTCTGAAAATTATGTAAATGTTTCGAGTACATACCTTTAATTATTATACGTAATTCATATTCAGGGTTAAGTGTATCGAAATAAAATTGAATAAATTAATTTAAATTAAATTTATTCACATAAAATAATAAATATTATAAATTTGACCATGTAGAGAAATTATGGATATTTGTGTAGGTATGTAGGTAGCTAATATTGCAATAACCCTCCAAACACTCGGATAATTTAGGATATATTTATCTTATAATCAAATAACCATGTAGAATTATTTATATATCTCGTTTAATAAGTTTATATAATTAATTAATACTATCTTTAATTTGTCATAGGAATTATTATTATCAGTTATTTTAGAAGGATTAACTATGTTACAGTTACGAGACATTTTGAATGTTTTTTAAGTATTCTACAATGCACATCCGTTACTTGATTATTAAAATCGCGATCGATTTCGGTAAACCTATACCATTGACGAGCGATATAATACTAGTATTGGTTTACCGAAATGGTATAGGTTTACCGAAATCGATCGCGATTTTAATAATCAAGTAACGGGTGTGCATTGTGGAATTATTATTATTGGACAACATTGAAGTGTCGTTTATGTGCTAAAATGCCTCAAAGACACTGTACAATTCATCAATTCTAGGACATTACATCCACTTCATACGTTTATCAATAAAAGTTAATACATGTAGGATGGGTGATATTGTTCATCACTGCATTGAAAATGTTAAATGTCTTGAACGTGAGGATTTACGAACTGTCTTTCATAGGACACTCGAAATTTAAAATTGGGAAACCTACACTTTACTGGGGATTCCGCGGAATCAAATAAAAAGATTGTTTAACATATTCTTAGTTACACAGTTATCACTTGTGTCAGAGACTGAGCTGTTGTTGGAAAAATAACTTTGTGTTTTAATCTGACATCGCACCTTTAAGCCATTGTTAAAATACTCATATAACAATTTTATCGGAAATCTTCAAATTATCTTTAATATCTTTACCGGTTTTGTTATCTAGTATCATACCAATCTGACTCAAGATTACAAAGGTAAATCTAATAGATTTTTTCTATTCATTTATACCTGATAAATGTGCCTATAGTAGCCATATAAAAATCTCAATACGAATTGATTCAAATATTTATGCGGGAATTGTGTAAGTTATGTAGTTACCTAACAGAGGAACAGCATTTTTATTGTTTTAATTTTGATTAATCAAATACACTCACAAACGTAATGTTCTATTTACATCGAACAGAATGTACAGGTGTTCAAATACTATGGCCTTAATAAAACCTTTTTTATTCAGCGAACCTTTATAAGGTAATAAGTTGAACCTTTTTATTCCGATCCTAAGCAATTTCAATATTTAATACATTTACCACCCGCTGGGAAACCACACGTTATATTTAACTATGTTTTACACCATTCTTTTACAGTGTGCGTGTTGTTAGAAAATTAATAGTTACAAATTAATAATGATATAAATTACTCACTATATTTTTCACTTAAGATTTTCCGGTACTTAATCATAAATGATAGTATGTAATATTATAATAATTAATGACCATAATAAACAATACCACCACATTAATTATTGTAACTATAAGATAACAATACAACTACTGAATTTTTTCCTTAAAGTTTCCGTAACACGACCGTGTTAATCCTAATTTGTACATGATTTTGCAGGAGGTTATTTCAATTACCGTTAATGAGATGTACAACATGGAATTAAATGTACGATAAATCACAAAACTTTTATTAATAATTTCTAATACTTATCTAACGTTTTTAAATACTTTCTTTACTTACATATTCTTATATGGCATAATGGATACAAGTATGAGTTGCGTTGTGTCCTCCAAAGATTTGGCTCCAATCCACTACTACCCATTAGAGTTCTCTTTCATACTGTTTTCGTCGTAATTATGACAAAAAATACGTCGAGAGTACCTTTGTAAAATATTTACTACTTAAAGCTCTGTCTTTTCAAAGAAACTCAGTGTAGCAATTAATTTTTAAATTGGATAATCATATCATAAAAATAGTGTTAGTAGAAGATAAGAGCACGTTAAACATGCTCTGTTCAATAAAGATATTTAGATACAATGACGTAGATTCATATATATATATAATGAGTTACAATACATTTAATTGGTCTGCAACGAGTTCTGACTTTCTTCTCCATTCCTCCCTATTCTCAGCCAGTCTCTTCAGTTCTCCGTATGAGCCACAGTTCATGTCCCTCTTCAGTTGGTCCATATAAGCGTCTCTCGGTCGGCGTCTGCCATTTGTGCCTTCGGTCCTACCCTCTGCGATTGCAATGAGCGGTCCTGAGTGCCTGATGTTGTGACCAATACAGTTAGCTCGTTGTTGGCTGATTCTTTTGAGGAGTTGTCTTTTTTCGCCAACCCTGGTTAGCACTTCTTCGTTTTCGACGTGTTCCGACCAATGAATCTTCAGCATGCGTCTATAGCACCACATCTCAAAGGCCGCTAACCGCCCGCTTTCACTCTTGCTGATGGCCCACGTCTCGCAACCATATAGCAAAATGCTTAATACAAAGACTTTTCTGATGTAATCTGTAGCGGTAGAAATATCTAGACATGTTTTTTCGTACGTTCTTTAAAAGAAAATGAGTAAATTTTAATTTATGGCACATAATTTATACAAAATAGTATAATTTGACAGCTTACGTAGTTTTCAAGACCATAGAAGGTGTGCATTTGTCTTCCTATACAAATAGCTTGATTAATTGTTGTATTCAATCTTTGATAACAATCTCCTATATTATTCTAAGATAGAGGTTTAATTGAAAACATCAAAACTAACTTGTAATTTACATCATAACAAAGGAGATTAGACGATTGCGTGGTTATTAAAGGAATACTATGGTGTAATGTTCAAGTGTGTCGGTAATGAATATAATATTATGTCATAAACAACAGGCCGCTAAATTATTGTATTAATAATTATTATTAACCATAGAGGTTTCACAGTGCAGACATATATTAAATATAATCTTTATACAAGAGTCCGTTCACATAATAATAATATTAAAATCACAATACGGTTAAATACTCCCCAATATGAGCATGGCTAATGTTTCATAAATTTGTCATCATTATTCTATAATAAAAATAGATGTTTCTGGTTGGTGAAATACGATGATACAATGATTGAGAGTGGGTACCATTCTGAATGTCTTATTTTTACCTACTTAGTTATTAGTCTTCATCTCTGCACTACTGGATATACATATGAGAACACATCTTTGCATTCCTTCCCTCTTATTTCCCTACACTTTTAATCAGCCCATCTCTTTTGAGGTCTGTCTATGCTTCTCTTGCCCTCTCATGGTATACACTTTTATCGTCATCTGCTATACAATTTTGTTACTAATGATCAGCTCACTGCCATTTCAACCTGGAGACTATTAATTATAAATATAACCTTCGCCATATTTTTATGACACAAAAAATATAACCTATTTTTACCTACCCTTCTAGTGGTAAATGCCGTGATGATATTGATAGATACAAAGAATGAAGTACTTTCTTAAAGACAGCATGTTCTGATAGTGACATCATTTTTTGAAAACCATATTTTTTGCTCTCAAAAAATCTTAACTTATGTACCTGGTATTATAGTTCTTTTTTGCTGATTAGATAAATAATATTCCGTGAACTATGAAGAGCTTATAGCTAGTACAATTAAAACAATAAATAAATCTAAATGGGGCACCCAAATTGTTTATAAATAATTGTTTTTGGTTTGCAAGCACTACATATTAAAATAATTTTAATTAGTAGCTTTAATAAACTTCGCCATGTTATTACTACAAGTGGCGTATATGTACATAATTTATGTTCAGTTATTTGAAAATAATTATTACAGTAAAATAATATCAAAACGAAGCGACTTGTTTATAGTTATGTTCATGTTTCAATGAACCAAATATTTTTTTTATTTTTATCAATATGGGAAGACCCCAAAAAAGATATGTTGATAATATTGTCCAGATGATGGGAAAACAGTGGTATCGTGTTTCTCGAGATAGGAAAGTATGGAAATGTTTTGAAGAGCCCTATATCTAGCAATGGAAAGAAGAAGGGTTGCAGTAATTAAGTAAGTAAGTTATCATTATAGAGAGCCCTAACTCTGATTTCGAGACATGTTTTAATTGTCAAATGAAGATTTAATAAGAAAATTATTTTACAGGTATTTATTGAAATCTAAAGTTTTCATTTTATTTAACTTACCTACAAATTAACAAAGTGATTAATTATTACTCTATCGTTATGTTTTCTGAGAACATAGCGATAAAGTCAATTCCACTGTACGACACATTGCATATCGAGATTTTCATAATTTTTTAATTTACTTTATCTTTTGGTTATTATGTAAAAGGAGAAAAAAATTCATTTCATTTCATTTAAGAATGCATATAAATATAAGATACTTGAATAAAAATATTGCTATTAATTCCGAAAAAATACGACTATTTCATACACTACAAGACACAAATAGGCAAAATTAAATCTCGCTTGAAACCCTTTAAGATCTAGGTGAAGGATACTTTCCAAAAATATAATCTGAAGTTTCGAGGATTTCAATAATAAACATTATTTATTTCTTGTGAAAGCTTTGTATTCAATATATCATTATTTTTATGCTTTGTTAATTTTTACTGCCTTGAAACATTCCGTCGAAAAATTTACGATGGTTAATTTTTTTTTTGATATAATATTGTAGATTTTAATTTTTTTGTTGTTTTTCCTTTTTTGCGCTACTTACTTACTCATACAGCTTTTCCTGTCCACTAACATAAGCCTCCCCCATATGTATCCAGGCATCTCTGTCCTGGGCTTTCTGCAACCAGTCACCAGCGATTCTTCTAATGTCGTCTGACCAACGTGTTAGAGGTCTTCTTCTACTCCTTTTATCTTCACGTGAAGATTTTGCCCTAACAATCACCAAAATAATGTTAAACATAGTAAAATAATGTTATATAATGTTACTCACATTTTAATTTATAATACGTCCTACTATATTTTTAATTAAACTAATATCTATTGTGTGATGAGCCCTTTTAAGACCAAAGAAAAAAAATTGGATATTTTTTTTTCAAAAATCATTATAATTTAGGTATATTGTTACTACATCGATTTTGCAAATATAACAAAGACGGACTTTCTAAATTATTTGTACGAGTAGACATGTGACGCTCTTGAAAGGGTTGAATTTTTCCACTGAAATAAGTAGTACAAGTTAGTATTATAGGCTTCCAAATTATTGTTTTAGTAAGCTTGTTTACATTTCAACACAAATCTGATGTGTGCTATTTTTTAAAGATATATTTTTATACAAAATAGAAATATAAATAATCTTTGTTTACCAAACAACAAAGAAAAATAATAATACCTAAGCAGAATTATTTATTTTGATGAAAAAAAATGTTTAGATCGGTAAAATAAAAATATACTTTTATTAAAAGAATATCTGTAAAAATTTCCAAGGTAAAAATATTTCCTCAATCTCTTAAGAGGTATTCATTAAGCTTTTATAAATCCAGAAGATCTAACTTACCTCTTTTTTTATTTAATCACATTACTAGCATTACGGAAACTATAATTGTTTATAGTTTATGTTTTAATGTTTATCTCAGAGGGAATCAACAATAGAATTAAAATCTTTTCACTCTTTATAGTAAAGCATTAAAACAAGTGACGATAGAAAGTTCTAATTGTAGGTTGCAAAAATGCGGATGAGCATTAATATGATTTTATTAAGAATAACTGATCGGGCAACTAAATATGGGCGACCACATAATGCATTTTGTATGACTTTATTACTATTTAGGTAACAGCATTGTGGCTAAAAAATGAATCGAAATTCGGCCGACAGTGTATTTAAAACGTGCTGCATTTTATTTGAGATGAAGTGCATACAAAACCAAAAATATTGTGTCAATAAAGATGGTTGGAAATGAGATCAGTTTTTTCATTCTGAAGATAACGGGTTCTAACCCCGCTAGCGACATGTTCTACCTTCACCATTCAAACATATAGTTTAATGTTACGAAGAATTTAATTTTATGGAACTCAGTGTACCTACCTTATTGCTGAATTGTAGATATAAAATATATTTTTATTTGCATTTACATTGTAAGTCGAAACTAGATCACTAGATAGGTAATTAAAAAATAGCAAAACTGAAGCAATTTGTGTTTCTATACATAAATTAATATAAAATTTAACATAATAAACGTCAGTTCAATCAGTAAAATATTATATTATTTGTAAGGTAAAAAGTTATATTAATCGGTTTTTTGATAGAAAATCTGATACTCTGCCACGGTCTAAAAATATATGTATCGATTAAAGTTACATAATTATAAAATGTGGTTAGATGGAAGAAATCACTTTATAGTGATAATCTCGCCACTGCACATAGTCCTAGTTTCTAAAATTTTATATTATTTTGTTAACACTGTTATGTAATGATGATGTGCAAGAAGAATAAATAAATAAATAAATAAATAAAAGTAAAATAGACATTATATGAAAGTTATAATGCATGCCAAAAGATATAACGTAATAATGCATGCCAAAAGATATAACGTAATAATGAAATGCCAAAAGATAAAGAATTGTCGTCTAGTGCATTAACCTTCTTGCCTTTATTTTCAAAAGACACAGCGTAGGAGGATAAAAGACTGCATGTTCATAATGATATTGTATTACTTTGTATTCAATGGAAGGATTTTGTTACAGTATACCTTTAGCTTTCCTTTGACTATTTTCATAATAAATAATAATGTAAGAGACGATATATGAAAAGCCTAAAAAATATTCTTAGATCCTTTGATGTATCATTTATATGACCCAACAGCTTTCAATTGAAGATGTTTAAAACTTTTGCAAAATGTTTATCCAAAATAAAAAGGACCATCTTTTATCATTGAAGAGATTGTACGAGTACCTACATAGATACGATCATGTCGCTTCCCTCGCGGAGTAGGCAGAAAGAATCTAGAGCCCCTTCCTTCTATCCTTGCACACATTTTTCGCTTCCGTCACTATCATACAATTCCTCATGCATGATCTCCTGTTCAATGTGCTCAACATGTAACCGTTCTGTAGGATCTGCTTTATATGATCTTGGCATTCGATCCTCGGACGGTCACGTCTTCGAGTATCATTCCTCTCAACCAAATATATTATTTTCTTGTTCATTCTGTCCACATTCATTCTTTCCACATGCCCAAACCATCGTAACTTATTTACATCCATCTTTTATTTTACTTTTAACAGTTTCTTATGTAGAGAATATTTTAAACTTTAGGTACCTTTTCTCAGTAAATCAAGACAGCAATATATACCTATGTCAATTTCAATATCTTCGTTTATTTTCACTCTAGGCCTACTCAATATTTATAATGCAAATATTTTTTAGTGTTAAAAACAAGTTATTCGTCTGATACACGTAGAATTTATTTTACATACATATACAGTTTACAAATTTAAGGTACATTATAATGATAATAGTAATGATTAACCTCCATGCGGCCCGCAACCAATCAATCAACGACCACAATATCTAAGCCAAGCATTGTTTTGGTACCTACTTGTTATGGTATTAACAAACTCTGTTATCACCACTACATAATATGTACATCGATCTTCACGATGATTAGTAAGGCCTCGGGTCACGCGAGGTGACATCGGGTAACTTCGTAATAGCCTACTTATTACTTCGGGTCATCAAGTTATTGAGAAAATTATCGAATTATATTTATTTGTACAAAACAATGCGGAGAAATGGGGAACTTTATAATAACTGAGATATGTTATTTCAGGATACTACAGTAGCTAATTATATAAAAGATTTTCAGCTCCGTTTACATAGAGATTGTTTCAAACATAATAAATAATAGATTTTAATAAATTGATATGACAATTTAAAATCGATTTATTTAACCTATGACATCTCGTTAAAAATATAATAGCAGGCAGAATTACTGCATATAAACAGCATTTAACAAGTGAAAAAAGAAAACCCAGATGGATGGCAAGCTTAATCGCTATATTCAAGGTGTTGATTCAGATTCTCTTGTGCTTTGAAAACATAAAAAGTCTGTAAGCTGTCAAACCTAGGTACAAACTTTACCTTTTTCCAGACGTTTTAAACGATACGATAGCAAAAAATTGTTTAAGGATATTGAAAAATCTTAAAAAATATAGGAAACTCGTGAATAATTATACATTGAATAAATAAACAAGTAGGTTTATTTCCAAACATAAATATATCTGAATATTTGACCTTTATGTAATTTTAATCGTGATCATCCATCACAATCATTTTAAACAAAAAGATGAATGAATGAGAAGACTGCGGTTTTCTACTCTGCGCCTCCGAGAGGAGCGTTGATGGGTGAAGTTAGTTAGTCATGTATGGAAAAATGTCTGTTAACAGCTGATTGCATTAAATAATTAATATGCACAGAATACCCATATTATAATGAATATTTAGTTTCACATAGTTATTCACATAATAATTTGATAAAGTTCTAATGAAGCGAGCGCATTCAAAAGATTCAAAGCCTTTGTGGAACTAAAAGCATTTCATTACATTTGCTCTGTGTGTTAATATTTAAAATAACTACCTACTAATAACATACGTCCATACGTATGCGCACAGTTTGGGGGTATTTAATTTAATAGTTGAGTTAAAATCCAGTGAGTGAATTTTATTTTAATTTTGTTAAAAGGTACGAGACTGGAATAAAGATATACTCAATCAGGTTTCTCCTCTTTAAACCTGTCTGAAGATTCAATCACTTTAATTAATTTATCTGCTGTGAATTGAGAATCATATATGAATTGTGCAGGTACGATTTATTTCTCTATACAAACTTAAATGATATTAACGAAGTGAATTTTATTCACGTTAACAAATTTAATATCATTTGTTGGATTAATAATTCTTTAAACCAAAATATTTATATTGGTCGTTTATGTTGAAGTTGAAAATGAAACAAAACATTTAGAAATTGCACTGATGACTTCGTTAATTTGCCATTCTATTTTCGCGAGATTCCGCTCACACAGTCAGCAAATGTTAAGCGTGCAGTTCACCATATAGTTGCGAATAGAATATCTCTTTCATAGCTGAAAGGTTGATACACTCAGCCATCCTAGGAGCAATACTAAGGTATGCAAAATGATATGTGGTCATGGCTGAAGAAGGATGGAAGCGGTTTAAATGCAGTGGAAATAAGATCATTGAGAAGAATGTGTGGTAAAAGTCTGAAAGCTAGAGTGATAATAGTGTAAAACGTGAAGATTGTGGAACAAAAGTTGAGGTTATTACAAGAATGAAAGTAAATAAACTACGGTGGTTTGGGTAGGACAGACAGGTGGAAAGAATGAACGAGATCGGAATAACTAAAAATATATACTTGGTAGAGAGGAATGGTGCTTGGAAACGTGACCATCCCAGGATTGAATCATATTAAGATCATAATTATAATAAACTATATCCTACAGGATGGACAGTTGTTGAGCATAATGAATGTGCGATACTTAAATAATTGACTTAACTGTGGTACATGTTTATGGATGACATCTGAGTTATGAACGTTTTTTTTTGTAAACCATATTTATAGTTGTTATCTGTTTTGTAGTTTTTACCAATAAATAAAATAAAAATATTGAACAGGATGGCATGCATTGGGTATTGTATGACATTAATGGAAGCGGAAAGTGTATTTAAGGATAGGAATAATATGGGCTCGATCCTTTATGTTAACCACGTAAAGAAAACGGCGTGTAGGTGATAATGAAGATGCAAATATTCTTAATGGCAAGATGGTGACAATACATGCATTTATCACGTGCAATAAGTTTATTGGCTACCTCATTTCCAAGTAAATTCATGTTGATATTGATGAGATCATTTTGATCCTTAACAATGTGTGACTCAATTTTGGAGAATGATAGGTATACTTTTTATAAGCACGACATGTTGTCACTTTATCCTTTCTGATGTTCTATTTGTAAAATAAATATCAAAATAAAAATATTTATAAAGCTATGTGCGATGTTCATCAGACACATTGATAGTAATAGATTGGAATTGAATATCAACATACAATTTTCATCAAAAGTTCAACATATTCGTCTACAGTCTAGACTTATTAAAATAGCTCGTGTTTTATGATGCATACGAATTCAATATAAAAATGGTTATTTTATTTTACGTTATGTTTTGTTTTTTATTTCAGAATCGCTATTTCCTCGGTTCGCTGAGCCGATTCCGAATGTGACAGTATCCGTGGGACGAGATGCTCTTTTGGCCTGTGTTGTGGATAATCTGAGAAATTTTAAGGTAAAAAGAAAACATTCCTGTTACTTAAATACTGTTGTTGTTATTAATATTTGAATAAAATTATTATAAGAGTTGAAGAAGCTATAAACATGTGTTCTGTGAAATTACCGGCAAAGACTATCTCTCAGTTTATTCTATAAGTTTTTGAGTGTCATGTAAAAGTCAAGTAAAACATCATGAACAGAATATTTTCTCGGTATTTATTTTGTAAAACTCCGATATCTATTAATAAAAATTTTCCTAGTAAATTCATTATATGTAGTGACTTAGGTTTTGTCGAAAACTGGATATGGTGCTATGGTGTTATGTTAGTGCCGGAAACAGAGATTGGTTTGGTATCTAAGAGATGCTGCCATCCAGGAAAAGTAACTCACATAAATCCCATTTTAGTAGGATTAAATTCAAGACGTCTTTGGAACATTGAGTTCAAAAGTTTTGCCACGCACCGGACAATGGTAGTCGGACAAGTCGTCTCTTTGATCCGGACTACAGAAACCAAACGAGGACACGATGGTCAGCAAATGCATAGTTTAGCATTTTACACTCTGGACCAAGAACTGATCCTTGTGGAACTCCTTGAGTAACAACGTAACAAGCCAGATTCTACTTTTACAAACTACCTCCTGTTGGTCAGACAGAGCGCAGCCCAGACTACTAACATAAATACATACATTCAGATACATACCTACGTAAATACACATAAACACACACACGCTCGTGTTTTTTCTAATATTAACGATATATTTGGGTAAGTTAGAAGAGATCGCGCTGTTACGATAAACTCAACCTCTGTATATTCGTTGTATTTAATTTGGATGTATGCCTTCAATGAAATTGTATGTAATAAGCGTACAGTATAGAATGAATAAATAAAGAAATATCCATTTCCAACTCTTCTTTCTGAAGAATTTGAGTTCTTGTATATAATAACAATGTTTTTAGATAGCTTTAAAAAGTAAGAACCAAATTGTAGAATAAATAATGGATAAATATAACAAAAAAGTTTCTTGAAATAATAAAAATTACAATTACCTGTTCATGTAGATAACTTCCAACCACACTTCTGAGTATTTGTTTAAATGTTTTCGTTAATTAATGAATAAATTAAAATACTTTTAATCTATTAAAAATGTTAAGAAGTTCCACTGGTGACTTTATTAATTTGAACACTCTAATAATATCAATTTAAGCTTAAAATGCATGTTATGTTTCGTCAAAAAAATAAAAATATCTACATTCAGTTAAACTACATATTTGAAGGTTTTCTACACCACCAATAAAATAAAATCGTATAATTTTTACGACATAAATGTATAATATAATGTACGTATCATAAAAATATGTCGCAATACGATTAAAATGCTACTATTTCGCAATATGATTTATTATTGCGTAATATAACAATATTTCAAAATACGTCATGTAATCCTTTGCGGTTCAATAAAATTATATTGTTATGTTCAGCTGAGTTCAGTGTTCATACTATGAACATGAAAAATGATAAAGTGGGATCGATTTTTTATTGAATTTGGATTAAACTAAAGTTACATAGAGACCTCGGAAAGAAGAGTATATTAATAATAATGCCATTTTTATTAATTATTATTTAGCGGTGGACCACGTCTTCTAAATAAAATAAACCACTGGATAAATAGTATCTATAAAATCGCGACATCTGTCAAAAATAAAGTTATCAATTACTCACTGAACATAATAAATGCTACTACTACTACTACTACTATACCATCACGGCATATCCCACAAGTGGGGTAGCCAGCAGATCAGCTGTATGTAAGAAACATACAAACTGTCCTCTTCGTGCCAGTATAAAATCAAGACATTCAGGATGGGTGGCAAACCTCAACGCTGAATTTAAGATGTAAAATGTCTTATTTTTTTCGAACACCTGCCTTTTACATAATAAATGACGTGTAAATAATAAACATACCTAATAAAACGTGGTTAGATGGAAGAAATCACTTCATAGTAATAATATCGTATTTTAAATTTTGTATTCATTTGCTTACTCTTTTAAATAATGATGATGTGCATAAAGAATAAAATAAATACCTGAACAAATTAATTCTGGTAACATATCGAGGCCCGCATGATTAAAAAAAGTTTAATTTTTTTTTTTTTTTACGCGGCGGCAGAATTGCCATCCACACTTCTCAGCATTATACAACCAGATAAGTCTCCATATGATCAGTCATGGTCACACAAAAACTTAACAGTCTAATGCCGGGAAAAATTCACCTATCCAGATATACAGGATATCAAAGGATTAGGCTCAGAACGCGGGTTCAAAATACCAGCATTGTGCCTGAAATATCTGTGTTCAAAAACTTTTTTACAATATTACAAGTGTTTATTATAATAGATTTTTGAATTTTAATGTACAAATTAACCGGTAAATCTAATTTTTGTAAATTATTTATTAAAGATTTCGGAGTTACCCCTGTAGCTGACATGACTAAAGGTATTATATAAACGGACCTAGAATGCCCGTGAAATGAAATTTATCCCGTGGAGCACCCGGTAAAGAATTGGTCTCCCACTCTTCTGCGTAAGTTTTTGAGTGTCCTGTAAAAGGCAGGTATTCGAAAAAATTAAGACATTTTACATCTTTAATTCAGCGATGAGGTTTGCCACCCATCCTGAATGTCTTGATTTTATATTGGCACGAAGAGGACAGTTTGCATGTTCCTTACATGCAGCTGATCTGCTGGCTACCCCACTTGTGGGATATACCGTGATGGTATAGTAGTAGTAGTAACCTAGAATGCCAAATATTTTTTATTTCTCCTGCTAGTTCTGTATATTTACGTATTTTTTCTGCGACGGTTGTTTGTATATTATGTGTATTTGGGACAGCGATGTCTATTAGGTACGTTATTTAATTACGTTTATCATGTAATACTAAATCGGTTCTATTATGATGTATTTGTCTATCTGTTATTATTGTTTTATTATAAAAGAACCTGTAATTTTGATTTTCTAAAACCAGTTCCGGTTTGTATTTATAATCCAACCAAACCATACAATTTTTGTATTGAAATTTCATTCGAACTTTTAAAAATAGGTAATTAAATAAGATATTTAAAATTACATAAGTTCGCTTTTGTATAATGATATCCAATTTAAGATTATTATGAGCTTATATGTATTTGTCATTGAAAATGACAATAATGAATGAATATCTTGTACATACGTAAAGTTTGTATTGTGAGTATTGCAAGACATCATCTGTATCCAAAAATGTTAAAATATTGCTCCGAAATACGTAGATATGTACTTACTTACTAAAGTTGAACATATCATTTCATTTTGTAGGCAATACATACATTTTAGTGTAGCTTTTCCCGTCCCGTTTGTTGTCTGTATTCCAAATAAATCCAATAAAATGGCTTCATAATAAAAACATTCCATCCACTCTCTTGTATAGATGCTTGTTGAGGATTGATTTTTGAAACGTATTTTTTGTTTGATGTCCATTTATTGTATACTCATTCGTAGCATTCCAGTAAAATATTTCAAAATTATATTATCCAGGTACAAATAAAAAATAGTTCCAATTCAACACAGGTAGACCACTAGCCTGATGGTACACAGAACCTCGGAATTTCAATGGAATTGTACATTTTGACGATGTGGGTGTTTGGTGAATTAGAACATTTTTTTATATAAAAAAAATCTTAAATTCAACGATATGTGTTTTAATTGCTATGGTACGAATGATCTATAATACGAGTTTTTGGAATACATGTAGTGAAACATGGGTGACTGATTAAGTGAAAGGTGTCGGAATAGTATAGACATTTAGACAAAAAGACATAATTAAAAATCTTCACAATGTCACGTAAAAAGTCAATGTACTAATAAGATTTGATCTTATCTTATAAAGTTGTTTTAATAAGTTCCTTTGATAATGAATAGATCTATGGAACATGGTGCGATGTTTCTTATGACTAAGTTTTCAAATATCTTGTTTTAATTATTTGGTAGATATTTAAACGATACGGTTTTGCCTCATTGTAATTAAATTTAGATGTCAAAACATAGTGGTAATGATAATAATTAAAATCTGGGTATATTTAGTGTATAAAACATACCCAAATCTAGGTATCGTATTATTATTTTGGATACAGTAGAGATTTAATGAAACCTTTTGAACTACGGGTGACTCACCTTGTCCTAAATATTCCATATTCTGACTATAGAGTAATATTATTTTGATTGTAGCGGTTGTATCAAAGCGGTTTTATTTTGTTATAAACATACGCTTGGTAAACGTTTCGTACGGGATATGAGCAAAGCCTGCCTCAACAAAACATACAAAGAAAGTCCCATATAAATACATATTACATCCATACAAATATTTAGTTCAGTTCATATATTTTATTTTATAACCTGTATTGTATTGAAGCATATTATATCAAATAAACATTAGATAAAACAAAAAAATATTACTTTTTCAGATAATATCATTAGTCAAATAATAATATTAATACATTTTTTTCCGTGGAGCACCCGTCAAAGAATTGGTCTACCACTCTTTGTCGCAAATTTTCGAGTGTTCTATGAAAGCGAAATAATAAAGAAAATATACATCTTAAATTCGACGATGAGTTTTGCCGCCATTCTGAATTTGTATTTGACAACTTGTATGTTTATTGCACGCAGTTAGTCTACTGACTGCCCCAATAGTGAGATTTGCCGTGATGGGATAGTAGTAATAGTAACACTAACTTACAGTCAAAATTACTAATATTATTTTGACTGTAATACGTAAATTGTGACCCACAACACCTTAATGTTGAATACTGTAAATATAACAATGCATGCAAGATATAACATTATATCTGTATTTCTATCAGTCCAATTTTTTTATTGGTTACATAGTTCGCTTACTCATTTTTGGGTTCATTGTTTCAAAGAAAAGAATAAGATTATTCGAACAATGAAAAAAAAACGTTCATTCATACCAACTCAGTATTTTCCCCCAGTGGAGTAACCAGAGGACAAACCCATGTAAAAACATACAAATTATTTGAGCCAATAAAAAATAAGTCCGAGAATAAGGCAGGTTTAAAAGCTAGTGAATAATATTTATTCACCAAATTCTCCCACAATTTATATTTATCTGAATACTCGGAATGGTTTTCGATACAAGCGAATAAATGCATCAAATTCCTCACTTTATTCTTCATCTTGGATTTCTGTGGTTTATTCTTATCTGTCTTTTTAAAGGAGAATAAAATAAAAATTGTTTCATGCTCATTTTGATTGCCTCAGGGAGACTTTTAAAATAAAAGTTGGATTGTTTTATTCATAATGTTCAAATATTGTTTTATTTATTTCTGTCTACGTAAATATATTTTAGTATATGTGATGAGATTAATTTGAAAAAAGATATGCATTCTAAATAATAATATTATGGAAATTTATGGATAAGGTTTGATATCTTTTTTTAAAAAATTATTTGAATGAAAAATTGATGGCATTAGAAAAGATTTTTATGTGTTTATACTGCTTGAAAAAGTGCTTGTAACAAACATACAGTTTATCCTTTCTGTGCCAATAGCAATTAAGATATTCAGGAAAGGTCAAATAAAACTAATCTTCGAATTGAAGATGTGAATTTTTTTTTTCATTGTGTTTTTCCAATACGATCCTATTCAAAGTATTATAAAACGACATAATAATTAATTTCAAAAAGAATGGTAAAACAAACACAGAAACAAACGCTAGCCAAATTTTATAGATAATAACAATATATTTAAGTAAACTATAGTAAGATAATTTCACGTTCAAAACGTATCATATCCGGTGAACACAATAATAATATTATAAATAAAGAATAATATTTGAAAGAATGAACTGCACGAATGTTGTACGATTTCAAATATTTCAGTTGTGTTCTTTCACTTCATGGAGCCTCGAGTCTCAGTTGTGTTATATTCAAAAATTAATTTGTGAAAATTGATTAAAAGAAATGGTTTTATATTATTTATGTGGAATATAGAAGATGTTTTTTTCTATTTCACTGTTATTGTTTTCCATGATAACTTATCCAACATCTTAGACAATCCTTTTTTTATAATACTTACTTACTTACTAGTCAGCCATCTCTCCACTGCTGGATATAGGCCTCTTCCAAACTCTTCCAAACGTCGCGGTCCTGTGCCCTCTGTATACATTTACTTCCCGCGATTGGAGTAATGTCGTCAGTCCATCTCTTTTGTGGTCTACCGATGCTTCTTTTGTTACTCCATGGTCGCCATTTGAGGATATAATACATCGTTTTAAAAACATCAAAAACAGAGTGTCATGAGGAAGGGTAACACAACTAACTATTTTGTTGTAAGTTTTTGTTCTCAATGTCCTCTTAAAATTCTTATCACTCCAGAACATTCGTTTGAACTAAATGATCACATTAAATCGGTTATTTTAAACCAAGTTGCTATAAGATTGCTTTTTTGTGAATAAGATGTTTGATATGATTATCAAACATAAAATAGTGGATTTAAAATATATCAGGGGCCGTAGACAAACCGTACTTAGCGATCGACTACTGGCGAACTTTTCGACAATCTACCTACATGTACCGTATAATTATGCGTTATTGTTAATAATAATAATAATAAAGATAATTTGTATTTGGCGCCGTTTAATGATCCGTGACCATCTCAAGGGCGTCATGGCTTTTCTTGAAAAGCAGTATTTTCAGCTTACTCCTGAACGTTACAGTGGGTTGGTTCTGTCTTAAGTCCGCTGGCAATCGGTTCCAGGTGGTTGGCCCCGCAACGCTAAAGCTCCTCTCTACGAATTTGGAAGTGTTTGCCCTGTTGGGCTCCACAAGTTTGCGGTTATAGTCGAAAATTCGTTTGTAGTCGATCGCCAAGTGCATGTTTGTCTAGGGGGGCAGATAATAACGCGATTTGCTCATCCCCAAACGAATAAGTTTACGCGTACTGATGTCATTTAATTTATTTGATATTGAAAACTACAAGTTCTTTGATTTTAATAAAATGTACCTACTATCATCCTAGCTCTTATGTACATATATTCAAATGAATTCTGTACTTATTCGAGCGTTTATAATATATTTTCTAATACAATTGAAGTTAGAATCGCATGGAGTTCATACATCAATAGGTAGAGTATACATTGCATCAATTTCAAAAGCCAAACATTTCTTCTCATATCGTATTATTACAGTCTTGAATATTATGGAGAGAAGGAGATATAAATGTATAAAGTAGACAATAAATGCACTATTTTAAATGTACTATTGTTTTATTTGAAGATAAACCCAATAATATGTTCGTAAATAGCGGATCATAAAACAAACGTAATTTTTACATTTCTTTGCTGATATTTTTCCTTATTAAACAAGTCTTAGATTGAACAATTTGCTTTTATTGATATTTTTGATTAATAGCAATATTATATCCTTCATTAATAATGATTGAAAAACACTTGGAATTACTTTGTGGAAGTTTATTTTAATTGAATTAAAAAACAATTTAAATTAAACACTGTAGTACTATCTTCTTTATTAACAATATTTGACTCAGAGGCCTTTCGGGTATAGACACCCATTATTAGTGAGTTTTTATTAGAAAACATTTTCTGATAAATACTCACAGATGATGGGTGCCTACCTGAAAGGCCTTTGAGTGATTATATTTTTTATATGATTGGCTGCAAAACCTTGCCCTGGAACAAGTCTGCCATTTGGGTGTTCTCTATATTACATGTAAATATTATTTTGTCTTTTTGTTAATAAAGTATCGTATAGTGACTCCAGTATCGGCGACCCTCGGGTTCACCGGCATGAATACCAAAAGAAGTTTCCGGACACCTCAACTCGGCTCTCTGCTCATTTTTTCTTTTCTTTATTTTCTTAATTTTTATTTCTATTATTTTGTTTAAAATATTGGTTTGTTATCTAGGTTAAGGAAATGCCTCTGTAAATGTATTGTTAGTTTATATTGTGAATGTATTTGCTTTTTTCGGCTAGAGGGACATCGAAGGGGTGTAGTCAAAAGATTCCACACATGGAGGTTATGGTGGTTTGGTGGTTTTTTGGCCGGCCAGCCCCTCAGGCTGCCCACTGTGGACACTGCCCACTGCCTCCGGTGTGGACAAAATTTGTGCAGTGTAGAATTCGGATAAATGGAAGTCCCAGACTTCTGCGCTATCCGGGTGGTCGGTGGGTCTCCTTCAATGTCTTTTGTTAATAAAGATTTACATCATTATTATTGTGCTTATAATATCTATGAAAAAGTTTTATAAGATGTCTCTCGCACTATGCCTTTTATTTCTATCTAACGTTATAATTTAAATAAAAAGGAATACCTACTTACATAGGTATATATAATTTATTTATTTCATACATTATTAGTAATTTATGCGTTTGACCACTGAAGTAGGCGGGAACCCCGGATACATGCTAGAACGAATAAATCAATATGACGAAGAACAAATAAATAGCTATATATAAATTTTCATTCTTAGTTATTATTTGAGTATTTCTTTATCTGTAGGATCAAGAGATAAAAATAAATACACTAGTCACCTAAAAATCATTATTTTATTTTGATATTCTCATTTTGTTTTGTTTATATCTTTACTGAATTCGATGAACATTTTTTATTTATCCCTTTTAATATGACGTTATGTTTTATAAGAACTATTTTTTTAGAACATTTTAGAAGATATTGTAGTTTTCCTAGATGCAGTTGTATAAAAGAAATACGAGGGAAAAAAATCGTTTATTTTATCACGAGGTACCTACAAAAGGAAAAGTTATAAAGTAAGTATCTACCTATAACTAAATATCAAAAAATTATAAAAAGGAAAAATCTGTACCTTGGTTTTGGAATGGACATTTGATTAAAAACTAAACATGTTTCATTTTCTTTCCAGATTTTGTATTGTTTTTCGTTGTATACCTATAAAGCGTATAAAATAAATATACCATAAGCTAAGGTTTCTTCATGTTCGTTACACTTGCAAAGCATAACGAACATGTTGATTTGTGGAAAGAATAAATTTAACATACACTGTGTGTACACACATGTGTAAAGAACCTTTTTGCCGGCCTCAACAAATAAGCGGTTTGTCGACATGTGAATATGTAAATAAAATGGCAATGTTAGTTCAATGATTCGTAAAAAAAGCAATTTATTATTACACTACTATTATAGTAGAACATGCGATTACGAATGAATTGTAAATTTTTGCGACTCTTTGAGTAAACTTGTATCGTTTGTGAATGGATGAGGACACGTTTTAACGATCACCCTAAACTTTTGACGGAAATGTAAAAAAGTTTGATGATATTAATTAAAATGTTTTCGTAGGTTTGAATATCAAAGAAATCTTTTTTAGAAATATCAAGATATTTTCTGAAAAAACGTTTCAAGTACCTACCTACCTGTAAGTGTCACTAATTTTAATATGAGTTCATTGTACAAGTAAAAAGCTTTTCATTATTTTTTATTTAACTTTTGGTATTTGACGTAACTTTCGCCTTACTTCAGAGGCTCATTTCTCATTCATGAATGATTCGGAAGCTAAAAATATCCCGTACCGTCTTTAAAATATTTATA
The DNA here is from genome assembly GCA_947579605.1 of Athripsodes cinereus. NCBI lineage: Eukaryota > Metazoa > Arthropoda > Insecta > Trichoptera > Leptoceridae > Athripsodes > Athripsodes cinereus. The sequence goes on along the minus strand of OX388317.1, from coordinate 15,119,333 downwards.
TTTATATTCGTACTCGAATTAAAATTGAATACTTGAAATATTTAAAGCTTATATCTGAAGATAATTTTGTATTTGACCACTTCAATATATATCCAAGTCAATAAATTACCAAAGGAAATAAAGGATCATATTTTTAGAATGTTGTGCTTTTAATCTCGAATGCTAGAATCTCATACTTTTCATGAAATGTATTCAAATATCAGGATAATTTAAGGAATTATTATCTAATACTTTGAACTATGCCAGCGTAAGTATTGAATTCGAACTTTATTCAGAATAATAATAAAAACTGACAATAGTGAATGAATATTTTCCATACAAAGATTGTATTATGAGTATTATTAGACACCATATGTATACAAATATGTTAAAATATTGCACAGGAAAACGTAGATATGTACTTACTAGAGTTGAACATATCATTTCATTTTGTAGGCAATACATACATTTTAGTGTAGCTTTTCCCGTCCCGTTTGTTGTCTGTATTCCAAATAAATCCAATAAAATGGCTTCATAATAAAAACATTCCATCCACTCTCTTGTATAGATGCTTGTTGAGGATTGATTTTTCATAATGTACATATTTTTTGTTTGATGTCCATTTATTGTACCTATACTCACCCATATCATCCCAGTAAAATATTTGACATTAAATCCAGCTAGAAATAAAAAATAGTACCATTTTAACACAGGTAGACCACTAGCCTGATGGTACATAGAACCTCGGACTTTCAATTTAAATGTACATTTCATCACTCGTTTTCCCTTAACTGAATGACGATTAACTGTCCCTGTTAATAAATTATTTCTTTCACTTTGTTTAATTACATAATCATCCACTTTCACATTTCAATTAGGTACTTTTATTACTGTGACCCTCGCAAATGCTAGCGTTATAATTTCATTGGCATCAATTAGAGATTAAAATCAAATCACTTTTCATAATAAGTACTTTCATATAAACCTTTTAAATTATTTCCACGTAAAGAAGGGTGTTTCCTACTCTCAAGCTCATAAAGTTGAATATCTATGACGCGGAAATTTTCATAACTATATTTTATACCTTCAGCCAAATGAATTCTGAAGTTTGACTTTGTAGAGGTGATAAAAAACGTGAGAGATAATTATCGAGAACAGAGGAATGAATATGTAGCTGTGACAAACAGTAATAATTGTTCGATATTGTTCGACACTGTCGTTTGTGTTTCATTCTTGGATGGTCAGACTGACGCTCTCGTTTTTCAATATCTAGCCCACTAACTGAATCATTTTTCAAACTCACCTTCTGACGTATGCACTAAATCATCCACTGGCAAATTTTTTATGGTAATTTTTATTAATGATGACGATTCTGGATGATTTTATTTTGACGCCGTTTAACAGTCCCTAGACAGTCTCAAGGGCACCGGTGAAGAGTTCAGTTTTCAGTTTGCTTCTGAAGCTGGTGATAGTCTGATTATCTCTCAATGGCACCGGTAAGCGATTCCCGGTCCAACAATACCAAAAACCCTCTCATAGAAGTTAGACTTACCGGCTCTATAAGGCTCAGTAAGTCTATTCATAGCCAGTTCTGAGAGCGCAGAGGTCTTCTAGTGTTGCAATATATTTCTATTCATAAGGAAGAACAAAAGATAAGCATCAAAATAAGAAAGCAACTGATATATAATTTACACGATTTACAATAAGAGAAAAAAGAATATTTAACTGAAATACGTGTATCTCGACGTCAAGTACGCCAGCTTCTAAAACCTCATATGCATTTATTTACACTTAAAATCGAATAAAAATCTATTGTTGGTGCGTTTTCATTAAAACCACGTAATTTGTCAAAGTTTCAGATTGTAATGAAAACTTTTAATCCACCTTCAAATAAAAAAATATACTTAATGAAATATACCTAAAGTTCATAGGTATATTTCATTAACACTAATAATACAATCAAGAATACTCTCTGAAAAAATATTTCTTGCTGTATTCAAGCATAGGTACCATACGTATAAAAAAATATTAAAATAACATTATTTAAATTTAACAGTGATCATCAGTGAATACGATGAGAGTATAAGGTATCTATAGATAGTTACACAGTACACTGCAGAGACCCAAGAACTTGGCAAAGATATAAAATTTAACGATTCCTTTACACGAAGGTGCCTCTTTAACCATTTCATGAAGGACTTTAGTATTCGCTCTGACGGTGAGCATAACTACTATCGTGCTAACTTTAGCATTTTCATTTTCAGTAAGGTTGTATTTAATATTCACATAATTACTGGTAATATCATAAAAAAGGAATAATATTAATATCAAATAACGTGTTGGAAATAGTCTATGTCATGAAAGGACGTTTATTGCTATTATCTTACAGAATAGTAATAACATTTGAAAACAATATTTTTCTTACTACACTCAGTAATAGAGATACAAAGATATATTTTCCTTAAATTTGTTTCCGAGATGTATAGTAATGTTAAAGATCATGATAGACTTATCAAATATATTATATAATCGTGAAATCATGATTGAACTGACACAAATAAATTATTAATTTGTTAGATCATGTTTGAACTATCAAACATATTCAAAAAATCATTCACATGGTAGACCAGTCAAAAATATTCATATAAACATTTTGGTCAAAATTGATCAAAATACTTAAGTATATTGTCGACATATGATGATTGACTTGTCAAAAATCATTTAATTTGACAATAAAAATGATTTTTTGATAAATCTGACGATCATGATAGAATTGTAAAAAAAAATATTCATCAATCGTCAGATCATGAATAAACTGACAAAACCATTCACTAATCCACAGATAATGATTGAACTGTCAAACGTATTCACGAAATCACTACATCATGGTAGAACTATCAATTTTTTCAAATAATAATTAGTCCTGTCGAATATTCATGTAATCATCAGATCATAATTGAACTGTCTAATAAATTCATATAATCGTGGTTGAACTCTCAAAAATATTTAAATCATTACATCATTGAAGACATGTTAAAAATTTTCACATTTTTTTACATAATCAGACCGGCCAAAAATACATATAATCCTCAGACTATGATTAAACTATCAAATATATTCATAAAATCATCACATCATGGTAGACCTATCTACATTTTGCATATAAGAATCAGACTTGTCTGAAATTCAAAAAATCGTGAGAATAACAAAAAACGTCAAAATATTCATTTATCGTCAAGTCATGATTGTTGGCACAAATGGCAAAAATGTTCATAAAATCATCACTTCATCGTTGGACTTGTAAAAAAAATTCTGATAATAATCAGACCTGTTGAATATTCGGATTATCGTCCGATCATTATTGAACTGTCAAATAAATTCATATAATCGTATCGTTACGGTTAAACTCTCAAACATATTCAAATCATAACATCATGGTAGACTTGCGAAAATATATCACTTTATAATCAGACCTGTCCAAAATTCATATAATCGTTAGATTATGATAGACCTGTCAAAATTTTCATATAAACATTTTGATCGAGATCTATAAAAATAACTATAAAATCGTCATCTCATGGTAGAATTGTAAAAAAATTAATATTATCATTAGACCTTGAAAATGAATATGAATATTTTTGACAGGTCAACCAAAATGGAATGAATTCGTGAAAATTTTTGACAGCTCAATCATGGCTGGTCGATTGCGTGGTTTTTTTTGATAAGTTTTGATCGATACGCGAATTTGAGTATTTTTGACAGGTCTACCTAATTGGGTAATTTCATAAAAAAATTGACATAATTTTATCATGGAATTGTTAATTGCATGGGTTTTTCGATGTATTTTGATCACATCGCGAATACAATTTTTTTTTTGACTGGTCTACCAAAATGGGATGATTTCACGAAATATTTGACAGTACAAACTTGAAATGATAATAGTACGGGGTTTTTGATGGATTTTGATCGAAACACGAATTTGTTTTTTTTTTGACAGCTCTACCAAATTCGAATGATTTCATGAAAAATCTTGACAGTTCAGTCACGAAATAATGATTGTATGGGTTTTATGATAGATTTTGATCGAAACACGAATTCGAGTATTTTTGACAGGTCTTCCAAATTGAGATGAATTCATGTAAATTTTTGACAGCTCAATCATGGCTGGTCGATTGAATGGTGTTTTTGATCGAAACGCAAATTTGAGGATTTTTGACAGCTCTACCAAAGTGGGATGATTTTATGAAAAAAATTGACAATTCAGTCACGAAATAATGATTTTTTGGGTTTTTTGAAAGATTTTGATCGAAACACGAATTTGATTTTTTTTGACAGCTCTACCAAATTGGGATGGTTTCATGAAAAATCTTGACAGTTCAGACACAAAATAATGATTTTATAGATTTTTTGATAGATTTTGATCGAAACACGAATATGAATATTTTTGACAGGTCTACCAAAATGGAATGAATTCATGAAAATTTTTGACAGCTCAACCATGGCTGGTTGATTGCGTGGTTTTTTTTGATAAGTTTTGATCGATACGCGAATTTGAGTATTTTTGACAGGTCTACCTAATTGGGTAATTTCATAAAAAAATTGACATAATTTTATCATGGAATTGTTAATTGCGTGGGTTTTTCGATGTACTTTGATCACATCGCGAATACACTTTTTTTTTTACTATTCTACCAAAATGGGATGATTTCACGAAATATTTGACAGTACAAACTTGAAATGATGATAGTACGGGGTTTTTGATGGATTTTGATCGAAACACCAATTTGTTTTTTTTTTGACAGCTCTACCAAATTTGAATGATTTCATGAAAAATCTTGACAGTTCAGTCACGAAATAATGATTGTATGGGTTTTATGATTTTATGAAAAATTTTGACAATTCAGTCACGAAATAATGATTTTTTGGGTTTTTTTATAGTTTTTGATCGAAACACGAATTCGAGTATTTTGGACAGGTCTACCAAATTGGGATTATTATATGAAAATTTTTGACAGGATATTGGGTTTTTCGATATTTTTTTTGATTAAACGCGAATATAAATTTTATGACAGGTCTTTCAAAGTGGGACGATTTCACGTCATATTCAATCTTGAAATGATGAATGTACGGGTTTTCGATAGATTTTGATCGAAACACGAATTTGATTATTTTTGACAGGTCTTCCGAATTGGGATTATCTTATAATTTTTTTTTCAGAATTTAATCATGGATGCATTGCATGGGTTTTTCGATATTTTTTTGATCAAAACGCGAATATGAATATTTTGACAGGTCTTTCAAAGTGGGACGATTTCACGTAATATTTGACAGTTCAATCTTGAAATGATGAGTGTACGGGTTTTTGATAGATTTTGATCGAAACACGAATTTGATTATTTTTGACAGGTCTTCCGAATCAGGGTTATTTTATGAAAATTTTTGACAGGTCATTCACGAAATGTTGTTTGCATGGGATTTTCGATGTTTTTGATCAAAACGCAATTATGAATATTCATTGACATTTCTACCAAAATGAGATGAATTCATGAAATTTTTGACAGCTCAATCATGTCTGGTCGATTGCATGGTGTTTTGGTAGGTTTTGATCGGTACACGAATTTGAGTATTTTTGACAGGTCTTCCGAATTGGGATTATTTTATAAAAAAATATGACAGAATTTAATCATGGAATTGTTAATTACATGGGTTATCGATGTTTTTTAATACAACGTGAATATATATATTTTTTTTACTGGTCCACCAAAATGGGATGATTAAAAGAAAAATTTTGACAGGTCATTCATGATTTTTTTTTTTTTTTTTTATTTTATTCTATTTTTCACAATTACAAATAAAAACAAAACTTAACATAATATACCATTTACAATAATTTTATTCCATTCCTTTTAAGCATTTTAATGCTTGTGTAAGGAGTGTAGATGTATAGCATTACAAATAAAATTTATAAAAATATCACCAACAGATGTGTAAAAAAAATTGTAGCGAGAAAAAAAAATATAAACCTAACGTACTGCAAACATAATTACGTCTGTAATAGAAAAATATTTTAATAAAAATAAACAACTATCAAACATAAATATAATCAACAAACATTAACAAATCAATTGATCATTTAAATCTTGTGATTATGTTGATTGAATGGGTTTTATGATAGATTTTGATCGAAACACGAATTTGAGTATCTTTGACAGGTCTTCCAAATCGGGACTATTTTATGTAAAATTTTGACAGGTCATTCACGAAATGTTGATTGCTGGGGTTTTTCGATTGATTTCGATCGAAACACGAATTCGAGTATTATTGACAGGTCTTCCAAATTGGGATTAGTTCATAAAAATAATTGACAGAATTTGACAGGTCTATCCAAATTGGGATGATAGTAAGAAAAAAAATTGAGGTTCAGTCACGAAATAATGATTTTATGGGTTTTTTGATAGATTTTGATCGAAACACGAGTTTGAGTCTTTTTGACAGGTCTTCCGAATCGGGATTCGGAAGACCGGTAGATTGCATGGTGGTTTTGTTAGGTTTTGATCGAAACGCGAATTTGAGTTTTTTTGACAGGTCTACCAAATTGGGATTAACTTATAAAAATTTGACAGAATTTAATCATGGAATGTTAATTGCATGGGTTTTTCGATTTTTTTTTATCAAAACGAGAATATGAATTTTTTGACAGGTCTTTCAAAGAGGGATGATTTCACGTAATTTTTGACAGTTCAATCTTGAAATGATGAGTGTACGGGTTTTCGATAGATTTTGATCGAAACACGAATTTGATTATTTTTGACAGGTCTTCCGAATTGGGATTATTTTTTGAAAAATTTTGACAAGTCATTGACGAAATGTTGCTTACATGGGATTTTCGATGTTTTTTTTTTATCAAAACGCGATTATGAATATTCATTGACAGATCTACCATAATGAGATGAATTCATGAAATTTTTTGACAGCTCAATCATGGCTGGTCGATTGCATGGTGTTTTTGATAGGTTTTGATCGATACACGAATTTGAGTATTTTTGACAGGTCTTCCGAATTGGGATTATTTTATGAAAATTTTTGACAGGTCATTGGGTTAATCGATATTTTTTTTTTGATTAAAATCGAAAACAAATTTTTTGACAGGTCTTTCAAAGTGGGACGATTTCACGTAATATTTGACAGTTCAATCTTGAAATGATGAGTGTATGGGTTTTTGATTGATTTTGATCGAAACACGAATTTGATTATTTTTGACAGGTCTTCCGAATTGGGGTTATTTTATGAAAATTTTTGACAGGTCATTCACGAAATGTTGTTTGCATGGGATTTTCGATGTTTTTGATCAAAACGCAATTATGAATATTCATTGACATTTCTACCAAAATGAGATGAATTCGTGAATTCATTCATTAAAATTTTGACAGCTCAAACATGGCTGGTCGATTGCATGGTGTTTTTGTTAGGTTTTGATCGAAAAGCGAATTTGAGTATTTTTGACTGGTCTTCCGAATTGGGATTATTTTATGAAAAATTTTGACAGGTCATTCACGAAATGTTGTTTGCATGGGATTGTAGATGTTTTTGATCAAAACGTGATTATGAATATTCATTGACATATCTACCAAAATGAGATGAATTCATTAAAATTTTGACAGCTCAAACATGGCTGGTCGATTGTATGGTGTTTTTGTTGGGTTTTGATCGAAACGCGATATTGAGTATTATTTGACAGGTCTAAAAAATTGGGATTATCTTATAAATTTTTTTCAGAATTTAATCATGGATTTTTGGGGTTTGTTATGATCATTTGCATTGGTTTTTCGATATTTTTTTGATCAAAACGCGAATATAAATATTTTGACAGGTCTTTCAAAGTGGGACGATTTCACGTAATATTTGACAGTTCAATCTTGAAATGATGAGTGTACGGGTTTTTGATAGATTTTGATCGAAACACGAATTTGAGTATTTTTGACAGGTCTTCCGAATTGGGATTATTTTATGAAAATTTTTGACAGGACATTAGGTTTTTCGATTTTTTTTTTTTGATTAAACGCGAATATAAATTTTATGACAGGTCTTTCAAAGTGGGACGATTTCACGTCATATTTGACAGTTCAATCTTGAAATGATGAGTGTACGGGTTGATTGATTTTGATCGAAACCCGAATTTGATTATTTTTGACAGGTCATTCACGAAATGTTGTTTGCATGGGATTTTCGATGTTTTGTGATCAAAACGCGATAGTGAATATTCATTGAATGATTGAACGATTGGACAATTCAAAATGAGATGAATTCGTGAAAATTTTTGACAGCTTTATCATGGCTGGTCGATTGCGTGGTGTTTTCGATAAGTTTTGATCGAAAAACGAATTTGAGTATTTTTGACAACTCTACCAAATTGAGATGATTTCAAGAAAAATCTTGACAGTTCAGTCACAAAATAATGATTTTATGGGTTTTTTTGATTGATTTTGATTGAAACACGAATATGAATATTGTTGACAGGTCTACCAAAATGGAATGAATTCATGAAATTTTTTGTCGATGTCTGGTCGATTGCATGGTGTTTTTGATAGGTTTTGATCGGTACACGAATTTGAGTATTTTTGACAGGTCTTCCGAATTGGGATTATTTTATAAAAAAATATGACAGAATTTAATCATGGAATTGTTAATAACATGGGTTTTTCGATGTTTTTTTAATACAACGTGAATATATTTTTTTTTGACTGGTCCACCAAAATGGGATGTTTAAATGAAAAATTTTGACAGATCAGTCAGGAAATAATGATTTTATGGGTTTTTTGATAGATTTTAATCGAAACACGAATTTGAGTATTTTTGACAGGTCTTCCAAATCGTGACTATTTTATGTAAAATTTTGACAGGTCATTCACGAAATGTTGCTTGCATGGGATTTTCGATGTTTTTTTTTTATCAAAACGCGATTATGAATATTCATTGACAGATCTACCATAATGAGATGAATTCATGAAATTTTTTGACAGCTCAATCATGGCTGGTCGATTGCATGGTGTTTTTGATAGGTTTTGATCGATACACGAATTTGAGTATTTTTGACAGGTCTTCCGAATTGGGATTATTTTATGAAAATTTTTGACAGGTCATTGGGTTAATCGATATTTTTTTTTTGATTAAAAGCGAAAACAAATTTTTTGACAGGTCTTTCAAAGTGGGACGATTTCACGTAATATTTGACAGTTCAATCTTGAAATGATGAGTGTATGGATTTTTGATTGATTTTGATTATATGATTTTGATGATAACACGAATTTGATTATTTTTGACAGGTCTTCCGAATTGGGGTTATTTTATGAAAATTTTTGACAGGTCATTCACGAAATGTTGTTTGCACGGGATTTTCGATGTTTTTGATCAAAACGCAATTATGAATATTCATTGACATTTCTACCAAAATGAGATGAATTCGTGAATTCATTCATTAAAATTTTGACAGCTCAAACATGGCTGGTCGATTGCATGGTGTTTTTGTTAGGTTTTGATCGAAAAGCGAATTTGAGTATTTTTGACTGGTCTTCCGAATTGGGATTATTTTATGAAAAATTTTGACAGGTCATTCACGAAATGTTGTTTGCATGGGATTGTAGATGTTTTTGATCAAAACGTGATTATGAATATTCATTGACATATCTACCAAAATGAGATGAATTCATTAAAATTTTGACAGCTCAAACATGGCTGGTCGATTGCATGGTGTTTTTGTTGGGTTTTGATCGAAACGCGATATTGAGTATTATTTGACAGGTCTAAAAAATTGGGATTATCTTATAAATTTTTTTTCAGAATTTAATCATGGATTTTTGGGGTTTGTTATGATCATTTGCATTGGTTTTTCGATATTTTTTTGATCAAAACGCGAATATAAATATTTTGACAGGTCTTTCAAAGTGGGACGATTTCACGTAATATTTGACAGTTCAATCTTGAAATGATGAGTGTACGGGTTTTTGATAGATTTTGATCGAAACACGAATTTGAGTATTTTTGACAGGTCTTCCGAATTGGGATTATTTTATGAAAATTTTTGACAGGACATTAGGTTTTTCGATTTTTTTTTTTGATTAAACGCGAATATAAATTTTATGACAGGTCTTTCAAAGTGGGACGATTTCACGTCATATTTGACAGTTCAATCTTGAAATGATGAGTGTACGGGTTGATTGATTTTGATCGAAACCCGAATTTGATTATTTTTGACAGGTCATTCACGAAATGTTGTTTGCATGGGATTTTCGATGTTTTGTGATCAAAACGCGATAGTGAATATTCATTGAATGATTGAACGATTGGACAATTCAAAATGAGATGAATTCGTGAAAATTTTTGACAGCTTTATCATGGCTGGTCGATTGCGTGGTGTTTTCGATAAGTTTTGATCGAAAAACGAATTTGAGTATTTTTGACAACTCTACCAAATTGAGATGATTTCAAGAAAAATCTTGACAGTTCAGTCACGAAATAATGATTTTATGGGTTTTTTTGATTGATTTTGATTGAAACACGAATATGAATATTGTTGACAGGTCTACCAAAATGGAATGAATTCATGAAATTTTTTGACAGCTCAATCATGTCTGGTCGATTGCATGGTGTTTTTGATAGGTTTTGATCGATACACGAATTTGAGTATTTTTGACAGGTCTTCCGAATTGGGATTATTTTATGAAAATTTTTGACAGGTCATTGGGTTAATCGATATTTTTTTTTTGATTAAAAGCGAAAACAAATTTTTTGACAGGTCTTTCAAAGTGGGACGATTTCACGTAATATTTGACAGTTCAATCTTGAAATGATGAGTGTACGGGTTTTTGATAGATTTTGATCGAAACACGAATTTGAGTATTTTTGACAGGTCTTCCGAATTGGGATTATTTTATGAAAATTTTTGACAGGACATTAGGTTTTTCGATTTTTTTTTTTGATTAAACGCGAATATAAATTTTATGACAGGTCTTCCAAAGTGGGACGATTTCACGTAATATTTGACAGTTCAATCTTGAAATGATGAGTGTATGGGTTTTTGATTGATTTTGATCGAAACACGAATTTGATTATTTTTGACAGGTCTTCCGAATTGGGGTTATTTTATGAAAATTTTTGACAGGTCATTCACGAAATGTTGTTTGCATGGGATTTTCGATGTTTTTGATCAAAACGCAATTATGAATATTCATTGACATTTCTACCAAAATGAGATGAATTCGTGAATTCATTCATTAAAATTTTGACAGCTCAAACATGGCTGGTCGATTGCATGGTGTTTTTGTTAGGTTTTGATCGAAAAGCGAATTTGAGTATTTTTGACTGGTCTTCCGAATTGGGATTATTTTATGAAAAATTTTGACAGGTCATTCACGAAATGTTGTTTGCATGGGATTGTAGATGTTTTTGATCAAAACGTGATTATGAATATTCATTGACATATCTACCAAAATGAGATGAATTCATTAAAATTTTGACAGCTCAAACATGGCTGGTCGATTGCATGGTGTTTTTGTTGGGTTTTGATCGAAACGCGATATTGAGTATTATTTGACAGGTCTAAAAAATTGGGATTATCTTATAAATTTTTTTCAGAATTTAATCATGGATTTTTGGGGTTTGTTATGATCATTTGCATTGGTTTTTCGATATTTTTTTGATCAAAACGCGAATATAAATATTTTGACAGGTCTTTCAAAGTGGGACGATTTCACGTAATATTTGACAGTTCAATCTTGAAATGATGAGTGTACGGGTTTTTGATAGATTTTGATCGAAACACGAATTTGAGTATTTTTGACAGGTCTTCCGAATTGGGATTATTTTATGAAAATTTTTGACAGGACATTAGGTTTTTCGATTTTTTTTTTTGATTAAACGCGAATATAAATTTTATGACAGGTCTTTCAAAGTGGGACGATTTCACGTCATATTTGACAGTTCAATCTTGAAATGATGAGTGTACGGGTTGATTGATTTTGATCGAAACCCGAATTTGATTATTTTTGACAGGTCATTCACGAAATGTTGTTTGCATGGGATTTTCGATGTTTTGTGATCAAAACGCGATAGTGAATATTCATTGAATGATTGAACGATTGGACAATTCAAAATGAGATGAATTCGTGAAAATTTTTGACAGCTTTATCATGGCTGGTCGATTGCGTGGTGTTTTCGATAAGTTTTGATCGAAAAACGAATTTGAGTATTTTTGACAACTCTACCAAATTGAGATGATTTCAAGAAAAATCTTGACAGTTCAGTCACAAAATAATGATTTTATGGGTTTTTTTGATTGATTTTGATTGAAACACGAATATGAATATTGTTGACAGGTCTACCAAAATGGAATGAATTCATGAAATTTTTTGTCGATGTCTGGTCGATTGCATGGTGTTTTTGATAGGTTTTGATCGGTACACGAATTTGAGTATTTTTGACAGGTCTTCCGAATTGGGATTATTTTATAAAAAAATATGACAGAATTTAATCATGGAATTGTTAATAACATGGGTTTTTCGATGTTTTTTTAATACAACGTGAATATATTTTTTTTTGACTGGTCCACCAAAATGGGATGTTAAAATGAAAAATTTTGACAGATCAGTCAGGAAATAATGATTTTATGGGTTTTTTGATAGATTTTAATCGAAACACGAATTTGAGTATTTTTGACAGGTCTTCCAAATCGTGACTATTTTATGTAAAATTTTGACAGGTCATTCACGAAATGTTGCTTGCATGGGATTTTCGATGTTTTTTTTTTTATCAAAACGCGATTATGAATATTCATTGACAGATCTACCATAATGAGATGAATTCATGAAATTTTTTGACAGCTCAATCATGGCTGGTCGATTGCATGGTGTTTTTGATAGGTTTTGATCGATACACGAATTTGAGTATTTTTGACAGGTCTTCCGAATTGGGATTATTTTATGAAAATTTTTGACAGGTCATTGGGTTAATCGATATTTTTTTTTTGATTAAAAGCGAAAACAAATTTTTTGACAGGTCTTTCAAAGTGGGACGATTTCACGTAATATTTGACAGTTCAATCTTGAAATGATGAGTGTATGGATTTTTGATTGATTTTGATTATATGATTTTGATGATAACACGAATTTGATTATTTTTGACAGGTCTTCCGAATTGGGGTTATTTTATGAAAATTTTTGACAGGTCATTCACGAAATGTTGTTTGCATGGGATTTTCGATGTTTTTGATCAAAACGCAATTATGAATATTCATTGACATTTCTACCAAAATGAGATGAATTCGTGAATTCATTCATTAAAATTTTGACAGCTCAAACATGGCTGGTCGATTGCATGGTGTTTTTGTTAGGTTTTGATCGAAAAGCGAATTTGAGTATTTTTGACTGGTCTTCCGAATTGGGATTATTTTATGAAAAATTTTGACAGGTCATTCACGAAATGTTGTTTGCATGGGATTGTAGATGTTTTTGATCAAAACGTGATTATGAATATTCATTGACATATCTACCAAAATGAGATGAATTCATTAAAATTTTGACAGCTCAAACATTAGGGTGGAACGAAATTTTTTTTTCTCGAATTTTGATTTGGAATAGTTGTATTTAGTTGCCTTTTGCCATCAATTGCCTGCATTAAAAATATAAAAATTATCAGACAACGGTAAGAGCCCCCGACAAGATATCGAATATTTACAAAAAGGACAATTTAGGGGCTATTTGCGCGGCCTACAAAACAATACAGAACTTATTAAAATAGGTTTTTTTTATTCAAAAACATATTCAAATATAGTTAACTAGCAGTTGCAATTAAATATTTCATCATTTTAATATACTTTGGTACTGGGACAGTTGAGCAAAGTGCGGGACAAAGCGGGGGCAGCACGCTTCGGTCTACGAATTTGCAGTGTTTCGTTTCAACTAGTGTCGATAATATTCTCTCAAGGTGGAAGGTAGCCCGTCAATTATTTTCACCAGTAGGTACTAGTTGATGTACCTACGTTTTTTAAGTGTATAAATATGACTTCTACAAGACAAAAGTTAAAATGTCCGATATTTGGTGAAAGTGCAGAGTTCAAGGAGAATATACTACTTACGTATGAGAATGTTATGAAATTCTTTGAATGGGTTCGACAAGACTTAAAAATAAAGAACAACACCACAAAATAACCTACATTTTTGGAAAAGTGCCGAAACAGTTGAAACAAAAATTGAAGAATTAGGTATGAATAAAATCTTCTATTTCAATTGTTAAACACAAACGAGTTTTACAGTTACTTAAAAAAAATCACTCAAAATGTTTTGATTTGATTTGTTTGATTTTGTTTGAAATTTGAAAAAGTCTTTGAAGAAACTAAAGGAAAGAAAGGTAGAAGAATTCAGAGTACAAAGTGCAAAGCTTTTTGACATAGCTGCATGTAAATGTAAAGAATTTGTAAACTGTACTTGTTTGAGAGAAAATAAAGTGCCGAAAGAGGAACAAATATTTTTAGAAGACCAACGCACTAACAGACAAATGGTTTTAGGAAGAACGGATATTATCTAGAGTAAAAAATTGCAGAAAAGAAGATTACGTGCTCTTAAACAAGAAATCAGGCATAATTCAAATACAAGAATAAAAGAAATTTCCTTTTCTTTATATAGGCTAAATAGATCTGAAGTTAGTTCTAATGTTGACCTTCCTTCTTGTTCGTCGGCCGCAGATGGTCTTGACACCGCGAACAAAGTGGATCAAAAGCCTATAAAGCTCACGGATGCCAGTCTTCATAGTTTGACGATTGTATGCGATAGATACGGAGTATCAGACCGAGCTGCGGCGGTTATCGTATCATAAATGTTCTATATTCTGCTTCTGATGCTGACTCTGAGGCGCAGTCGACTAACGTCGTGGGCAGGATAAAACTCAGAAGAATAAGACAGAAACTTTGCGAGCAAATTTTAACAGACGAAAGAGTAACAGAAATTGCTGTCTTATATTTTGATGGAAGGAAAAACCAGACGGCTAAAACTGTTTTAAAAAGATCGAAGAGATTTAAAGTGATTGTACAAGAGGAACATGTTTCGATTATTAAAGAACCAGGTTCTGTTTATGTTAGGTATGTGTTTCCAACATCGGGCAGTGCGAGAAATATTGAAAGAGCTATCCACGGCTTTTTGACGATTGAAAATATATCACCAGAGAGTATAATGACTGTTGGATGTAATGGAACAACCACAAATATAGGAAATGTGGGAGGCGTGATTGTTTTTTTGAAAAATAGACTATCTCAACCATTGCATTGGATAATATTTGTCTCTTATACGCCAATGGTTGCTATTGACGCTTTGTATTCCTATTTGGATAGCTCTATAGCAGGATCTATGTAAATCATTTGCAGGTCAAATTGGTATAGCATTAAGGATGGTTCAAAACATTTATGGAAGCTCATTAACAGCACTAGTTATTTGTCGAACGAATTGTTAGCGATTGTGGACCCTGTTTTATTTCGGAACAGTTACTTTGCTCATCCAGAAAACTTGTTGTTGAGTACGATAACAGATACGCGTAAGCACATTAGAGAACTAGCTGCCAGACGCATTTTAAAAGCTCGTCAAGTGAATAAAAATTCTGTTTCGCGCATGTTTGTGGTGCCAAAAGTGGACTTAAATGCAAGTTCTTACATAGACTTGATAAACTGGCAACAAAATAAATACGAAACCTCAATACTGATGAATATTTCCGATAAGCAGTTACAACATCTTATTGAAAATGGAGGAGAATCGTTTTTGGAGTTGGACTGCCTTACCACACCCAAGCTGTGGAAAGATCAGTAAAAGATGTGATAGAAGCAGCTCTACGTGTATGCGATAAGACAAGAAGATAGGGTTTTGTAAAATCTAATTTAGCGTCTCGAAAGCTCATGCCAAAGTTTGAGACGAAAAAGGTTTTTTGTTATGAAAAATGACGTTATTCATACCGACACAACTTTCTGAAACTGTGTATATTTTTAAAATAAATGATTCTATTAACTAAAATATACTTTTATCTTATCATATAAATTCATAACATATTATATTTAGTTAATATTTTGTTAATAGGGTGTACTTAACAAAGCGTCTGTAAAAACTTAAAAATTGAAATTTCAAGTCTACGGCGGGACCTCTTGCTGTTGAGCTAGAACTTCCAAATTAGTTGGTGTTATTTACAATTATATAAGGCAACTTTTGCCTGGTATTCCAATTCGATATTCAAAAAAAAAAAAATTTTCATACAAAAGTGTTCCACCCTATCAAACATGGCTGGTCGATTGCATGGTGTTTTTGTTGGGTTTTGATCGAAACGCGATATTGAGTATTATTTGACAGGTCTAAAAAATTGGGATTATCTTATAAATTTTTTTTCAGAATTTTATCATGGATTTTTGGGGTTTGTTATGATCATTTGCATTGGTTTTTCGATATTTTTTTGATCAAAACGCGAATATAAATATTTTGACAGGTCTTTCAAAGTGGGACGATTTCACGTAATATTTGACAGTTCAATCTTGAAATGATGAGTGTACGGGTTTTTGATAGATTTTGATCGAAACACGAATTTGAGTATTTTTGACAGGTCTTCCGAATTGGGATTATTTTATGAAAATTTTTGACAGGACATTAGGTTTTTCGATTTTTTTTTTTGATTAAACGCGAATATAAATTTTATGACAGGTCTTTCAAAGTGGGACGATTTCACGTCATATTTGACAGTTCAATCTTGAAATGATGAGTGTACGGGTTGATTGATTTTGATCGAAACCCGAATTTGATTATTTTTGACAGGTCATTCACGAAATGTTGTTTGCATGGGATTTTCGATGTTTTGTGATCAAAACGCGATAGTGAATATTCATTGAATGATTGAACGATTGGACAATTCAAAATGAGATGAATTCGTGAAAATTTTTGACAGCTTTATCATGGCTGGTCGATTGCGTGGTGTTTTCGATAAGTTTTGATCGAAAAACGAATTTGAGTATTTTTGACAACTCTACCAAATTGAGATGATTTCAAGAAAAATCTTGACAGTTCAGTCACGAAATAATGATTTTATGGGTTTTTTTGATTGATTTTGATTGAAACACGAATATGAATATTGTTGACAGGTCTACCAAAATGGAATGAATTCATGAAATTTTTTGACAGCTCAATCATGTCTGGTCGATTGCATGGTGTTTTTGATAGGTTTTGATCGATACACGAATTTGAGTATTTTTGACAGGTCTTCCGAATTGGGATTATTTTATGAAAATTTTTGACAGGTCATTGGGTTAATCGATATTTTTTTTTTGATTAAAAGCGAAAACAAATTTTTTGACAGGTCTTTCAAAGTGGGACGATTTCACGTAATATTTGACAGTTCAATCTTGAAATGATGAGTGTATGGGTTTTTGATTGATTTTGATCGAAACACGAATTTGATTATTTTTGACAGGTCTTCCGAATTGGGGTTATTTTATGAAAATTTTTGACAGGTCATTGGGTTAATCGATATTTTTTTTTTGATTAAAAGCGAAAACAAATTTTTTGACAGGTCTTTCAAAGTGGGACGATTTCACGTAATATTTGACAGTTCAATCTTGAAATGATGAGTGTATGGGTTTTTGATTGATTTTGATCGAAACACGAATTTGATTATTTTTGACAGGTCTTCCGAATTGGGGTTATTTTATGAAAATTTTTGACAGGTCATTCACGAAATGTTGTTTGCATGGGATTTTCGATGTTTTTGATCAAAACGCAATTATGAATATTCATTGACATTTCTACCAAAATGAGATGAATTCGTGAATTCATTCATTAAAATTTTGACAGCTCAAACATGGCTGGTCGATTGCATGGTGTTTTTGTTAGGTTTTGATCGAAAAGCGAATTTGAGTATTTTTGACTGGTCTTCCGAATTGGGATTATTTTATGAAAAATTTTGACAGGTCATTCACGAAATGTTGTTTGCATGGGATTGTAGATGTTTTTGATCAAAACGTGATTATGAATATTCATTGACATATCTACCAAAATGAGATGAATTCATTAAAATTTTGACAGCTCAAACATGGCTGGTCGATTGCATGGTGTTTTTGTTGGGTTTTGATCGAAACGCGATATTGAGTATTATTTGACAGGTCTAAAAAATTGGGATTTTTTTATAAATTTTTTTCAGAATTTAATCATGGATTTTTGGGGTTTGTTATGATCATTTGCATTGGTTTTTCGATATTTTTTTGATCAAAACGCGAATATAAATATTTTGACAGGTCTTTCAAAGTGGGACGATTTCACGTAATATTTGACAGTTCAATCTTGAAATGATGAGTGTACGGGTTTTTGATAGATTTTGATCGAAACACGAATTTGAGTATTTTTGACAGGTCTTCCGAATTGGGATTATTTTATGAAAATTTTTGACAGGACATTAGGTTTTTCGATTTTTTTTTTTGATTAAACGCGAATATAAATTTTATGACAGGTCTTTCAAAGTGGGACGATTTCACGTCATATTTGACAGTTCAATCTTGAAATGATGAGTGTACGGGTTGATTGATTTTGATCGAAACCCGAATTTGATTATTTTTGACAGGTCATTCACGAAATGTTGTTTGCATGGGATTTTCGATGTTTTGTGATCAAAACGCGATAGTGAATATTCATTGAATGATTGAACGATTGGACAATTCAAAATGAGATGAATTCGTGAAAATTTTTGACAGCTTTATCATGGCTGGTCGATTGCGTGGTGTTTTCGATAAGTTTTGATCGAAAAACGAATTTGAGTATTTTTGACAACTCTACCAAATTGAGATGATTTCAAGAAAAATCTTGACAGTTCAGTCACGAAATAATGATTTTATGGGTTTTTTTGATTGATTTTGATTGAAACACGAATATGAATATTGTTGACAGGTCTACCAAAATGGAATGAATTCATGAAATTTTTGGACAGCTCAATCATGTCTGGTCGATTGCATGGTGTTTTTGATAGGTTTTGATCGGTACACGAATTTGAGTATTTTTGACAGGTCTTCCGAATTGGGATTATTTTATAAAAAAATATGACAGAATTTAATCATGGAATTGTTAATAACATGGGTTTTTCGATGTTTTTTTAATACAACGTGAATATATTTTTTTTGACTGGTCCACCAAAATGGGATGATTAAATGAAAAATTTTGACAGATCAGTCAGGAAATAATGATTTTATGGGTTTTTTGATAGATTTTAATCGAAACACGAATTTGAGTATTTTTGACAGGTCTTCCAAATCGTGACTATTTTATGTAAAATTTTGACAGGTCATTCACGAAATGTTGCTTGCATGGGATTTTCGATGTTTTTTTTTTTATCAAAACGCGATTATGAATATTCATTGACAGATCTACCATAATGAGATGAATTCATGAAATTTTTTGACAGCTCAATCATGGCTGGTCGATTGCATGGTGTTTTTGATAGGTTTTGATCGATACACGAATTTGAGTATTTTTGACAGGTCTTCCGAATTGGGATTATTTTATGAAAATTTTTGACAGGTCATTGGGTTAATCGATATTTTTTTTTGATTAAAAGCGAAAACAAATTTTTTGACAGGTCTTTCAAAGTGGGACGATTTCACGTAATATTTGACAGTTCAATCTTGAAATGATGAGTGTATGGATTTTTGATTGATTTTGATCGAAACACGAATTTGATTATTTTTGACAGGTCTTCCGAATTGGGGTTATTTTATGAAAATTTTTGACAGGTCATTCACGAAATGTTGTTTGCATGGGATTTTCGATGTTTTTGATCAAAACGCAATTATGAATATTCATTGACATTTCTACCAAAATGAGATGAATTCGTCAATTCATTCATTAAAATTTTGACAGCTCAAACATGGCTGGTCGATTGCATGGTGTTTTTGTTAGGATTTAATCGAAAAGCGAATTTGAGTATTTTTGACTGGTCTTCCGAATTGGGATTATTTTATGAAAAATTTTGACAGGTCATTCACGAAATGTTGTTTGCATGGGATTGTAGATGTTTTTGATCAAAACGTGATTATGAATATTCATTGACATATCTACCAAAATGAGATGAATTCATTAAAATTTTGACAGCTCAAACATGGCTGGTCGATTGCATGGTGTTTTTGTTGGGTTTTGATCGAAACTTGATATTGAGTATTTTTTTGACAGGTCTAAAAAATTGGGATTATCTTATTTCAGAATTTAATCATGGATTTTTGGGGTTTGTTATGATCATTTGCATTGGTTTTTCGATATTTTTTTGATCCAAACGCGAATATAAATATTTTGACAGGTCTTTCAAAGTGGGACGATTTCACGTAATATTTGACAGTTCAATCTTGAAATGATGAGTGTACGGGTTTTTGATAGATTTTGATCGAAACACGAATTTGAGTATTTTTGACAGGTCTTCCGAATTGGGATTATTTTATGAAAATTTTTGACAGGACATTAGGTTTTTCGATTTTTTTTTTTGATTAAACGCGAATATAAATTTTATGACAGGTCTTTCAAAGTGGGACGAATTCACGTCATATTTGACAGTTCAATCTTGAAATGATGAGTGTACGGGTTGATTGATTTTGATCGAAACCCGAATTTGATTATTTTTGACAGGTCATTCACGAAATGTTGTTTGCATGGGATTTTCGATGTTTTGTGATCAAAACGCGATAGTGAATATTCATTGAATGATTGAACGATTGGACAATTCAAAATGAGATGAATTCGTGAAAATTTTTGACAGCTTTATCATGGCTGGTCGATTGCGTGGTGTTTTCGATAAGTTTTGATCGAAAAACGAATTTGAGTATTTTTGACAACTCTACCAAATTGAGATGATTTCAAGAAAAATCTTGACAGTTCAGTCACGAAATAATGATTTATGGGTTTTTTTGATTGATTTTGATTGAAACACGAATATGAATATTGTTGACAGGTCTACCAAAATGGAATGAATTCATGAAATTTTTTGACAGCTCAATCATGTCTGGTCGATTGCATGGTGTTTTTGATAAGTTTTGATCGGTACACGAATTTGAGTATTTTTGACAGGTCTTCCGAATTGGGATTATTTTATAAAAAAATATGACAGAATTTAATCATGGAATTGTTAATAACATGGGTTTTTCGATGTTTTTTTAATACAACGTGAATATATTTTTTTTTGACTGGTCCACCAAAATGGGATGATTAAATGAAAAATTTTGACAGATCAGTCAGGAAATAATGATTTTATGGGTTTTTTGATAGATTTTAATCGAAACACGAATTTGAGTATTTTTGACAGGTCTTCCAAATCGTGACTATTTTATGTAAAATTTTGACAGGTCATTCACGAAATGTTGATTGCTGGGGTTTTACGATTGATTTCGATCGAAACACGAATTCGAGTATTTTTGACAGGTCTTCCAAATTGGGATTATTTCATAAAAATAATTGACAGAATTTGGCAGGTCTATCCAAATTGGGATGATTTTATGAAAAAAAATTGAGGTTTAGTCACGAAATAATGATTTTATGGGTTTTTTGATAGATTTTGATCGAAACACGAGTTTGAGTCTTTTTGACAGGTCATCCGAATCGGGATTATTTTATGAAAATTTTTGACAGGTCATTGGGTTAATCGATATTTTTTTTTGATTAAAAGCGAAAACAAATTTTTTGACAGGTCTTTCAAAGTGGGACGATTTCACGTAATATTTGACAGTTCAATCTTGAAATGATGAGTGTATGGATTTTTGATTGATTTTGATCGAAACACGAATTTGATTATTTTTGACAGGTCTTCCGAATTGGGGTTATTTTATGAAAATTTTTGACAGGTCATTCACGAAATGTTGTTTGCATGGGATTTTCGATGTTTTTGATCAAAACGCAATTATGAATATTCATTGACATTTCTACCAAAATGAGATGAATTCGTCAATTCATTCATTAAAATTTTGACAGCTCAAACATGGCTGGTCGATTGCATGGTGTTTTTGTTAGGATTTAATCGAAAAGCGAATTTGAGTATTTTTGACTGGTCTTCCGAATTGGGATTATTTTATGAAAAATTTTGACAGGTCATTCACGAAATGTTGTTTGCATGGGATTGTAGATGTTTTTGATCAAAACGTGATTATGAATATTCATTGACATATCTACCAAAATGAGATGAATTCATTAAAATTTTGACAGCTCAAACATGGCTGGTCGATTGCATGGTGTTTTTGTTGGGTTTTGATCGAAACTTGATATTGAGTATTTTTTTGACAGGTCTAAAAAATTGGGATTATCTTATTTCAGAATTTAATCATGGATTTTTGGGGTTTGTTATGATCATTTGCATTGGTTTTTCGATATTTTTTTGATCCAAACGCGAATATAAATATTTTGACAGGTCTTTCAAAGTGGGACGATTTCACGTAATATTTGACAGTTCAATCTTGAAATGATGAGTGTACGGGTTTTTGATAGATTTTGATCGAAACACGAATTTGAGTATTTTTGACAGGTCTTCCGAATTGGGATTATTTTATGAAAATTTTTGACAGGACATTAGGTTTTTCGATTTTTTTTTTTGATTAAACGCGAATATAAATTTTATGACAGGTCTTTCAAAGTGGGACGAATTCACGTCATATTTGACAGTTCAATCTTGAAATGATGAGTGTACGGGTTGATTGATTTTGATCGAAACCCGAATTTGATTATTTTTGACAGGTCATTCACGAAATGTTGTTTGCATGGGATTTTCGATGTTTTGTGATCAAAACGCGATAGTGAATATTCATTGAATGATTGAACGATTGGACAATTCAAAATGAGATGAATTCGTGAAAATTTTTGACAGCTTTATCATGGCTGGTCGATTGCGTGGTGTTTTCGATAAGTTTTGATCGAAAAACGAATTTGAGTATTTTTGACAACTCTACCAAATTGAGATGATTTCAAGAAAAATCTTGACAGTTCAGTCACGAAATAATGATTTATGGGTTTTTTTGATTGATTTTGATTGAAACACGAATATGAATATTGTTGACAGGTCTACCAAAATGGAATGAATTCATGAAATTTTTTGACAGCTCAATCATGTCTGGTCGATTGCATGGTGTTTTTGATAAGTTTTGATCGGTACACGAATTTGAGTATTTTTGACAGGTCTTCCGAATTGGGATTATTTTATAAAAAAATATGACAGAATTTAATCATGGAATTGTTAATAACATGGGTTTTTCGATGTTTTTTTAATACAACGTGAATATATTTTTTTTTGACTGGTCCACCAAAATGGGATGATTAAATGAAAAATTTTGACAGATCAGTCAGGAAATAATGATTTTATGGGTTTTTTGATAGATTTTAATCGAAACACGAATTTGAGTATTTTTGACAGGTCTTCCAAATCGTGACTATTTTATGTAAAATTTTGACAGGTCATTCACGAAATGTTGATTGCTGGGGTTTTACGATTGATTTCGATCGAAACACGAATTCGAGTATTTTTGACAGGTCTTCCAAATTGGGATTATTTCATAAAAATAATTGACAGAATTTGGCAGGTCTATCCAAATTGGGATGATTTTATGAAAAAAAATTGAGGTTTAGTCACGAAATAATGATTTTATGGGTTTTTTGATAGATTTTGATCGAAACACGAGTTTGAGTCTTTTTGACAGGTCATCCGAATCGGGATTATTTTATGAAAAATTTTGACAGTGAATGATCACGAAATGTTGTTTGCATGGGATTTTAGATGTTCTTGATCAAAACGTGATTATGAATATTCATTGACATATCTACCAAAATGAGATGAATTCATTAAAATTTTGACAGCTCAAACATGGCTGGTCGATTGCATGGTGTTTTTGTTGGGTTTTGATCGAAACTTGATATTGAGTATTTTTTTTGATTAAACGCGAATATAAATTTTATGACAGGTCTTTCAAAGTGGGACGATTTCACGTCATATTTGACAGTTCAATCTTGAAATGATGAGTGTACGGGTTGATTGATTTTGATCGAAGCCCGAATCTGAGTATTTTTGACAACTCTACCAAATTGAGATGATTTCAAGAAAAATCTTGACAGTTCAGTCACGAAATAATGATTTTATGGGTTTTTTTGATTGATTTTGATCGAAACACGAATATGAATATTGTTGACAGGTCTACCAAAATATAATGAATTCATGAAATTTTTTGACAGCTCAATCATGTCTGGTCGATTGCATGGTGTTTTTGATAGGTTTTGATCGGTACACGAATTTGAGTATTTTTGACAGGTCTTCCGAATTGGGATTATTTTATAAAAAATATGACATTAATATGACATAAATTGTTAATTACATGGGTTTTTCGATGTTTTTTTAATACAACGTGAATATATTTTTTTTTGACTGGTCCACCAAAATGGGATGATTAAATGAAAAATTTTGACAGATCAGTCAGGAAATAATGATTTTATGGGTTTTTTGATAGATTTTAATCGAAACACGAATTTGAGTATTTTCGTCAGGTCTTCCAAATCGGGATTATTTTATGAAAAATTTTGACAGGTCATTCATGATATGTTGATTGAATGGGTTTTACGATAGATTTTGATCGAAACACGAATTTGAGTATTTTTGATAGGTCTTCCAAATCGGGACTATTTTATGTAAAATTTTGACAGGTCATTCACGAAATGTTGATTGCTGGGGTTTTACGATTGATTTCGATCGAAACACGAATTCGAGTATTTTTGACAGGTCTTCCAAATTGGGATTATTTCATAAAAATAATTGACAGAATTTGACAGGTCTATCCAAATTGGGATGATTTTATGAAAAAAAATTGAGGTTCAGTCACGAAATAATGATTTTATGGGTTTTTTGATAGATTTTGATCGAAACACGAGTTTGAGTCTTTTTGACAGGTCATCCGAACCGGGATTATTTTATGAAAAATTTTGACAGTGAATGATCACGAAATGTTGTTTGCATGGGATTTTAGATGTTTTTGATCAAAACGTGATTATGAATATTCATTGACATATCTACCAAAATGAGATGAATTCATTAAAATTTTGACAGCTCAAACATGGCTGGTCGATTGCATGGTGTTTTTGTTGGGTTTTGATCGAAACTTGATATTGAGTATTTTTTTGACAGGTCTAAAAAATTGGGATTATCTTATTTCAGAATTTAATCATGGATTTTTGGGGTTTGTTATGATCATTTGCATTGGTTTTTCGATATTTTTTTGATCAAAACGCGAATATAAATATTTTGACAGGTCTTTCAAAGTGGGACGATTTCACGTAATATTTGACAGTTCAATCTTGAAATGATGAGTGTACGGGTTTTTGATAGATTTTGATCGAAACACGAATTTGAGTATTTTTGACAGGTCTTCCGAATTGGGATTATTTTATGAAAATTTTTGACAGGACATTAGGTTTTTCGATTTTTTTTTTGATTAAACGCGAATATAAATTTTATGACAGGTCTTTCAAAGTGGGACGATTTCACGTCATATTTGACAGTTCAATCTTGAAATGATGAGTGTACGGGTTGATTGATTTTGATCGAAGCCCGAATCTGAGTATTTTTGACAACTCTACCAAATTGAGATGATTTTATGAAAATTTTTGGCAAGTCATTGGGTTTTTCGATATTTTTTTTGATCAAAACACGAATAAGAATTTTTTGACAGGTCTTTCAAAGTGGGACGATTTCACGCATTATTTGACATTTCAATCTTGAAATGATGAGTGTACGGGTTTTTGATAAGTTTTGATCGAAACGTGAATTTGAGTATTTTGGACAGGTTTACCAAATTGGGTAATTTCATAAAAAAATTGACAGAATTTAATCATGGAATTGTTAATTACTTGGGTTTTACGATGTTTTTTTATTACAACGCGAATATATATTTTTTTTGACAGGTCTACCAAAATGGGATTATTTCATAAAAAAATCATATTACAATAATTGGACCGGTCAAAATTAGTCATGTTAACATTTTGATCGAAATCTATCTATCATGGAAAAATATTTATTTGACAGTTCATTATTGAATGATAAGATTAGATCGGATGATCATCCGAATATTAACAGGTTTAATAATTATCAAAATAATTTTGACAAGTCTTACTATGAAGTGATGATTTTATGAACATTTTTGCCAGTTCAATCATGACTTGACGATAAATGAAGTTTTTGACAGGATTATCTCACGATAATATGTTTTTTGTTAGGTCTGATTATAATATGAACAATATTGACAGGTCTACCATAGTGTGACGATTTCATGAAAATGTTGGCTAGTGAATTCATGACCTGACGATAAATGAAATTTTTGACATGTTTATCAGGATCTCACGAATATGTAGTGCTTTGACAGGTCTGATTATAATATGAACAATTTCGACAACTCTACCAAGATGTGATGATTCTGTGTTTACCATGTCAAAATATGTTTCACAGTTCAAATGTGACCCTACTATCATATGAATTTTTTGATGTCAGGTCACAAATTCACTGGCAGACATATTCATGAAATCATCACATCATGGTTGATCTGTCAAAATTGTTGATACAGAAAATTGTGATAGAAATCAATAAAAATAATTTTGAAATCGTCCAATCAGGGTAGGACTTTCCAAACTTTAGATATTACCATTAGGCCTGTCAAAAGTTCATAGAACCAACACATCAAGGTAGGCCTGTGATAATTGTTCATACAGACAATTTTGATTGAAATCTAACAGAATAATTTTTAATTCGTCATATCATGGAAGAATTGTCAAAATTTGTCATATCACAATCACACCTGTCGAAATTGGTAGACCTGTCAAAATTGTTCATATAACAATCAGACCTGTCAAAAGTTCATATAATCATCACATCACCTGTCATAATAGTTCATATTATAATCAGACCTTTCAAAGCATCATAATATGATACAGAAAATCAGATAATATGATACAGAAAATCAGACCTTTCAAAGCATCATATATTATAATCGTGAAATCCGGGTAAACCTGTCAAAAACTTCATTGACTGTCAGAACATGAATTCACTGGCAAACATATTCATGAAATCATCACCTCATGGTTGACCTGTCAAAATTGTTGATACAGAAAATTGTGATAGAAATCTATAAAAATAATTTTGAAATCGTCCTATCAAGGTAGAACTGTCTAAACTTTAGGTATTACCATCAGGCCTGTCAAAAGTTCATAGAACCAACACATCTTGGTAGGCCTGTCATAATTGTTCATAATTATGACACGCCTACCATGATAATTTTGATTGAAATCTAACAGAATAATAATTTTGAAATCGTCATTTCATGGTACGGTACGGTGTGGTGTGGTATCGTTACGAAGTATTTACGTAATCTACTATACTATTTTACTACTCTATTCCCTACGCCGTATCCCAAGTGAGGTAGACAGAGATAACGGAATGCAATATTAAAATGTTTTTCGCTTCTTCTACATTCATACAATTTCTCATGCACGCGCGTCGATTTCTCATATCTCAAATCTCATCCTTGAGAATTTGATCTACATGGTCAAGCCATGTAGTTCTCGGACGCCCGCGCTTTCTCACACCGCTCCTTTCAGACAAGTATTTCTTTTTCATTATTTCCTCTTCCATACGTTCCACAAGACAAAACCATCTCAATTTATTAACACTCATTCTAACCACAACACTCCTCTTGCATCCACTCATTCTTCTAATTCTAAGAAGAACGTAATCCATATGATTTTTTAAATATTTTTCAGTAACCAATAGTGGGAACCAATTTCTTCATTCACTACTAGTATATATATAGTACTATTCATTTTATTATATATTTATATCATTAAATACACGAGTAATATTTTGTGGAAATTTGAAAAAAATATGTGCTTTCCGTTTTCAGATATAATGTTTCAAAATTTTGCATTTTTTCATCAAAGTGCAAAGCTTGACTAGTTGTAGAGACATAAGGGCCGTAAGAAAATCTTCTACAATGCTTCTAAAGAGAGTAACATAAAATATATCTTTTAGTAAAAACTAGCTGAAATCTGAGCTGAGATATAATGTAATTTAACAACTTTGGTGGAAACTTTTTGTCAATACTTGATATCACTATGTATAATGTATATCTATAAATAGTGTGTGAAGTGTTTTTCGGTTGCGACAGTGACTCCAATTTACTGTTATGATCTTAAAAAATTATGAAAAAGTTTCCTTGCAACTTTGACTTTGAATGAACTTGAATGAAAAATATAAAGTTGGAAGCAATGTAAATCATCATACATATTTAAGGTTTCTTATAAATAAAAATTGTCTTTCTCAACAGGTGGCGTGGGTCAAAGTTGACACTCAAACAATCCTGAGCATCCACCACAATATTATCTCACAGAACCCTCGAATCAGTCTGTCTTACAATGACCACAGGTCCTGGTATTTACACATCAAGAGCGTCCAGGAGGGTGACAGAGGCTGGTATATGTGCCAAGTCAATACGGATCCCATGAGGTCCAGGCAAGGCTATCTACAAGTTGTAGGTAAGAGAAATATATAAATATTAATTTCAATTACTGATTTTTTGACTTAGTATGAATGTCAACCACTTACACTCGCAATTCTTCTATTCTGAAGTGTGGCTACATACTTAACATTGTTTCGAAAGCCTTGTTTGCCTCACTGCCATAATTATTCATGGGATCCTAGTTTTGATTTCTGATAAACATAGGATTCATAATATATCAAAGTAAGTAAATTAAATATAACTTGTAACTACATTATGTCAAAGCATGTATGGAACTTTTTGAAAAGATATCGTAAAACCTTAGTATAACAATATGAAAAATTATAAAAGGAATTATTAAAATTATAAGTCAGTCGTATATTTCATGAATTTTTTGTATAATTTCCCAATAGAATGTGAAATAAATCTACATTAGTTCTAGTGTAATGTTTATCGCATTGTTGCACGAATAGAAGATTCACATAATAATTAGAAAAATTATAACAAGCAGTTTATTCTACAATAGATTTGAAAAAAATACGAGCGAGACGTCTTTGGACTATAATCTAAGAGAAAACTACTTTAGAAGTCTAACGACATCTTTTTCGTGTTTGTTAACTCGATAATTACTTTAGAAGTCTAACGACATCTTTTTCGTGTTTGTTAACTCGATAATTTATTATTAATTAATTATTAATAATAAAATTATTATTATATTATAATTAATAAAAAAAAAAAAACCTGGAGGTAGAGTCTCGGCCTCTTGAACAAGGGGTCCGCGGTTCGATCCCAGGTGCCGGCAAACACCCCTTTCACGACACAAGCTTTTAGCTTACTGTGGAAGGTGTATAAAGTTGTATTTGGGTTTATAACAAAACCCAGATATATCTTTTTAAAAAAAAAAAAAAAAAAAAAAAAAAAAAAAAAAAAAAAAAAAAAAAAAAAAAAAAAAATTACTTTAGAAGTCTAACGACATCTTTTCGTGTTTGTTAACTCGATAAAAAAGGAAACTCTGTTTGTATTTTTCTTGTACTTTCGTAATATTAATTTATATCATTATTAATTTATTTCATATATATATATAACCTCACATTTACCATTCAATATAGTTTTTAGTACGAGTTATTTGATTTCATCGGAAACCCAAATAGATATATTTTTTTTCACAAAAAAGATTATTTGAAGACTCATCGGATAATACACAATAAGAAATATCGTGACTTTTACTATTATTATATTTGAAGAAAAGAAAATATTTTTTATGAATAAATCTTTCATCAATAAATCCTTTTTGCTGTTGTCGAAGTAAAGATAATATCTTATGACAATAGTTCACTTCTTGTATTGATATTACGAATCAATGTTCCTATTTAATTATAACAATGAAAGGAGATTTAAATCGTACATTGTAATGTATTAATTATATTTGTATCTGGATGTTGCCTTTGTGACAGACAATAATATTATATAGGTACATACTAAGTTCTTTAGGATGCTTTATAATCAAATTCCATTCATCTATTGATTAAAAAATAATAATTTTATAGAATTTATTATCCGTTTTCATTG
Source organism: Athripsodes cinereus (assembly GCA_947579605.1). Lineage (NCBI taxonomy): Eukaryota > Metazoa > Arthropoda > Insecta > Trichoptera > Leptoceridae > Athripsodes > Athripsodes cinereus. Next base: position 15,089,236 of record OX388317.1, on the reverse strand, counting down.
TCTGCCACAAATAGGTTTCTCGTATATATCTATTTTGATCCAACATCATTCAGAAAGATATGAAATAAGAACCCATATAGAAATTTATTTAAATTGGATTTTTGGAGTGTTTAGAGACATTTATCAACATAATATTCAATTACATTCGTGAAAAATTTGTAAAAGTGTATTAGTTTAAAGTATTTTCACCCTCCTCGCATGCAACCAATGATATTTTTTTCCTTTTTTATTGTTAGTAGGTAAAGTTAAGAGAAAAGAATATAGCCTATTTGAAATTTTTTGAATTATATTTTAGGTAGAGGTTTCTCAATCAGCGTACGATAACATAACTTGTATATAGACAATTCATACAGATTGAGCTAGTCCTAAAATAGGATATCATGGATCTTGAATTATGTGTACTAACACGACGATACAATGTATTAGACACATATAGGTACATATAACACTCGTATATCTGAATGGAGGATGTATTGTTTACAATGGATACCAGAAAAGTGTCAAAAGGCGAATGAAAAATAATAATGTATTATTAACCTAGAAACAAACATAGGGTAGATGACCCGGTTTTGGACACTTTAAGAAATTTTCGTCCGAACACTGAGCACTGCGAAGTTGTAGAAAGAGTGGGACACATTTTTATTTTTTCTTCTTATAGTCCAATCATTATTCTCTTAGAAAAAAACAAACACAGTATATGACAATTACCACATAAAAATAAAAAAAATAAAAACTCCGACAAGGTCGAAAAACACCGGTTTTGGACACTTTACCCCCGGTTTTGGACATGCGTTGTACCAGTTTTGGACACTTTATTGCACTTAGGTTTTAAATGTATTTATATAAAATAAAAGAAATGGATTAATAATACTATATTTTATTAAAATTATAAACTTAGGATATGAATTAATTCTATTTCTGTAATAATGCTAAGTTACAAGATTTTTTTCAACAATAATTATAAAAAAATTAAACTTCTTCAACTATTCCATCACGGCATATTCCACAAGTGGGATAGCCAGCAGACCAGCCATATGTAATAACCATATAAGTTGTCCTCTCCGTGCCAACATAAAATTAAGACATTCAGAATGATTGGCAAACATCATCGCTGAATTTAAAATGAAAAATGTCTATCTATCTATCTATCTATACCCTCACGCCGTGGCCCAGTTGGGGTAGGCAGAGAGAACGGAACGCCATGTCGCTCTATCCTTACATACTTCTTTCGCTTCCTCTACATTCATCCAGTTTCTCATACATGCACGCCGATTCCTCTTACTTAACACGCGACCGTCCTTGAGAATTTGATCCACGTGGTTAAGCCACGTAGTTCTTGGACGTCCGCGCTTTCTCACACCCTCTCTTTCAGATAAATACACCCTCTTCGTCAATCTTACACCATCCATTCGCTCCACATGGCCAAACCATCTCAATTTATTCACACGCATTCTATCAATAACACTCTTCTTGCATCCACTCATTCTTCTAATATCCTCATTTCTTACTCTATCACGCAATGTTTTACCTACCATTCTTCTCAGTGATCGCATCTCCACTGCATTTATTCCACTCTCGTCCTTCTTCAGCCATGTCCAAGTCTCGCTTGCATACATCAGTGTCGGTACGAGGATGGCGTTGTGCACCAGCATTTTAGCCATGTTCGAGACATTGCTATTGCTAACAATAGATCGAAGTGCTCCGTTCACTCTCGCACCAGCCACTTTTCTTTTTTCAATATCCCTTTCGTACCTACCATCCCTCACAAACATACTTCCTAAATAAACATGAAAAATGTCTTTGTCCCAATACCCACCCGCCTTTTAAAGGACACTTGAAAACTTACCAAAGAGAGTGGGAGATCAATTTTTGTCGGGTGCTCCACGGAATAATAAAAGTAAAAGGTATTATGAAAATTAAAAACAAAAAACAAACATATTGAACACTATAATCATATTTAAGCCATTGAATCATACCAAATCGTATTCAAAGAGATCAATTTCCAATGACAAAAACTAAATTAGTCTCTTTGTTGCTTATACAAAATTAAGGTTGAGGTAGCACCATTTTAATGTTTTTTCTCCTTAAAATTTAAAATTATTCATTTTCCTATATTTTTAAAAAAGTGTCCAAAACAAAAACACTACGTGAGCCAGTTGTGGACATGTCTGTGTTCAAAACTAGAGCAATAGTTAAATTGCTGAACTAGTTGTGGACATGTAAGATTGTGATAAAACAAATGAGTGAGGTTATGAAATATTGTTGAAAATATATTCGTAGGACTTCTACCTAACAGCCTAAACTGTTACATTAACAAAAACATTATGGATTGTTCAAATATTTTCTTATCTGTCTTATCTGTTAATTTACAAATAAGACCATACACGGAAGAAACGTTATGCATAAATTAAACATCTTAAAATTGTTTCCATCCTTATTTCTACGACATCAAATCTCAAAATGTCCAAAACCGGGGCAGTGTCCACAACCGGGTCATCTACCCTACGTCCATTATTCCAGGCACCTATTTATTTGCACAACTTTTCGCATTGAGTTTTTGAATACTTACATGTCCAAATCAGCGTATCAGCGTATCGATTTAAAATGTTTGCTATTGTATAGTGTACTTTTACGTTATCACGTAGCAGTATACTTCAAGAAATATTTTTAATTAAAATTCATAGGAATTTCTTTATGAAAACTACCAGGTATTTTTATAGCATATATGAATATAAGCTACTATTCCGCTTATAAATTTTCTAAAGACATAATGAATTCTAAAATAAATTAAAAAATGATACGCTGATTTGGACATGTAAGTATTCAAAAACTCAATGCGAAAAGTTGTGCAAATAAATAGGTGCCTGGAATAATGGACGTAGGGTAGATGACCCGGTTGTGGACACTGCCCCGGTTTTGGACATTTTGAGGTTTGATGTTGTAGAAATAAGGATGTGAACGATTTTAAGATGTTTTATTTATGCATAACATTTCTTCCGTATAATGGTCTTATTTGTTAATTAAGAGATTAGCCGACATTGTATCAAATTTCGTGATGGTTGAAGATCGCTATAAGACGTGTGTAAATTTACTGATTTGTTAACAAAAACGATAAGGACCCTTTGGTTAGTAATCTGAAAATATTTAAACAATCAATAATGGTTTTGCTAATGTAACAGTTTAGGCTGTTAGCGCGTCCTGCGAGCATATTTTCAACAATATTTCATAACCTCACTCATTTGTTTCATCACAATCTTATATGTCCACAACTAGTGCAGCAATTTAACGATTGCTCTAATTTTGGACACAGATGTGTCTACAACCGGCTCACATAGTGTTTCAGTTTTGGACACTTGTTTTAAAATATAGGAAAATGAATACTTTTACACTTTAAAGAGAAAAAACATTAAATGGTGCCAACCAAACCTTAATTTTACACAAAAGACAAGGAGACTAATTTCGTTTATGTCATTTAAAATATTGATCTCTTTGATTTTAATTTGGTATGATTCAGTGGCTTGAATATGATTATAGTGTTCAATATGTTTGTTATTTTATTTTTAATTTTAATAAAACCTTTATCTCTTATTATTCCGTGGAGCACCCGGCAAAAATTGGTCTCCCACTTTCTTTCGTAAGTTTTCAAGTGTCCTGTAAAAGGCGGGTGGGTGTTGGCACAAAGATATTTTTAATTTTAAATTCAGCGATGATGTTTGCCAACCATCCTAAATGTCTTAATTATTTGTTGGCACGGAGAGGACGACTCACATGCGGCTGCTCTGCTGGCTACCCCACTTGTGGGATATGCCGTGATGGAATACTAGAAGAAGGTTCATATTTTCTTATAATTATTGAATAAAAAACCTTTTTCCATAGAATTATTATAGGTATAGAGTTGATTCATATCCTTAATTTATAATTTTAAAAATGCACGATATAATAAATCCATTTCTTCAACTTAATATCCATTTAAAAGATTAAAGACCTAAATTTAATAAAGTGTCCAAAACTGGTACAACGCATGTCCAAAACTACTAAAGTGTCCAAAACCGGTCAAAGTTTTTATTTTTTTTTAATTTATGTAGTTGTAGTTTGTACTTTTCTAGAAGAATAATGATTGGGCTTTAGGAAAAATTAATATAAATGTGTCCAACTCTTTTTACAAATTTGTAGTGCTCCGTGTTAAGAGGAAAATTTCTTAAAGTGTCCACAACCGGATCATCTACCCTACATGCATGTTGTGAGCCTATACTTTGCTTATTAATATTTTTTTCGAATTGTTTAATATATCTCTTGATCCAACTCAAAAGGAAATGATGTATTTTTAAAAATATTAATATTCAGTGGACTATATTTTTCAAATAATATTTTTCATCTGTAATGTAACGTATAAAACTGAAAAAATAATAAAGTTAAACAAGGTATTCGATATTAAAAATATCGTGAAAAAATATTTACGGATTCAAGTAGTGGAGAATCGTTCTTAATGGTGGAAGTTTCTTTGCGTTCTTTGCTCCTGGGAGGAATTTATGAAGGCAAAAAGGGGGAGGATACTTAGCATTAGGTAATGAATTTCATAAAGTAATTATTATTGCTGTTAAATCCTTGATATGATTAAGACCATTATGTCAGTTAGTCAATGTTTGTGAAGTAACTAGATGTTGCTTTTAGTTACTACTGCTACTCAATTACCCCAGGGACTCTCACAGAGCTTTGCATTATTACATACATATTATATACATACATATTTATGTATTCATTACGATATAATTAAGTTCATAGATACAATAACGTTACCACTGACACAATTTGTCCGTTGGGCAAATTTGAAACTACTTTCAAAATATTACAAGTATGAGCTTCTTATATTCTATAACAAGTATAATAATATGAAAGTTTCATTGTATTTAAGTGTGACATTCAATTTTAAAATGCTGACGTAGTTAATACTTAATAGTCACAAAGACTCTATGAATAGTGAAAATGTATTAAATACGTAACAATCCATACAAATACAACAACATATTTATTTATTTATTTTATCCTTCTTGCACATAATCATTCACATAACAAAATCAACAAATCAGTTTACATAAGAAAAAATGTGATGATTTGCATTGGTGAGTTTGTGCTCAGTGAGCAGTGAGAGCACAATCATTTTATAGTGATTTCTTTCATCTAACCACGACTATTTAATTAAAATAAAGACAAAGTTGGTATTTTCAACCGACGGTACTTGGTGGAAATTCATTTTGAATTAATTATAAATAAAACACTTATTTATAGTATATCCACAGTGACTTTTTATTGGACGCGAGCCGGCTTTCAAGAGCTTCCGCTCTCATTCCGCTCAAAGCGTCCACAACGGTACTCTATTTAAATTGTTTGTTACCACTGTCTTAATCACCACTTTTGTTTTGCTATCCAATAACATACTATATATATTCGTTACCAACTTGTAATTTCTTTACTTTTCGCTAGCCTGATGATGAGAGCGGAGGAAAGCTCTTGAAAGCCGGCTTGCGTCCAATAAAAAGTCACTGTGGATATACTTTAAATAAGTGTTTTATTTTAAGACTATCCAAATCAAACTAGTATCGAAACATATCCTCTTATAGAGACAAGTCTCGTGTAAAGTAGGGTACCTACTTATAGATTTCTAATGATCAGAAAGACTCTCTTCCATTATAGGAACATTGATCCTACTTAAGTATTTGCTAAATTTTAGTCTCTTTTGGAGAAATTCTTTTCATTCGATATCGAAGTTATTTTTTCAAAGTAACCATTTTGTTAGGTTGCACGTGTAAATTCAACACAATAACATAGACTTATTTGGTAGTTCTCCAAACGACTCTTGAACTTGCAACCCATTCTTTTCGCGAGTTGTGCGTTTTTTCTATTTTTTAATGTCATAACGTGTTCATCTTATCTGGGGCCTTCCCACGTTGAAAGGGTTCTTATAATCTTATAAACTTATTTTGTAAGAAATTAACAACACGCATCTCCACAATATTAAAACAATTTTGACCTATTAGACCTTTGCTTACAGAAACAAGTTAATCTTCATTATTAAAACTCTAGGTTTACTCTAGTAAGTACCATGTTTTCTATATATTATAAGTTCCTACAGTTCCTACATAGTTTGTAATGTGGTTAAGTTGATATTATTATTACTGTGGTAGATACTAAAGGCCATCAGTGTTATGTTAGGTACCTGCTACAACGCAGCAGAGACTTTTTGCTTTGTTGCTTGCTGAGCTGTTTATATTTCTGTGTATGACTTATTTATTACTTGTATGTACGAAATAATGATAATAAATAATAATAAGAATAAAGCATTTTACTCCTTGTTTGACATCACACGAAAACTTGATATATCGACTGAATAATTTGTTTGTATCCCATGAATAATATATTTTGTTCTAATATTATACAGTTTTAAAAAAGTGCATATCTATACAAATTATATTATACTGATTCAAGTTAAAACAAAATATTTATCATTTCTTCGTTTATGTAAAGAGTTCGTTTTTGTTTATGCTTAGTTTGGTTTCAGACATCTACTATTTATCTCTCTATTTAATAACTCTCTCTAAATGATAACTCAAGAATAGAATAATTATCATTTAAAGCATAAGAACTTTTATACCTGCTTATAATAATTTTAGTTCGATTTGTTTAAAACTGAGAATTGAATAAGATTTTAGATACCTATTAGATTTTCATACGATACGACCCGTTCTCGTGAAATTAATTTTATTTTTTACTTACAACATTAGCACCGGCTATACATAAAAATAAAAAAGATGTAACCATAGCTGCTAATAGAATTTTGAGTTTTTTCTGCAAAAATTAAGAGAGACTTTTATCTTTTATGGAACCGGGGGTTAAACTAAAAACATGTGGGATGTATATCTATCAAGCTTGAATATCTAATTGGAAAAGTAATTGAAAATCTAGATGAAAGATTACCACCGAAGTGAATGAAATGAAACTTGTAAAGAAACACAAGTAGTTTTCTGGAATGCTTTACATGATATCTAGAATATTTATTGTTTGTATATGTTTCAATCTCATTGAAATCCCTTGTGATTAATATGGATACAAAACTCAAAGGAATATGTTGTTATGTAGTGTCTACATATGTGAATTATACGAGTATGGTGATGAAATTGAAGAGTGCGTGAATTTAGGTTAGTGGCACGATTTGAGTAGAAAAAATAAGGTATTAATAATCTATTATGAATACTCTATGACAGTTTTCCAATATGAAATACATACGCATACTTCCAATTACTCAAATTGGTTCCGATTGGAAAAATACTGTAACTATATCTATTTTTAAATAAATTACTCACAAAGTCTGGTCATGAATATTCTATACCTAATATATATCTACACCACTTACGAAATACACGAGTATTAGAATTTCCCCATACGACTCAAACTGTAATAAAGAATTCAGTAATATTGGGTAACCTTTGGTTCTAAAATACTTAAATATAAATCAGAACCTCTCGATAAATCTCGAAGAAAAATAAATATCTTATTTACGCTGGAGTAAGAAAGATAAAAGAAATTACTTACAATTTCGCACGTGGAAAGCCTACGTATGAGTATTTAAATTTTATTGATATAACTTTTTTTTATTTTATCGTAACGGTAATCGCATAACCATGTCACGAAATAAATAAAATTTTATGGAATGTGTAAGAAAAAAATGTACTTGCCTACCTATATGGTGAATAAAATTTTATATCATTTATTTGTGTGCTATTAATAATCCGATATTATTTTTCCTTGTTCACAGTTCCTCCAGCGATAATCGATAACAAAACTTCAACAGATTTGGTCGTGAGAGAATCAAGTAATGTAACTCTTGTCTGCAAAGCCTCGGGCTACCCAGAACCGTATGTCATGTGGAGACGGGAAGATGGTGAGGACATAAACTACAATGGAGATAATGGTAAGTGATCGTACATGAAAAAAATATTGTTTCGAACTTTCAAGAATGTCTCAGTAGTTATATAACATACCTACATAATAAGTACATATAATTTTGAAGAGTTTTTATGCGAATAAGCTACATATATTACTCACAAGTATTTATTTAACGAAAAGGTTTGCCACTTTGCCACCCATCCTGAACCACTTATTTTTTGTTGGCTTGGAGAGAACAGCTTGCATGTTTACTACATTGCAATAGTAAAGTAGTAGTATTTATAGTACGAGACGAATGTGGAATGAAAGTTGGTGTAGTTACAAGGATGAATGTAAATAACTTACAATGGCTTACGCATGTGGAAAGAATGAATGCGGACAGAATGAACAAGATATTTGGCTAAGAGGAATGGTGGTCGGAGACGTGGACGGCCGAGAATCAAATGGCAAGATCATTGAAAGCAAATCCTACAGGACGGCCACGTGTTGAGTACATTGAACAGGAAAACATTCATGAGGAATTGTATGACAGTGACGGAAACGAAAGATGTATGCAAGAATAGAAGGAAGTGGCGCTCGATCCTTTCTGCCTACCCCGCGAGGGAAGCGGCGTGATGGTATGTATGTATGTATTTATTTATATTTTCATTTCGCATTAATAACATTATAGTTTCAAAGCTTGATATTATTCGATCGTCGCAATTAATACGTACAGGTATATACAATACATTCTAAATAACAAGTGGCACAAAACAGACAATAACTAGAGATTTTAGTGCAGATAAAATGGTGATCTTTCAAAAGTTCGGTCGTCTTAACGTAACTACACAATACACAGCCACGCACACTCATTCATCCCACTGGCACACCACATTAAAATTACGAACTACTATAATATTATTAAACATTAACAAAACATTTATATAGTTACCACTAACAAAAACAGTTATTAATTATTAACAGCACCTTATTTTCGTTTTACCCTTCGGCCCACTCAACAATGAGTAAAGAACAATAGGTAAACATCAATAAAAGTCAAAAATATAAATATAAACTTTCATTCATTTCAGGAGGAATCGTAATATCGACCTATATATAAATCTATTTCATATTATGGTTTGTTTGTATTCATGCAATTACTTTATACTACGCTACTCCTCAAAGCAAACGTAAATGTAATTTTATACTGTTTAGTATCTACATATTATACATTTTCATCCACACATTCCCGTATTGATGTAATTTACAAATACTTACCTATGAATATTATCACTTGGTGTAGGTATTTATATAATTCGAGTATCATGTATTGAATGTATCGATTCTGTAAATTTTGATTATTTCATTGTAAACAAGCTTACACCTACTTACATAAGATTATTATTATCATTACAATACAGTTAATATAAGTGATTTGAACTTATGATTATGAAACTTACTTATATTATTATTATTTACAACTTGTTTGTAATGAAACAATAAACGGATGAACATAAGTATAAACACAGAATAAGTATATACATATGTATAAATATAGAATCTTAATGCTTTATTTGTTTATTATTACTTAATAATAGTTTCAATTCATTTTTCATATAAAATACAACATCTCTTTATTATCTAATGATTGTTTGATAAAGTGGTTTCATTAATAATTTATTACATTACAACTTCAGCTGTTAATAGATTCCAGTTCTATTTCCAACATTAGGGCTTCTTGTTAATTGATTTTAAAATACATTTTAATAATAAACTAACCTATACTTCTAGAATATCTAATGCATTAACTGTCAAGTTTTGATTGATTTTGAAATGTTATCATTAAGAAATAGCTCCATCCACATTTTTTTGTAAGTAAATTATATTTCAATATAATATATGTAGTTACATTCGTAATTTATTTAACTTTTGTGCTTCTCTCGCTTATTGATATAAAAATATATTAATTACCCAGAATCATTCTTGTAAAATTTGTGGATATGAATAATTTTTGTTTCTAAATTATAAGTTTCTTTAGTTCTCAAATCACTTTTCTTAGTTTGGATTATTTTTTGTGAAATGTTGCAGATTAGATTCTTCAGTCTTTTAGAAGTTCAAAGCATTCGGCAAATCTTATAAAAATGGATTTTTCTTCTTTTCTCGAAAACAAAATAAAATTCTGACCGCTGTTATAACACGTCTAACACAAAACAAGTGAATTATTGCGCTTAAAGAAATTTATTCAAGTATCCTGGAGAAGGCAGGTGATCGTAAAATAAATTCCGAGCTTTTCTACTTTTTATTTCCCACTCCCATAACCTCTTTCATTTCATTCAGGGAATAAGTGGCTCGATTTATACTTACCCATTTCGCTAGGGGATTTCTATGTTGTCGATGCAGGCTTAGAGCAAGGTTACCCTTCTTGTATCTAGCGTTACATTTGCGAGCACATAAATAAAAACATTTTGTATTTCGCACATTGTTTTTTTTTCTTCTAAAAATGAAGGTGAATAATCAAAATGTTTTAGCTTACGGTCATTTTCACCACATGGTTACTCTGTTCAAGTTACTAGAAATCATTACGAAAATTAAATTAGGAAATTGCTACAGGATTTTATTATTGTAAGGAGGCACGTGTTTAAAATATTCAACCCGTAGATTTTTTAATTTGCATCATTCTTATTATCTTCTATTACATGAGTAGGTACTTTTGTATATGTTGATTTCATAACCAATACAAATCTTGTATTAGATACCGGATTTTTTTTACATGCTCAAACGTGAATGAATTCTCAGAATGAGCAAATTATATTTTCTACTCATTTTTCTTCTTCAGATCTACATACTTACCTATATGAATAAATCAGCACAAGATTTTATTGTGTGCTTAAACATTGTTATATAATGACTTTTAGGTATAGAATTAAGATTACATAGTATGGTGTTTTTTCATTTGGGATTAACGACACAATCCATCGTTTAATACTGAAAATATATAATATCCCGTGGAGCACCCGGTAAAGAATTGGTCTCCCACTCTCCTCCGTAAGTTTTCAATTGTGCTGAAAAAGACAAATTTTCAAAAAAAAAAATTAAGACATTTTACACCTTAAATTCAGTGATGAGGTTTGCCACCCATCCTGATATTCTTGATTTTATATCGGCACGGAGAGGACAGCTTACATGTTTCTTACATGCAGCTGGTCTGCTGGCTACCCCACTTGTGGGATATGCCGTGATGGTATAGTAGTAGTACAATACCTATCTTATTCGTATTACTATACATACACCTGTCTTTTAAAGGATATTCAAAAACTTGAACCAAAAAGAGTGGGTGACCAATTCTATTCCAGGAAATATGCGTGTTTTGTAACTGTTAATAAACTAATTGAATTCTTCACAAACAAACAAACGACATAGTTTATAAATATGTTTATCAAAGAGGAGATGGCAGTACTAACTAATAATGGAAAACATCAATAGAAACTTTATTTTAAACCTTTATAAACATGTCGTTAACTGTGTAACATCATTTTATTACCCACCTTTTCCAATAATGAAATGTAAACTCTATTTATGTACCTCATAATATTACAAGTCATGATGTAAAACTATTTACACAGTAAATAAAGTTAATTGGTGCTAAATAAACTTGTACTGTAAAAGTAATATGTATCTATACTGTAGTATCATTTATATCCTTTTTACTTCCTTTCTAATTATTCACAACTACTTTCCATTATACTTCCCTCCAAAACTTTCTCTGACTCCAGTCCACACTTTTTATACATTGTCCAGCTAATTCAGTCGAAGAACTTGAGTCTCAGGTCAGGGATAATTGTAGAGTTCTTAGTTTGGTTTCATAGATCAAAAGAAAACAGAAGTTAAGTTAAATAACAAAATATTTATTCATGGTTCAAATTATTACTGTCCGGTTCAACACAAACAGACACACAGTTACATTTTACACAAGCACTTAATATTATACAACAAATTCTAAGTTAAGATTAATCAAGTCACTTATCACTATGTACAGTTTATATTTTGATCTATCTATACCATCACGGCATATCCCACAAGTGGGGTAGCCAGCAGACCAGCTGCATACAAAATATGCAAGCTGTCTTCTCCGTGCCAATATAAAATCAAGACATTCAGGATGGGTGGCAAACCTCATCGCTGAATTTAAGATGTAAAATGTCTTATTTTTTCGAACACCTGCCTTTTACAGGACACTCGAAAACTTATGGAGAAGAGTGGGAGACCAATTCTTTACCGGGTTCTCCACGGGATTTTATTTTGATACAGGTTTCAATTATTGTTTAGCACTTTTTAACACAAGTTATTACTTTTTGGTCAGCCACCGCCCAACGCAAAAGCGTCGGACGGGTGCTACCGAGGCCAGGAGCAGGGGACAAGTGAAGTTAGCTACAAAATGTTCAACATAGAGAAATTTAACGGAAGTCAAAATAGAGTTTAATTTAATATTTGCGGGATTCTTTCCTTCAAAAAAAGTCAAATGGTAACTAAGTAAATTTTAATATGGAATACTCTAATAATTATCTATTGTTATTATTTAACTACGACAATACTCAAAGTAAATACATAGATAACTAAAATATATTATAATACTACACTATATCCATGGAGTTCTTGGTAAAGAATAAATAGATCATCCATTCTTTCCTATAAATTTTCAAGTGTAGTGTTTCAAGTACGTAAAACTTTCAAGCACTCATAAGCTTTTATGCCAATTAACATAATAGAAATCAGTTATATGGAAAACCTTATTTGTCATTGGCACAGAGGGATTAATCTGCATGTTAGTTACATGCAGTAAGTCCGCTGACGGCCCCACTTGTTAGAGCTGATATGTCGTATATTATTAGTAAAGTCGAAGTAAATAAATTCGTTAGAAACGTTTTATTAACGTTTTCTCGATTTCAGAAATTAATATTTTTTGTTACGTGCTACATTTTAAGAATTTTCTATGATTTTAATTTAATTTTTGAAAGAAATCTATTTACTAATATTATTTTCATGTTTTTAAATAATGCTGCATTTCAAAATTATCTGCTTTTTTAAAAACACTTGAAAACATACAGAGAAAAATAAGAGACCTCTTACTCCCTAGACAAACTGCACTTGGTGATCGACTACTGACGAACTTTTCGACAATCTACCTACAATTATGCGTTATTTGTCGAAAAGTTCGTTTGAAATCGATCGCCAAAGTGCGGTTTGTCTAGGAGGTAAGTTCTTTGTACATATCACGGAATGTTAACTTTAATTTATTTACCCAATAACTATTAAAAGTATCATTTCTGTAAAAAAGTTTATTTCTATGTATAACTCTAACTATTGTTGTCTTTTCAGTGAACGTGGTTGATGGTGAGGTGTTGTCAATAACTAAAGTGTCAAGATTACACATGGGGGCGTATTTATGTATAGCCTCCAATGGCGTTCCACCGTCGATAAGCAAAAGAGTTATGCTAATGGTGCAATGTAAGTTTAATCAGCATTTTTTATTATTTCACTGTAATAATTTCCATTACTTTGATGTAGGTATACTAGTAACACCCGTATTCAGAAAAAAGACGATTTAGAGAAGTTTCATCAATACGATAATAATGTATACGTAAACGGGGTTTGAAGACTTTCATGGCGATCTTCAATGTCTGGTTGTTGTTTTTCAGGTTTGCCATTGTCATGGGAACCTTATAATTTGGTATCGTTAAAATGGTACTTGTGTTGCCATCTATCGAAATCCTGTGAAAGCCCTGGCCCCCTATCCAGAGAAATCGTAAATACCTTTTGAGATTATCATAAAAACAGATTCCTTCTTCTTCATCCTTTTCCGGGAGTCAGCCATTTTGGCAGTCGCCCCGCTGTTTCGTCTCCCAACAGACAACAGCGGGGACTCGCCCAAAAAAATATCTCTTCTCTTCTTCTAAATACTGTGAGTGTCGCTTTATAATGTAATTCAGTATTATAAACTGTGTATTGTTTTGTTTGGTGTAATAATAAACTGTGTAACCATATTCTTCGTCAATAAACTGATCGTACAACATCATGCTAGTGTTTACTTAATGCAACCACCACAATAATTTCACCCAACGATAAACCCTGAGAGAGTCACTGAAATCTGCCGACTATGGGAAGGAATGTTACAGATTGGCGCTCCAACGTGATGCCTAAATATTGTGGTGTTTTGTTGTGTTTTGAGTGAATTTAACAGTGCATAAATGATAACATTAAATAGTGCGTAGATAAGTTCGTTACGTATCACGTGACCCACCCATGTTTCCATGTATCACCAACACACACACACTTCTCTAGAATGTTCGATCAAAAAACAGTTGAAATTTTCCCTTCTTCACAGCAAGACTGTACAACTTTGCTCTTCAAAAAATTTCACCGCGTGACCAATAAGGACTATAATGGTACTTCAGTGAATATTTGAGTTAAATAATCAGTGAAATAATAAGAACATTTTAATAATAACCACATTTTAATTAATAAATAATCAAGTGCGTGATACATTTGCGCGCCCTCAAAAAACTCATATAATAAAGAAAAAAAAAACCGTTACACCAACAAGGAAAAAAAAATGAACGAGTACATTTATTTGAATTATAAACAGTGTTACAATAAAAACAATTATAATAATAAATATATGCGAGATACATTTATGATCTTCAAAAAGAAATTCCCTAATTGCAAGTACGACCCGATATTGTTAATGAATGGAGAATTTAAGAAATAAATACAACGAGAAATTGACAAGATTGTGAACAGATACTCCAAACTTTCCTAAGACGTCCAGATAATTTCCTTCTGATGAGATGAAGATCTCCAACGTTACAATCCCTTAAGAAGCCTGCTACCACCACTACGAAGGATGTCCATGACGGAATTTTCTTCCTTGACGGTTCCTGACCTCCAATAGAAGGATGTCCCATGTTTTGTCATCTAGATCTGACGTTTCTTCGAGGCCTTCTTTATCTACACAGAGAACCCTTGATGCTTGATGGTTTTGAGGATGAGGAAATAAATGCTTCCTTCACTAGTAATAGACAACCTTAATCGTCTAACTACTACACAGGTTTTTATGGAAGAATATGGTGTTGTTGTGTTCATTTTGTACTGAAATATTTTATATACCTACTATAGATACAGTTTTTTTTTTACATGTTGTTCCATGCTTTGCCTTTTGTGCCAAAGAGATTGTAAAAATTCCAGTTTCAATTTTGCATAAATTCAAGTGATACTAGCTAAGATCATTTTACAATTATTTGCGGAATTATTTGCTTGTTGATGTAAGATTCTACACTGAAGGATCTACAAAGTAAGAGTTGTAAATTTATAAATGTCCAGTTTGTGAAATAGTCCAAGTAAAGTTTTTTCTATATCTGGTTGAATATACTCAAGAGTAAAGAAATCAAATTTAAATTCATTGTACTTGTACCTACCTAGCGTGCGTGTCACGCGGGCTGTAGATGTATTTATGTATGGTTTGAAGTGAAATGATCATAGACCTCAATATTGCTGGAAGAGGCTTAACAAAACAAATTTGAATAATTACCAATAATTCTTTACTCATATGCTGGAATTGTTAATTTTATGATATGTAATGTATGTAATGTTATGTCTACGATATTTCCAGGGAATGTCAAACTTTCCAGCGATTTCCAAACTTTAACAATTTAAAGAAATAATTGTTATTGATTTTTTTTCGAGTCTTATCAAAGGACAAGACTTCCAAACAATTTTTTTAGTATCCAATGGTTCCCAACTGTTGAGATTTGATGTTACAAAGGTTGCCAAACTTTTTTTTGTTTACATTTGTTTTTGCTTTGAGGAATTTTTTTTTGGATTCTTGGTAGGAGTCCATTTTTCCTAGAGCAATTTTCAAACCAAGGTGTCCACTGTTTCTCAACTTTTTTTTGTTTTGGAAAAATTTTTTTTTCCTCTTTTAAAGAATTTTTTTTAATTCCTGCAAGTCCATCGCAATCTATCCAGCGCTGAATATTGGTACGTATAATCTTTTGTCTTGTTGATTATTATTTGCCAATTTTCTTTCAGATCGTCAATTCAAAACGTTTTGCATGTGCAATTTTTCTATTTCTCCTGTGTAAGGATCAACTTATATAGAAGAACCGTTTATTATTCTATTGTCATTGCAAGTTAGAATCTCAAAATGTCTGGATCATCTTTTATGCCTATTTCGCGAGTCAATGTATCCAATTCCCGGACTCTTAAACATGCATTGACCCAGAGAGGTATAACGCCCAGCCATTCTCTCGCTGATCTTAGAGCTCAGTGTGTAAGTTTCAACAATAAGATCTCTGAGATGCCTCCATTAATTGAGAGTTCTGATTTGTCTAGTGACGCCGGTTCCAATTGTGCCATTACTACAGAAACTGTTAACCTCAGCCATCCCACTTCTCCTGCACACACTCTGTCATTGAATACTCCTCGACGTCAAACTACTTGTGTGCCTTTAAATATCAATTTTTCTTCTTGGCCCATTCCTATCTTCAACGGTGAGGGTGATCTCATCGAATTTTTTACTCGATTAGAGGAAATATGTCTGTCTCGAAGATTTGACATAGCTTTACTGCCTACTGTTCTTCCAGAATTTCTAACCGAAAAAGCTCTCACCTTCTATCGAGCTGCTCGACTCAACACTTTGTGTTGGGAAGATCTGAAGACCACCTTCCTCGACCGCTTTGATAACGAAAATATAACTTCTGAACGACGCATGAATATATGGTGTTCCAGACAATCACCTTCTGAAACCGCATCCGATTACATTTCGCGTGTCACTATGATGAACAGAAGTCTGAAATCTCCTATTAGAGATTCGGAAATTCTAAAAATCGTTAAGAAAGGTCTTAAAACAACTTTTGCGGCTGCCATAATTGGTGCAAATCCTTCCAACATAGTTGATTTGGAGCAAATATGTACTGGATTCGAACGTCTCACTCTTGTCACTTCTTCTTCTATGCCTGCAACCTCAAATAATGCACCTCCTCCTACTCGCCCAAAGGTCGCATTTACCCATGATACACGTAGGAACAATAATTGTTATACTTGCGGTAAACCAGGACACCTGGCCAGAGATTGTAAATTTAAAATGCCAACTCCTCGTACCTTTTATCGACCCCGTCATTTCTCTACAAATTCTAATGTCAATGCTTCTAACACCTCACGAATTTCAATGCCTAATTTAAGTATGCCTCCTCCTAACCTGTCTCGACGTCCAAAAAACTTGTAAACTACCGGTCTTCTGCTCGTCCTTCTCCTGGGAAGAGAGATGCCGAGTGGTCAGACTGGTTAGCCTCTGTTGAACTATTCCATCTTACCTGTCATTTAAACGAAGTTGCCATTACCAGTGGTTCGGACAATCGTCCTCACATCAATTTTAAAATTCGCCATGTTCCCTTTAGAGCTCTCTTAGATACTGGAGCTGCAGTGAATATATTGGGTAGAGATACTTATAAAACTTTTACAACCTTAGGCTATACCCTGCAACCCCATGTTCAAACATTGTTTGGTGTTAACAGTTCCTCTTTCCAGTCTATTGGAAAGATCATTCTTCCTCTTTGCTTTGATAACAAGACTGTTCATGTTACTTTTATTGTGGCCCCTTCTGTTTCTCATGGAATAATTTTGGGTGTCCCATTTCTTGAAAACTCCGGCTTAGCACCACGACTCTTTCCGAATAATAATAATTCTTTGACAAATCCAATAGCTAGTAAACACATATTTGTTACATCTTCGTCCCCTTCTTGCCTAGTTTCTGCCAATAATCTTACTCCAGCACAATGTTCTGAACTGAATGAAGTCAAAGAACTATTCTCAACGATTTCTTATGAAACCAAAGGCTTAGGTCGTACCCATCTTATAAGTCATGTTATCGACACGGGCGATAATCTGCCTGTAAAACAGAAGACTTACCCACAATCACATGTCAGAAGAGAACAACTTTGTACTGAAATTGATGCCATGTTAAAAATGGATGTAATCGAACCTGCCCGTAGCCCATGGCTAAATAATGTTTTTATTGTACCCAAAAAAGATGGTACTGGTCGATTTGTATTAGACCCTCGTAGATTAAATGACGTCACTAAGACCGACTGCTATAGACTTCCCAATATCAATCGCATATTAGATAACCTTCGTGATACCAAGTTTCTTACAAGTCTTGATTTAAGTCACGGTTTTTGGCAATTGCCCCTATCACTCGAAAGCCGTCCAAAAACTGCCTTTTTTGTGGAAGGTAGAGGACAATACCACTTTAAAGTCACCCCATTTGGACTGAAGAATATACCTGCTGAAATGCAAAGACTCATGGACAAACTCTTTTCTGATCTTGGTGATCATGTTTTCTGCTATCTGGATGATATCTTAATTTGTAGTCCTACATTTGAATCTCACATTGCCTCCTTGAAGACCGTATTTCAACGCTTAAATGAAGCCAATCTTACTATAAAGTTAAAGAAATCTGTTTTTTGTAAAGATTCATTAAAATATCTTGGTCACGTCATCAACCAAGACGGTATTACTACCGACCCCGAAAAAATAAATGTAATGTTAAATTATCCACGTCCCACTTCAACTAAGGAACTAAGAGGTTTCCTTGGAATGTGTTCTTACTATAGACGTTTTATCAAATCATTTTCTGCTATTGCCTCTCCTCTTTGCAAGTTGACAAGTAAGAAATTTAATAAACAATTTTCTTGGAATAATGAAGCCGAACAATCTTTCATTGCTTTAAAATCTGCCATGATAACGGCCCCTGTATTGAAACCCCCTGACTATTCGCTACCTTATATACTTACTTGCGATGCTAGTGCAATAAGCATAGGTAGTTTCCTTTCACAAAAATCTCCTGATGGAACTGAGCATGCCATAGCTTATTTCTCCCGTAAACTTTCTGATACGGAACAACATTATTCGACTACTGACCGTGAATTACTTGCTGTCGTAGATTCTGTACATCATTTTCGTAGCTACTTAGAAGGTACTCATTTTACCCTTATGAGCGATCATGGATGTTTGAAATATCTAAAAACCATTTCTTCTCCCAGCGGACGTTTAGCCAGATGGGCTATGCGTCTATCACAATACAGTTTTGATTTTGTTTATAAGAAAGGTTGTGAAAACAAACTTGCTGATGGACTCAGTCGAATTCCTGTTTCTGCTTTCACTTTTCCTTCTGTTTATACCAATGTCTCCGATCCATGGTATCGTAAAGTCTACAAATCTTGTGAAAAAAGACCTCAAGACTGCCATAATTTCATGTTAGAGGATGGTCACCTCTATAGATACTGTAAAAATAAGAAACCTAATAATTCTTCCCCAGATTCTTCTTTTTGGAGACTTGTTGTGCCTTCTGATCAACTTGAACCTTTAATTTCAGAATTTCATGATAACAATTGCCATCCTGGAGTTTTAAAAACTCATGCCTATCTTTCTCAAACTTTCTATTGCCGTGGTTTATTGTCCACCATTAAGGATTATGTAAAGCAGTGCCAAACATGTAAGGCATATAAACATAATAACCAAGCGCCTCATGGATTAATGAAAAACCCAAAACCCGTTACTAAACCTATGGAATCATTGAGTATTGACCTGGTAGGACCATTACCCATGTCATATAAGCGCAACGTGCATATCCTTACTGTTGTAGATATCTTTACTAAATATCTTTGGGCTTTTCCACTACGAAACCCTACATCTAAAGAAATAATCAAACTACTCGAGGAACGAATTTTTCTTCCCTATTGTATTCCGCGGTGTGTTGTCTTGGACAACGGCCGACAGTTCGTTGCTAAAGAATTTAAATCATTTTTACATTCTTATGGTATCAATGACTTGTTTTATAATGCATATTATCACCCACAGAATAACCCCGTTGAAAGATACAATTCTACTCTTCTTACTGCTCTTTCGATATTGGTAGAAAATGATCAACGTTCTTGGTGTTCCAAGCTTCCAAAAATCTGTTCTTGTATTAATAGTACTGTAAATGTAACCACAGGTTACTCTCCCTATTTCCTTGTACATGGTACAGAATATGTTCCTCATGCCTCCTTCCATAGAACTGTCAATGCCTCTGATAGTGGTACCTTAGAAGCATTTGCCGAACAACGTCAACGTCGTTTATCAGAAATGAACGCCCTTTACGACGAAATTTCCTCCTCATTGACCAAGGCTTTCCATCGTAATGCCGATAGATATAACCTTCGTCGCAAAACTCTTCGTCTGGACATAGGTCAAATTGTCTGGAGAAGGTCATTTGTTCATAGCAACGCTGCGAATTATTTTTCAAAGAAATTGGCACCTCGTTTCATCAAGTCTCAGGTTCACCGAATCATATCCCCTAACGTATACGAGCTATGCGATGTAGATACTGGAGCAATGGGAAACTATCATGCTAAGGATATCATTAAGTTCTGAGTCCTAGGTATGTGTTTCTCCAAAATTTTGTTGTTATATTTCATTCTGAATGTAAATCCATCAATGTAAACTTGAAATTTTGGTAATGTAAAGAATTTATGTAAAAATGTAATGTTTTCTTGGGCTGCAATTTTAATGAATAAAAAGAACTATGTCTATACATCACAGGTCAATGTTAATAGTGAATTTTGTATGTAGTAAAAATGTTAGACTCACAAAAGAAATTATATTTACAGTCATAGTAATGTCAAAGGAATTATCTTTCTTTCTTCTTTAAAGTCAAAATAAATTATAATACTGTTAATAGTCAAAAAAAATTTGGTATTTCTACTCTTCAAGTACTTGTAACTTTTGCAGCCCATGTTATTGTAAACATTTAGTTAAGAAATCTCATAGAGGCTCTTCAAGGTTCCGCTTCTGTGAGAATTTTGAATTGTTCGAACCTTGTGGCGCCCTTAAATAATTTTTTTTGTATGTTTTGATCATCTTTTTGTTTGCGCCCGTGGATGTATGAAGTTGCCTTTATCATCTCACATGCTAGCCGCTTTCAGTAGCAACGTGTTCACAATAATCTGAACCCATCCACTGTCGCAGACAAAAGACATACAACATGTTAGTTTTAAAGAATTTTGTACTGTATAACTGATGTAATTTTGACCCTCCAGTATACACAAGTATACGAATTCTTTTGTTAATTTTCCTTATATTTTACGTGAACTCATGAATCACCGAGTTATGTGGTAACTGATGAATGACTTATGGCAGACGATGAATGCTTGGTACGAAAGAATGAAGTATACAAGTAAAAACTGCAGACAAATGATGAAGTATGAAAGTGCGTGAAAGACTACCACTAATTCCCGTAGTTTATCAAATCATTAATGTACAATCTTAAATTGAGGGTCAAGGTCGCATCAGACAAATTAAAAATAAGTTTATTGTTTTCAATCTTTAGTGTGCATGGTTTTGTAATTAAATCATATGGCAAGGTTTCTCACATGGTGTGAACCTGCTGGCCATTTTGCGGCAATTTTACTGTATGGAATGCGTACCCTTACAGTAATTTCTATTTGCCTAGTATGAATGTTAAGGAGTCATTGGATGATTCGCCATCTTCCATGTACATCTCCTGGGTTAGACTGATATAGAGATATGACTAATCGTCCTACCCTAATACAATCAGTTCTAACTCAAATTTATTTTAGTAATTATCAATTTTTTAATGCCCGACAAGCTTATTGTCCAAGTGAGGTTTGAGGACGCTCAAACAAAGAAAATTCATACAGGTCGCTTAGAGAAGCTCTGCGCGATAGGTTTGGTACCTGATATTAACCATTTGCCTGTATGAAATTGGTGGGAAGTTTCCACAAAAGAAAAATGCTATAGGGTAAAGGATTACCGCCCTTATAATAGAGGTAGATCAGATATAATTGTAATGGATACCTCCTCTTGGAGTAAAGAAAAGTGTTTGTAAAATTGTTGAAGGTTTTGTTATATTATGTAAAAAGAATTAATTTTTTTTTTGTTTTGTCTTAAGCATGTAAAGGTTTACCTAGAAGTATGGCGAGAACATTGTCTACGATCCCGTTTCCGCGACCTGTTCTGTCGGTGCATCTTCCTGGTCCCTTGCTTGCTTGAGACATGTCTATTTGTAAGGAATAGTTAAGAATTTGTTACCAATGTCTGAGCGAAGAATTTGTATCTTGTTTTGACACTCACAGTGTTGTAAAATCTATCTTTGTTTTGACACTCACAGTATTGTAAAATCTTTCTTATCTTTGACACTCTTAGTTCTGTAGAATCCTTCTTATTACTGACTTTGAGACTTTTCTTTTTTTTTTATTCATTTTTTTTCTTTAAAAGACAACTTGAGATGGTGTCATGGGAACCTTATAATTTGGTATCGTTAAAATGGTACTTGTGTTGCCATCTATCGAAATCCTGTGAAAGCCCTGGCCCCCTATCCAGAGAAATCGTAAATACCTTTTGAGATTATCATAAAAACAGATTCCTTCTTCTTCATCCTTTTCCGGGAGTCAGCCATTTTGGCAGTCGCCCCGCTGTTTCGTCTCCCAACAGACAACAGCGGGGACTCGCCCAAAAAAATATCTCTTCTCTTCTTCTAAATACTGTGAGTGTCGCTTTATAATGTAATTCAGTATTATAAACTGTGTATTGTTTTGTTTGGTGTAATAATAAACTGTGTAACCATATTCTTCGTCAATAAACTGATCGTACAACATCATGCTAGTGTTTACTTAATGCAACCACCACAATAATTTCACCCAACGATAAACCCTGAGAGAGTCACTGAAATCTGCCGACTATGGGAAGGAATGCTACACCATGTCTAGTTTTATTTTGTCGACGTTTCGGTGGACTTGCTGGCCCCATCTTCAGGATATGAAGCTGCCAAGTTGCCTTCATATCCTGAAGATGGGGCCAGCAAGTCCACCGAAACGTCGACAAAATAAAACTAGACATGACAAACCCGAAAAACAACAACCAGATAATGTATACGTGTTCTGTAAGCAATGCATGCTGCCATAGAAATGGATACATCGATCTGAAAATGGCAACTTAATCAATTTTTTTCTCACATTTATAATATAAACATCTCAATTGAATATTGAGTAAAGTATTATTTTTCAAAAGTTTTTCTTTTTTTCATAATTTATTTATTTATTCTTTACTGTTCATTGATAATAAGCAATTTTACATAAAAATACTAGATTTTTCAGCGTATTGTTATTTATGTTATAACTGTTTGTTTGTAAAAGAAAAAAAATGGTATTCATTATTCGGGCAAATATACTATTCGTTGCATCTCAAAAAATACAGTTTAATTAAATACGTACAATCAATATATAGAGAGCGAGTTTATCGCTGAGTCGCCGTTTCTTCCAACTAACCCAAATCTAACTTAGAAATCGTGAATTGTAATTTTAATATATGTTAAAGCATAATTTTATAAAAGATATTTATACAAATTGATAGGTTTTACAAATACGGTTAGTCTATTTTTTCTGAAAACAAATAATCTATATAGTTTAAGCAAAAAAACTTTGTTAAAATGCGTATTCTGAATACGGCCGTTAGTATTTTTATTATCAAAATTTATGATGGTATTGTTTCCTATACAAATAGGTTAATGTAAACGTTTACGAAACTACTTTGTGCATACTTTATGATTCCTTTAGTTTTATATAATTACCTATTTATTTTAAACTGTTAATGCTAACTGGTCTTGTGGCAAAAGGTGCTATATTTTTGAAATGTATTTTATGCTCCACTTTGCTAATAATATAAATAAAAATGGTCGTTAGTCTAATGGTAGCATTTTGGAGTTGATCAATCATTAGAGAGTTCCTAGGTACGATTCTTTCTATTGCTGACCTACTTGTTTTTCACGACATAAGCGTAATGCTAACCATAATGGTATTTCAGAAGTGTTCGAATCTATTTCAAACCTAGATTGATCTTTCAAAATTATGATTTTGAAATTTAGAAAACATTGTTTACATTCTAAATAATTGATTTTAAAAAGAAAAGAATTTTATCAACCAAAAAACGTCATAGATTTGTTTTTATAAAAAAGTAATAATTATAATATAAAATTTTCCAGTCTTGATCATAAATAAGTTAGATTCTTTTAATAATTGTGTTGACGCACATGTAGTAGAATTCCATAATTAGGTAAATTGAAACATGTGTTTTTTTCTACCATAAATCATTGATCACGAGAGAAACGTTATCAAAGATTGATAATGACCTGATAAGTCGAAAGACGTCTCTCTAGTGATCAATAATTTAAAGTAGAAAGAAACACTTGTTTAAATTTACCTAATTAGGTTCTTCTGTTGTAAGAAGGTTTTTTGCATATCGATATTGATAAGTATTATTTTATCAACAAACAAACAGAAGGGATTGTGAGGTAATATCTCATATCCCAATAGGGTATCATTATTTTTGGTGAATCATCAATGGTTTAACATTTTACTTTGCACATATACAGAAATACATATCCCTTGTGATGAAGGTTCAATATATTTCAGTAATATAATAAAAAAGGAACTGTTAGCAGATTTATATAAATCTGATGAAATTTATAGAAATATATTTATTCCCTCATCATATAATATTTTTGTCGGTCAGAACAAGTAAAAAATTACATAAAAATTCTTCAAGGCGGCTTATCAAATATAATTACGATTTTTTCTACCTTACGCCAAATTTTCACACTTTTTTACTATTTTTACATTGCAACTATTAGAATAATAGATTCAAATCTTCGTACTAAACAATATTTAGCTTTTGATCCAAAATAAACTTTTTTTTTATTAATAAATGGTTGTTTTTTTTTCAAATATAGTTCCACCAATGCTTTCAATACCAAATCAGCTCGAGGGAGCATATCTGGGACAAGATGTGGCATTGGAATGTCATACGGAAGCTTATCCTGCTTCTATCAATTACTGGACAACTGAAAGAGGAGATATGATCATTTCAGGTATGTGCGATACACTTCATGGCATCTGAAATCAAATACTTGATTCATATTTATATGGAATAATTATTATCTTCTTTGTTGGCCTAATCTAAGAAATTGATTGTACATAATACACAAAATAGATGTATGCATAATTTTTCATGATCATGAAATAATCAATATTATAATAATATAAAATAAACTTTATCCTACATTTGGCAATGGCCGATGGGATGGATTATTCTGATTATGTTCAAAAGTGTGCATATTATTCTAAAAAAAAAACAGTTTTATAACATTATTCTAAAAAATATACAATATGTATATAGGTACATAAGACAAATTTCACAAACCAATCGAAAAATTCACCATTTATAACAAAGAAAATAAATTGATTTTCAAGGAAATCTGTGGTTATTCAATGTTGAACTTTGAATCAGCTTATATATAGGTATATGTACCTATATGACAGCTGTTTATCGATGACTTTAATATAAGTGATAATACACCTACGTAGAGATATTTTAATTTCAATAATTGTACATTTTATACATCTGCTGAAATTTTTTAGTAGTTAAAAGTATCTAAAATCTGTACGCAGTAGAGTCTTCGATAAAAAACAGTTTTCGCAGTTTTTTCATAAAAGGCAAATCTCGCATATATATTTACATCTAAAAGTCAGCAATGATGCATGCCAACCATCCTGAATGTATTTTTTTATTGGCATGGAGAAAACAATCTGCATATTTATTACTTGCAGTTAGTCCGCTGACTACCCCGTTGTTTTGCATTATTCTCTTACAAGATTTCATTCTAATATTATTTATTTTAATTTATTTCTTATACTAGGTGACAAGTATGAGACTGTTTCTTCAGACAGCGGTTACAATAGATATATGATGCTCAAAATAAGAAATGTAGCTGAAAGAGACTTTGGATCATACAAATGCGTTGCTAAGAATTCACTCGGGGAAACTGATGGAGTCATTCGTCTAGATGGTGAGCAATTATCTCATATTGAATCATTAAACTTAAAAAAATATAAAAAGGTTTTTAATAATCACATGCGTCTTTTTTTCATATAGAAATACCAGCCCCATCTACTATTGTCTCTATCACAACAGTTCCCGATAATCCAGTTTCTGCTAAAAAGAAAGGTTAGAAAATTATATTGCTTATAAATTATTTCGATATTGCTAGTCGATGTATTTCCCAATATTCAATATTTTTGTAGACAGTTTTGTTATGTGTATGAATTTAATGTTTGTATTATTTTCTTATATTAGAATCTAACAAGAATATTACAATAATGTATGACGAACCTTTCCATTACTTGATTAAAAAATAATTCGTAGAGGAATAATTATTTAATGGACATTTAGATTATGAGGCTTATAAGCCAACTCATGTTGGTTAGACATCCTTTACATATAAACATAAATATATATAGTTTTCTTATAGACTATCCATAGTTTTTTTCGCCAAATCAATTCAATTTAATCCACTTTTATATACCGTAATATTCCGTATAACATCTGCAAAAGAAATACGTTTTTCTTGGCTCAAAATAGAAGGAGGTATGTATGCGCCTCCCTATACCCGTCCACATATCTTTGTTCTTTCATGTACGGGAGGAAAAGGTCGGCTATTTGAATAATTTCATCAGCCGAAAAAGCTTCGTCTATTTTTGAAGGGAGGAATTTAGTTTCTCTACTACATACATACTTGGTCCAATACGAAGCGCAAGAAGAAAGAAATTGAGATTTCGCTGAATTGGAAAAATAAGATATAAGATCTTTTACACACGATTTGAATATCTTGATCTCTGAATAATCAGAATTGTTGCATTAGCTTTTTCTCTGTATGAAAATAATAACAACATGTATTATTGTACATTTAAAATCACCAAACAGAAACCTGTTATACGTACCCTTTACTATAAAAAGTGTATGTAATATTGAAAATGCTTTAGATATTTTAACATTTTAATCTTCATAAACATTGATAAAATATATTAAACCTTTTATTTTTATTTATCCTTAGAACACAGAAAAAATTGGAAACACTTTACGGCTGAAAACAAGGTGGTTGGGGACTACGAAACCAAAGAATGGAAGAACTCAGGTGAGTACAATAATATTATACCGAGTATTTCATCTGCAGTAATTTTGTTAGCAATAAACGTGAGGCCATTTCATGTTAACATATTTTTATTGACCATGTTATGATCATGTGAACATTTATTTGAATATTAAATGAACAGAGACGTCCACTTCATAAATTGACATTAATAATTACAACGTCCTACGCATTTAGTCATCTTTAGCTTGTATTAGCAAATACATTCCCCGTAGTTTTGTAGCAATAAATGTTTTTTACAACCCACACATTTTTATATAAAAATTCAGGCACAGGAAATAAATAAAATGAGTAAGTAGATAAAATAATAATTTTCAGGAAAAAACATTTAATTTTCATAATTTGTTTAAGTAAAATCTTGAATAATATATTTGAATCAATTTTCAAAAGTAAATAAATATATATAATGTTTATTAGTTACTACGTACAAAAGCAAAAAAATCGTTAAAAAATAATATTGATATAGTTTGAAGGTTATAACGGTAATTTGCTTTTTATTTATCGACAGTAGATAAATCTTTTAGGACATTACCATAGAAATTTATATCTTCTTTTCAGATAACGACTATGGCTATTCTTCATCTGGGACTTCATTCTGGGGATTTGGCTCAAATACGGCGCCGAGTTATTATTACAAACAGAGGCATTATATTTTATTTTTACTATCGTCTATAACTTTAAATTTGCTCTTATCTTTTGTTACGTCATTAACTAGTTGAGATTGAATATTTTATAATAAAGTGTTGTGATCTAGTTGATAAGAATATCATACAATTATTAACATATAATTATTTATTATGTACCTTCTTAATTATTATTAATGGCTGGTTTCAATAATCTATCTATCCATTTCCATCAGTAAAAATATATTGCTTAAAATAAGTTTTGACTGATAGTAATGATTATACAGAATATTGGATCCGTTCGTTGGTCTGTATGCCCTTTTGTACGTACCATTTCATGATCGTGTTTGGATTTAATCAGGGACACAAAAGCTTTATAAGTAATATTGTGTATTTATTTAGCTACCTCTTTATTGCTGGACGTTTGGGTGCTATTGTCCACTTCCTATCAGTACGAAAAATTATATCATCAGCCTTCTGTTTCATAGGTCTTTTCCGTCTTTTTTCACCCAAAATCTTCATTTCAAGGTTCTGGACGTCCATCTATCAGTTCGCAACGTGTGCATTATATATTATATGCAATGCGATTAAGTTTGTCTAAATTTATCGTTTAATATATGATTTCCATATTTAGTTCAATATACGATTTCCATTTTCAGTATGATGAATATTTACTTTCCTGTGTCGATACAACCACGATCAGGTTTTAATACTACACAATGAGAATACAGTCAAAATAATAATATTCTCAATCGAGGCATTTTTGAAGTATTAAATGTTTAATGTTAGCGAATATGAGAAACTTTTATGGTAGAATCAAGATAAATCTGTGAATATTATATTTGAATGATTGATATTGGTATAAATATGTAATAATATTATACCTGAACGATTTCCGTTTCTCTTTATCTCCTCACAGATGTTTGTTTGATTTTATTCCTTCTGCTTCCAATTCATTACGTTACGGTTGACTTCAAAATCAATTTGTTTGATGTTTATAACGTTAACACGAGCCTCATTGTTAGATTTTCGTTATAAAGAGAAAATACTATTGTTATTTCTTAACTTATTTTTTTTCAATATTTAAGAAGTCATAATGAATCTCGTTTTGAAATTCATTTCAAAAAGTTTTTTTATACAACACTCTGCATACGGTGTAAATTTTAACAAAATGTAATTATTCAGGTTAATATTTTTTAATTCATCTTAAATTAAAAAGCTTGTAAATTTTAATCTTCGCCCCTGACTTTATTTTGTACCGTGTAAGAGTCTGGGGTAAAAGTCAGTCTTTCATCTGTATAATTATACCAGTTATAAAACAAAAATACTACTTTGATTTCACAAATTCTCTTGAAATGAATGTATCACTTCATTTTTGTTTTACTTGAGTTTTATTTGTAGGTAATATTAACATTTGAAATTTTAAGCTCTTTATAATATAGTGTGTAAAATTAATTTGTAAATAGATAGAATAGAGCTATTTTAATAACTGGAAAAGAGTTAGTCTAATATAATAAGTGTAAATAAATATGTATCTATTTGATAAAAGTAATTGATAATAATTACTAGATTATTAATATACCTATGTGTATGCTAAAACTCCTTAAAATATCAAGTAAATATTTTCGCATAAATGTCAGATGGGCATCAGAAGAATATTTTTTTCGCTTATATTAAATTTATACTTATTTTTACGTTCTTTTTGTGATAAAAGATAAAATATTTTGTCTCATTTTAAGAAAATTTAAATATATATTTGCATTTCCTTTGTCATGAAATTATCGATTCTCTTACTTAATTTAAATTTCTCGACGTGACCTTTTCTCGTAAAAAATTAATCAATCAATAAAAAGAAATATACTTGATCATGTTTTGATCTTAAAGTTATTACTGTATATGTAACGTATTACATAAATGACGCTTTTTGTCAGAACAAAATTTCTTAGAACAGAAAAACCGCTGAATATGATCAAAGTAGGTACTTGTTAGAAAATTTCAATTCCAAAAAATCCTTATTTTGTGCGGTGATCGCTTGTATAAACTGGTATTTCGAGAATTTTCAAATATTACACACTCTACACACCTAAAAAATATAAAATGATTGAAAACAATATTGTAGATTTTTGTGAATTCAGGAAAATAATAGATATTTCAAGAACCGTTAACAGTACTAAGTTAACTTAACTCAAAGAAAAAGCACGCCTACTACTGAATTTAGAAACAAAAGAAATCCTTCATCAAACATATTCTTTGATTTTCGGATAACAATCATCAATTTTGAAGGATTTGTTTTTTTTTTATCGTTTACTTCTTTGTATTGATATAGGTGTATAATTTCTAAAAGATCTGTATTGACAGGAATGTTAGATTGTAAACAAAAATACGAGAATAAATTTAGATAAATATCTAATCACTCATAATAAAGATTTCTTGATTAAAACGATCAATCTTTCGAAAAGTTTTAAGTATGTTATATCGATTAATTCTTATCCACGTTTTTCAAACAAGAAAATGAAATTTATATTGAGAAAAGTACATTATTCAGCTAATATTCTATTGGACAAGATAGAAAGACTTGGAGATCTATTGTTTTAGAATCTAATGCTCTACAAACGATAATTGGTCAATCTATTTAAAGTAAGCAATTAATTTTTAATACAATATATCACACATTTTAAATAAAGATAAATGTAATAGTATTTTTTATAAAAGGCGTAGAGACTACCAAATGACAGACATATATTTTTTTACATTCCATTTAGAGTTGAAACTTCTATTTTGATTTATTTACATTCACTCATGTTGTAGAATCCGACGAACACTGTGAAATATTTTTTTTTATATAATAGTGTATGGATATACTGAGCTATGTTTTTTTTTTTATTATTTTACAATATATTAAACAATTTTCAAATTTGATAGTTTATTGCAATGATACGAGTACACAAAAAAATTGAGATATTTTTTATATGAAGATTCAAGTGTTTTTCATCGTAGAATTTCAGAACTTTAGTCACGTCGTTTACTCACAAATGGAGGAATTTTTTCGCACATATCTGCTCTCTCAACTGAAAATATTTTCATTTCGCGGATGCCTATCCAACACGATTTAAAAAGGAATTTTATGTATTTTTAACGAAATTCCAATCATTATTAGAATATTAGCCTCGGTCTTTTAATGCTTATTTATTCAGAGTGATAATTTTGCTGAATAAAAATTCAATTATTTTTGTTTTTAATCAATGATTTAGAGCAGTTTACATTTATAAATACAAAAATAATACTTTTAATATCACTGAAAAAATAACTAAGTTTAAAGAAGGTCTACAGAAATTTAAGACGATTAAACGTTACACGAAAAGCTAGGCAACAATACGTTTAAAGCGAATTTTAGTTAAAAGGCACATTACACATGATTCAGATTCACATGTACGTGGAATATTTGTTGAAGTTATTGACTTAATATGTGGTTAATAAAAGCTTCTTTATAGATCTAATTTACAAACATCATAATTATCATCAGTGGGCCTAATTAAAACACATTTAAGCGTTACGTTTTCGTTCAACTGTAGACGACGTTGCGAGAACGTGTCAATTTTCGTTGTTACTTGTGTATTTTAGCTACAAAAATTGACGCTTTCTCGCAACGTCATCTACATTTGAACGAAAATAAAACGAAAACGTAACGCTTAAATGTGTTTTGACTAGGCCTACAGGGCTGTAAATGATATGGCACCAGATAATAGTTCTTTGAGTTCATTCTAAACCGACCGGACCCCTCCTCACCTTTTGATGTTGGCAATGAGGATAGCGACCTAGATATCCCACAGGTATCTGGGATAGCCGAAACCCCCCCAACACATGAGGAGATTGAGGCAGCTGTAAAAAGGCTAAAAAACAACAAGGCCCCAGGTGAAGATGGAATCCACGCAGAGCTCCTTAAGTATGGCATGAATGCGCTTATCCACCCACTGTACCATCTCTTTAACAAGGTGTGGAATGAGGAGCTCTGCCCGAAAGATTGGAGAAATGGATCCATCGTGACACTTTTCAAGAAGGGAAACCCACTGGAATGCGGAAATTACCGTGGCATCACACTACTTAGTGTGCCCGGTAAAGTTCTCTCACAAATCATATTGAGTCGCATTCAAAAACCAGTGTTGGCATCTCTGAGAAAGCAACAATGCGGGTTTGTACCTGGCAAGTCCTGTTCGGACGCAATTTTTTGTGCCAGATGTGTACTCCAACAGTCGCAAGAGTTCAACTCACCGCTTGCATGTTGCTTCATTGACTACGAAAAAGCTTTTGACAGCCCCCACAGACCAACCATATGGAAAATACTGGCCGCGTATGGCATCCCGCCCAAGGTGGTAACCATGATCAAAGCCCTGCATATGGACTCTGAATGTTCTGTCAGAACATCAAGTGGTCCAACTGACACCTTCAGGATCACCACTGGAGTCCGGCAGGGCTGTATATTGGCACCTTTTATCTTTGCCATAATTATGGACTACCTGCTCAGAAAATCTATTCTGGGCCCTGGCGGTGTGCCTTTATCACAGCGTGAAAACAGTGAGACGTCTGTGGGAGTGCTGCACGATCTTGAATATGCGGATGATCTAGCCCTTTTTGATACATCTGTGGACGGATTACAGTGCAACGCTAATGCTCTTTATGAAAATTCCTTGCGCCTTGGCCTTCGTATCAACGCTGGTAAAACGGAGTACATATGTAATAGTACATGCACGAGTACTCACACCCCACTAATGGTTGGCAATTCCCAAATATCTCAGGTTAGTAAATTCAGGTACCTGGGAGCAACCATAACGCCAGAGGGTGATCTCCGGTCGGAATTACCAATCCGCATAGGAGCAGCTAGCGGGGCTTTCAACAACATGAACAAAGTTTGGAAGGCGTCTGGACTCAGCATCAGGACAAAATGTCGCTTGTTCAATGCGTGCATCATCCCAATCCTTCTATATGGCTGCGAGTCTTGGCACTTAACCAAGGCTCAAGAGCGGAAGATACTAAGCTTTGAAAACAAGTGTCTTAGAAGGATTTTGGATGTCAGATGGTATGAACATGTTACAAATGATGCTGTGCGCCGGCGCACCCAGCAGAGACCTGTAATCTCCGTAATACAAGAGAGACGATGGTCCTGGCTGGGACATGTTTTGAGAATGCCCAATGATAGTTGGCCAAAAAGAGCACTGTTCTTCCGTCCGCAGGGGTTCCGTAGGCCCGGGCGTCCCTTCTTTCACAATACACCGTTCCTATGACAACGATATCAGAGCGCAAGGAATGTCGTGGGAAGAGGTGACGCAATTGGCACAGAGACGCTCTGAATGGAGGAGGCTGGTTTCTGCCCTGTGCTCCCGAGAGGAGCGTTGAGGGCGATGATGATGATGATGATGATGTGCTGCTTCAGGGACCTAGGGGCTATAGACATCGTACTTTAAGATCAGTACAGAGTGCTAGCCATGAACTGTTAATATTATTGAGATCATATAGAACGGTTTATGGGGACCGTGCCTTTTATTATGCCGGTCCTAAGCTCTAGAATAGTTTGCCTCTAAGTCTTAGGCAAGCCGTTGACTACGACTTTTTCAAGAGAGGCCCGAAGACTTATTTGTTCACAAGGTTTTACACATGACACACCTCTTATCTTATTTTAAATTTTTGGTCAAAGACTGAATATCTGTTGGACATACATCGTTTGTTTGTTTTATTTAATTATGATTTTTATCTTTTTGACGATAATTTTAAATTGATACTATGTAATTTTAAAAATGGACGTAGATGTTGATCCTAAATAATGTAAAGCGCCCTTAAAGTTATATTATCACAGTACGGCGCTACATAAATTGTTATATTATTATTGTCATATGAGAGAAGAAACCATATTCTATTTTTACTACAGCTGTTAAATTTAAAACTGTCTTTTAATTAATGAGACACTGTCATTGCACACCAGCACGATCTCTTTTGCACATTAATGGCCAATAAAATTGATTTTTGTCAACCGATTTCTATCTGCTTATGAAATTGCTGTTTTTTTTTAGTTTAATTAAATTCAGTTACTAAAATTAATAATTTTAGTCAAATGAGTGAGGATATTTATCTAATTTGAATGTATGTATGTATATTGTGATGGAAAGACTGCTAAGTTAGTAACTAAGGATAGGGCTGTATTATATAATTTAACAAAATGTACAGTATTTCGGATGTAAGGTGTGTATTTATGTATTTAATATTACGTTATAAATAATAAATAATGATTAAAGTATTTAATAAGGATTAGTAAATAGGTATTAATTAATAATAACAATATTAGAAGGTAGAATTGTAAAGGGATAAGCTTTGTATTTATATAGGGTGACCAAATAAGATTAATAACTTCAATTTAATTATTTTTGGGAGAAAGCTTCCAGATATTTTTCAAGCTTATCTTATTCTATTTAGAGTATTACGTAAAATCATATCATTTATTTACTTATTCTTTTTTTCTATCACCACACGGCATTTGCCTTTTACAATTATATTTTTTCTTCTTTTGTTTTGTTTTATGCAAGCGAAACTTGAAAATGTTTGAAGAAGGACGAGAGTGGAATAAATGCTAAGGAGATGCGATCACTGAGAAGAATTGTAGGTACAACATTGCGTGATAGAGTGAAGAATGAGGACATCAGGAGAATAAGTGGATGTGCGAAGAGTGTTGTTGATAGAATGCGTATAAATAAGTTGCAATGGTTTGGACATATGGAGCAAATGGACGATGAAATAATGACGAAGGGGGTGTAATAAGAGGGAGTGTGTGAAAAAAAGGCGGACGTCCAAGAACTACGTGGCTTGTCCACGTGAACGGTTGCGTGTTTTGTATGAGGAATCATCGTGCACATATGAGAAACTGGATGAATGTAGAGGAAGCGAAAGAAGTATCTAAGGATATATCATCAAAATGGGGTTCTGTTCTCTATGCCTACCCCACCTGGGACACGGCGTGAGGGTATAGTATAGTAGTATTCCATTAGCAGAATAATAAAAAGTAGCAGTCAAATCATGCCATCACCATTTCATTTATCAATATTAGATTTATCTGCAGATTTTTTTTACCAATTCCTATTTTTAAAGGATTGAATCACTGTTCACAATTATTTTGTAATCGTTTCAATTTTTTTTCATTCAACTTGGCCACCCTGTACATAGTACAACACTGAAGTTAATACTAATGGCTAGATATATTTTAGATAATATAATATGTATTATGTATATTATAGCGTTTAATATTACCTATATTATTTTAAGAAAAACATTATGTAATATTTGTGTACATCAATTTAACAAGTAATAATGTATTTTGTAAGTAGGATATCATAAGATCATAATATTATAATATTATGTACTTATAATACGCGTCATGAGAATGCTTTTTTATTATGCCGTTAAATGGCTGTTAACAGTATTTATGTATGTATAATTATTATTATGAAAATCTTGTAATTATTATTATTGTTAATAATAACAACTACCAATAATGTACCTAATAATAATGACTTAATGTGGTGATAAATTGCTTCAATAAAGCTGTTGAGAATATGTTTCATATTTTGTTTCCCTATCCCTAAAATAAATTGTATCCAATATTTTAAGGACCAAAGATCAACTAAGTAAGGACCCTTCACGCATCGGATATCTCAAGAGTCAAGGACTCCTATT
Organism: Athripsodes cinereus; assembly: GCA_947579605.1. Taxonomy (NCBI): domain Eukaryota; kingdom Metazoa; phylum Arthropoda; class Insecta; order Trichoptera; family Leptoceridae; genus Athripsodes; species Athripsodes cinereus. Next base: position 15,053,881 of record OX388317.1, on the reverse strand, counting down.
TATCCGCAATTGCAAACAAAAAATTGTCGTCATGGGCAAACCCCAGTGGTAGTGATGTGAGAAGAGAAAATTCTCCAGAACGTTCTCGAGAACGAGAAATTTCTCCTCTGATGGAAGAGAAATTTCTCTCCATCATTTTTCTTAGTGGTATTATGACCTTTCGCCCAGTATACTTCGCAGCCAATCTAATTGATCCAAAAATTTGTGGGGCTGATTAAGGCCCAAATCAGCGGTTATTAACACTTTTTTCCATGTACGTACCTGCAATTTTTTTTTAACTTAAATATGGGCATGTGGGGTGTCAAACATCAAGATTTTTCATCAGTTATTAGCACTTTTTTCTATGTAGGTACCTAACATTTTTTGTTTTCATAATTAATTGTAGCCATATTGGTGATAAATTGTCTCAACTTTGTACATTGTTATTGATTGATTGAATAAAGTATTTATTATTATTATACTGTTAAATAAAAAATAAAAAAAAATCTCGGAAAATTCTCTACTTCTTATTATTTTATTTCTTGAGAATTCCACAACATTACCCAGTGGGTTGTCTGATTGTCTGGTTGGTCATATGTGTCTCATGGGAATATTAAACTACTGTCAACTTTCAATATCTCCTTTTATTACCATCACGGCATCTTCCATAAGAGGGATAGCTAGTTGGTTATCAGAGGACACGGAGAGCCGTGCCAATAAAATAGCTAGTAAACCCGAAATACACATTAAATAATCTAATATCAATAATGTGTGAAGCTAATTACGTAATTAAAGTGTAAATAGCCTGACATATTGTAATATGTTGATCATAGAAAAGATGGATTGGAGCCAAAACTAATGGACTCAAGAACAATGATCAAGTGAAGAAATATTCCTTCAACTACGAGATTTTCAATGGTTTGGACGATTGCAAGGATTGCAAAACATCATTTTGCATCAGAAATATCTAGGTAAAGGTAGGTACATAATTGATTGACGATGAATCGCTTTGAATGAAGAAGCCTGCTTTCTACTCTGTATTCTTGAGCGTAACGTCAAAGGACGAAGGTAAAATAATAAAATACTTATATTTTTGAATTATGTAGTATTTTATTTAATATGCTGGTCTATTTATTTATTTTATACTTCCCCGAACATTTTTTTTTTTTTTTTTTTTTTATTTTTTTTTTATTTTTATTTTTTTTATTTTTTTTTTTTTTTTGTTAGAAATTTGTTAGAAAGAAAAATAAAAAAAAAAATAGAAAATTAATTTAAAATAGTGTCATAAAACATTACTTATCAGTTCAAGGCACAGAGAGCAAGTGTAACGATATATATTTGATAATAATAATACTAAATTAGCTAAACCAATTCAGTTAGCTAAACCAATAAATACACAATAATGAATAGTAGTTAGGAATGAACCTTTTCAATTGCTTTTTTCACAATAATGCTTGTAAGACCATATGAACTTTAATTTGCTATGTACTCTCAATGATAGGCGATAATAGACAACTTGAAAAAGAATCGCTAAACAAAACTATTTTGTGTAACTGAAAATGTAGGACTTATCGAGGAAAGAAAATAAAATGTATACTTTTTGTTTTATTTTTTCATACAGGATTTTGATTGATCTGAAATTGATATTATTGTTTCACATGTCAGAAAATATTCAAATCATAATTCGTGCAAAACAATTCAAGTAGGTAATGTATATTTTTAAAACAGAAAAAATATAAATATATGTAAAAGATAAATCAATGTTATCAATATATATCAAGTAACATCTCGAAATGGAGGACCAAGGTAAGTATCCAGCTGCCGATTGATTCTGCGCTTTAGGTAAGTTAAAGGCTAAGAAAATTACTATGACCTACACCCTCACATCGTATCCCAAGTGGGGTAGACAAAAATACATAACGTTACATAGTTTCATCTATTCATACTGCTTTCGCTTCTTAAAAGGAAAGAAAATAATAAAAAATAAGTAGAAATATATAAAATTATTTATGGTATTTAAAAATATGCTTTGACGTTGTTCTCGATTTATTATTGTATATATTCTATATCTACGAGATATCTCTCTACATCTCTCTCTACGATGTAGAGAGATTTTTTTTTTTAAATCTGGGTTTTGTTATGAACTCAAATACAACCTTATAAATCTTTCACAGTAAGCTACTGAAAGCTTGTGTCGTGAAATGGGAGTTTGCCGGTACCTGGTATCGAACCACGGACCCCTTGTTTACGAGGCCGAGACTCTACCTCCAGGCTACCGACGACCTCGCTACATCTCTACATCTACACCATCACTGCATTTAAGGAATTGAAGAGATAGATAGAAAGTTATATCGTGAATTTATCAGAATGTGTGAAAGAAAACAGTGGGATGTAAACAACTTAAACATAAATTCTATTCCAAGGACTACACTGATATGGATTTATTTGTCCTAAATATTATTACAAGATGACCTATTTTTATTCTCGTTTTCTAAGTATTCCCATATTTCTAGTAACTGTAAACATGAAAAATTGTTTTTTTTTTGTTTGTCAGTCTTTAACAAACTAGCATATTATAGGAGAACTGTTATTATTAAAAGTAACCCAATTAAGTATTTTGTACGGGAATACACACGTATTCAGAAAGGTTTCATCATTTTAACAGGGTTAACGAATGTAAGATAAATTATTATTACAATTAACGTCCATAAACCTATAGTCAATAATGAACTATATAATTTTTGTGAAGTACAAGGCAAAGAATTGGTCTCCAACTCTTTTTACTTTCAACTAATTTTTTTGTCAGCATGGAGTCCTCTCCACTATATACCTCTAGCTATGCTTAGCTTGCATATTACATGCATCTGGTCTGGTTGCTACCCCAATTGTGGGATATGCCGTGATGGTACAGTAGGACTAGTAGTATTAATTTTTTTATTTGTATAATCTCCATCTCTATACTTATTAAAATGACATTTTCTAAATCTTATCTCGCTTTTGACTTAAAAGAACTAATTACCTCCCTATAATTTAAGCAATATCGTCGGCCTATATCATTCGAGATGTAATTTTTACCTCTCTTAGGATTTCACAAACATAAATATTAGCTTACTTACTTGCTTATGCAGCTGTCAATGAACCTCCGCCACATTTCTCCAGGAGTCTGTCTTGTTTTTTTTTTCAACTAATCAACAACATCAACAACTATTTTTACAATGTCATCAAAACATTGAGGTCTTCTTCTATTTTTTTTTTGTCTTCACGAGATCTCCACTCGCCTATTTCTATCCTCTTTTCACCCTATTTAAGAGCACAAACATGTAAACTATGAAAAATCGCATAATATTATTCTTGATGATATGTAAATTATTATCATAAATCTGTGAGAAACAAACAAGACGAAATATTTTACTTATTCAGAAGGGATTCATTGTTTGCAATGCTCTCGAATACATTATTATGCGCTTTTCAGGTACACAACAAAACTTGTACGAGTAAATTTCTTGCAGAGCTTGAACTGGTTACAAAATTGGAAGCTACAGAATAGAATATGTTTAGAGGAAAGTCTGATATTTTTTTAAATAACTGTGTGAAAACTAAATAAACTAGAAGGATACAATCAAAAACATAATAATTTTTAAAAATAATTATGATGAATTATCAAATAAAATAAAATAAATATTTATTATTTTTGTTTCGTGTTACTGTTGAGTAAGACTAACGCACGACCGGTTTCGCGGACTCCGAGTTCGCATCATCAGGTGCTGATCTATACATCAGGTGCTGATCTATACCGGTCGTGCGTTAGTCTTACTCAACAGTAACACGAAACAAAAATAATAAATATTTATTTTATTTTATTTGATAATTTAAAATGAAGTGTTACAAAGTAAATGCCGATACAATTAATGAAATAATTATGATGAGCTATTTGAAACCAACTGACAGAACGGAATTAGTTGATAACATTATACTTGTATTATTTTGTAGTTTTTAAGATTGATAAAATAAGGAGATAATCATTATCTAAATATGGCAGTAAGTCGTTTTGAGATAAAGTAATATAGAAATAAATTACCTAATAAAAATAAGTTAAAGTTGGTAGCAAGACAATTTCTACACGTAGCATTAATAATACAAGTAGATTGAAAAGATTTTGTATTGAATTTCGGTAACCCTAGTTTTTCCCCAATTATCTTCAATGTTGTGAACTCAAGAGATAAACATTCGGCCGTATAAATCAGTGGGATACGAAGGTGAGTAGTTTTGGGAGAAGGGGGGAGGGTAGATTGCCTGTGAGGTGGAGATTGTGGTAGATTGGTGAGTGGGTGTGTCGGGGGATGTTGTGGAGTAAGCCCAACAACCCTTGATAATTTGATCTTTGTGGGCAAACAACTGCGTGTCTTATCGCCTTAATAAAATAACACAATCTAACAGACGTAATGCGGACTTAAGACCCTTTTCACAAAATATTATTAGGTATATACCTACTAGCTAGCTATGTACTTCATACGAATATGATACATGAGAAGTAACACCTTCAAAACAACGCTTACCTATTATCTGTCTGCGATGAATAATCCTTGGTTTACCTCCAAGCGATTTAGGTATAATATTTTAAAGTTTGTTCTATTTATTCAATAAGTAATCTAGTTATGCCATTGTGTTCAAGTATTGTTGTGTTAAAAGTATTGGGAAAATTTGAAAAATGATTTATATTATAATTTTAAAGAATTGAAAAAGTAAAATTTAAAAATTTCATATGTTATTAAAGACATATTATTATGTGTATGAACTACAAATTAATAAGGTGTATAGGTATATACTATTGTTTTAAATGTCTACCTAACTGAATGAGATATAGTTGAGCGACCACCACTAATAAATTTATTATATAATCCTTGAAACATTAGATATAAATCTAAGTAGGTATACATAAAAACTTTAAAAGATCTTCAGTATGTGGATGACTTAGTTCTGTTTGCTATAGACCCATTAAAGTGCAACACCAATATCCTTTATGAGAATCTATTACGTCTTGGTCTTGGAATCAATACTGATGAATAGCAGTTCATCTCTAACGAAACGTAAGCGAATACTAATGCCCGTAATTTGTTGGAAATACCCAAATATCCCGGGTCAATAAGTTTGAACAACTTGAAATGATCATAACGCCAGAGGGTGATCTCTGATCAGAATTACCAATCCATATAAAAGCTGCCATCGGGGCTTTAAATAACGTAGACAGAATTTGAAAGGCATCTGGACTTGTTCTATACACCGCCTGTTCAAAGCCTGTATTATTCCAATACACCTTTATGACGATTCATTAGCGAAAGCTACTAAGTGTCGAAAATAAGTGTTTAAATAAGGTGTTGGATATTTGGTGAAATAAGCTTGTCACATTGTAATCATTACTTTATCTTCATTGAGGAAAATTATTCAAAACTTAGGAATGTAGTATCAATTACTCAAATTATATGATATCATCACTATGTTTAAGTACAAACTGCAATATAAGATGCATAGACAATTCATACAGATCGAGCTAGCCCCAAACTTTGATATGAATCTTGAATTATGTTATAATGCGACGTAACATATCATATACAATACAGTTAACACATATACGTGTAACACCCAGACCCAGGAAAATTTGAACAAAAGCCAACCTGCAATTTGTTCTGGTCAGAAATCAAACCCGGGACTTCGAGACTCAAAGGCAACCTTCGCGCCACACCAGCCATTATACGAGTATCTCGTTAGATTCAAATAATCGTACATTTTAATTTATTTAAAATGTTGTGTCACAATGTAACTGAAACATTTGAATTCGATATAAAAGTATGAGAAATTTATTTTCTGATGTTTATCGAGCAATAAATTACTTTCGAGTATATTAGGTAAGTCTATTTGAAATCTCACTCGGAATTCGAAAATCAAGATTATTACTATCGAGAATAGGATAATATACAAATTAATATTGTATATTGTTATTAGTATTATTATAAAATTGATTGGAAAACAGGTATAACCTATCTACGTTTTGCTTCTCTTTGCCAGATTATTCGCACAAAATGAATATTAGAAACACAGAGCAATAAATTAACATTTCCCCCTTTCCGTATTTTGGCTTTCCCCCACCTCCTCCTCTCCCTACCTTTGCTGCGGCTGAAAATGTCTTGGTAAGTAGTCTCTATTAGTACTTTCCTACATATTATAATTGTTATTCTAACCTAGTCATATTACATAAGTAAATTTACGCAGACAAATAAATAATACGTAGTAAATACGTAACTGTAAATTAATTTTAAGTTTTTTTTAAAACTATGGAGTCGTGGATATTGACAGTCGTATTTAATTTTGGGGAGGATTTTGCCGGAGAAAACCCTTCAGGTGGATGTAAGCTCTTATGACGAATTTGCCTGAAGAGTATGGATGAAATAGAAACTGTTGTTCCTGTAACACCCATAGGTGAGGGGGTATATTTAGGCAGACAATTAGTACGTAGTAAATACATACGTAACTCCAAGTTAGTTTTAAGATTTTTTGTAAAATTATGGAGTCGGTGGACATTGACATATTTCATTTTGGGGAAAATTTTGTCGGGATAAGCCCTTCATGTTTATTGACTAAAATGTTTATTGACCCTTGAGCCCTTCCTTATGAAAAATTTGCATGAAGAGTATGGATGACATAGGAACTGACATTCCTGTAACATCTTTGGGTGAGGGAGGGTGCAACTCTTGATGTATATAAGTATAATATTAAAAACCTACCTCAATTAAAGATTTACAGGGAAATCTTTAAACGATAATGACTATATCCGTCTATATTTATCTCCACGACATCTTTCACCAGCAGTTAACCACTTTGCAGATAATAAATAAAGCTATAAGTTTAATTTATCGACCGACAGTTCTTGGTGGAAGTTTATATTAATATTTTTTAAATGAAACACGATATATAGTTACTCCACTATTGATTTTATTTATTTTTGTGAGCTGGCTTTCAACAGCTTCCGCTCTCATCGTCAGGCAAAAGTAAAGTGAAGCTTCATTACAAGTTAAGTATGTGACAAAAAGAAAACAATAGGTAAAAATTAAAATTAAAGAGATGTGTTATTATCATGTATCGTCAACCATATTATAATAATTATGAGCCGCTGTGGACGGTCTTATAAGTATTTTACATATGTAAATAGTACATGCACGAGTACTCACACCCCACTAATGGTTGGCAATTCCCAAATATCTCAGGTTAGTAAATTCAGGTACCTGGGAGCAACCATAACGCCAGAGGGTGATCTCCGGTCGGAATTACCAATCCGCATAGGAGCAGCTAGCGGGGCTTTCAACAACATGAACAAAGTTTGGAAGGCGTCTGGACTCAGCATCAGGACAAAATGTCGCTTGTTCAATGCGTGCATCATCCCAATCCTTCTATATGGCTGCGAGTCTTGGCACTTAACCAAGGCTCAAGAGCGGAAGATACTAAGCTTTGAAAACAAGTGTCTTAGAAGGATTTTGGATGTCAGATGGTATGAACATGTTACAAATGATGCTGTGCGCCGGCGCACCCAGCAGAGACCTGTAATCTCCGTAATACAAGAGAGACGATGGTCCTGGCTGGGACATGTTTTGAGAATGCCCAATGATAGTTGGCCAAAAAGAGCACTGTTCTTCCGTCCGCAGGGGTTCCGTAGGCCCGGGCGTCCCTCTTTCACAATACACCGTTCCTATGACAACGATATCAGAGCGCAAGGAATGTCGTGGGAAGAGGTGACGCAATTGGCACAGAGACGCTCTGAATGGAGGAGGCTGGTTTCTGCACTGTGCTCCCGAGAGGAGCGTTGAGGGCGATGATGATGATGATGATGATAAAAATATATTTCATAATCTCCGCTTATTCTTAATTGAATGAAGTAAAGAAAAATAAAATTATTATAAAGTACCTACATGAAGTTAACTTAAGTTATTTTCGTTTTTTGCAAAGTGAGTATATACTTATGTATGTAAATATGAGTAGATAAAATAATTATCATTGCACACTCTTCAATGTAATAAAGATAAGCCAGTGTTTAAAAATTGATCATTGAAATAACATATTATTTTTCCTTTTTGATATAATAAGGTAGTCACATCATTATATCGAGAAACGTTTCCTAGTATTTCAATTTAGAAGAATGCCTGGAAAGTTACAGATCCATCTTCTGATGTAACATTATTTCGTTGCGAAAACCGCAAAAAGTTTTTTTTGTATATTTCCTCACTTTTGATTTATTTATTCGCCGTTTCTGGTAAAGGTTCCAAATCTTTTTTTTTTGTGTTAATAAAACTTTTTGCTTTATCTCCTTTCATGGCCGTATTTGGGACGACCACGGACAGAAATAAATAATAAATAACGATGAATCCTTTTAGAAAACATCCCATCCCACACCTAATAATAATATTCAAGGGTTGCTTTCAATCGCTCTTTACAACCCTCATCATTTCACTGCATAATACTACTTATTATTATACTACAACTATATATTGGAATCAAGAAAACCAATAAATTTGAAATTAGCTTGAAAATTGTATAAATTATTATTTGCATGGAGTTTATTATTGTTGATATATTTTTGCTTCATGGAATCTTTTTGATGCGGATATTCTGAAATTATTACTATTTTAATTTTGTGGAGCAAATATATAAATATAATGAAAATTCCTATAAACCTACATATCGTAAACATCTTTATCTAATAGTTTTACGACAAAATCCAATGAACCTGTTTTGTAAAACAACGTTTTCCCTGTAAGTCTATCTTCATGACAACGATTAGAGTGTCATGAAAACTTAACTAGCTACTCAATGAGCGCACAATCGCTTATAATTACGAAGCTTCTTAATGTGAAGAGAAACCATTTGAAAAATTTAATGAATTTGTAAAAACTCCGTTATTTATATATGAATACCTAATTACTAAAAATAATATTATATCTAGTAAATCTCATAGTTACTGTACTGTACAATGTGTACCTACATATATCTTTTTCATTTACAAATAGTATTCCATTAATTTGTTTTTGCGTAGGTAAGTATGTTTATGTTAATTACCTCGACTGTTTTTTTTTAGTTCGAAAAAGAACAAAGCCTCAGGTCTGATTTTTGTTTTTATCACTCAAAACTTCCCTGTATTTTTGTTGTTAATTTTTTTGTAATATTTAAAGAAATATAAAACATACAACCAACGTACATATCATTATTTAATTTGATTAGTGTTAAAAAGGTTAATTTGAAATTCTTGAATGTTTTCAGTGTTTTTTTTTATTAGTAAATAGTATAAAAACATAACTACGCTATAAATTTTCTTGTTTATCTATTACAACATCATTAGTCAGTAACCTTTTACAAAATATATCATCATACAATTATTTTTAATTGCAGAAAAAAATACACTAATTCTCATGATTTGCTATATGAGCTAACAATTATTAAGCACTAAGTATAACTTAAGGGAAATTGGAAGTCGGCCGCTGAGGACAGGGGGGACTGGAGGGGTATGTTGCGGGAGGCCAAAGTTTGATATGGGATGCAGCGCCATTGGAGAGAGAAAGAAGTATAATAAATAGTAGAAATAAAATAAATAGTCATAAAAAGCTTTAAATAACACTCGTGTCGAAAGGCAAGCTTATTAAATATGTGATTTATTCTTGTAAATCCAATGATGAAGGATTTATAATTTCTGTCTTGAGAAATAAATAAATGCACAGAATGACATCTGGTGACTGATGTCTGTAAATATAACATTATTTCTTGTGGTAGGCAGAAGGTAATATAATATTATAATGAAGGCTGTGTTGTATGGAAGATAAATGATAGCAAGAGATGGATTATATTGTATTATATTTCTATGTACGAGTATTGCGGATTTGTGCTGTTCACATTTATATTTTTTTATAATGTTTTTGCTTCATTAATCTCAAATGTCACTACGAAATGAAATTTCTCTACTAACTTTTAAGAGGTCACATGTCATTTAACCCTTGTTAATAATATACTTACTTGTTCCTCTATAGTGTGTTATATTATAATTCAGTGGCATGCACCGTACGACTACAATACTTTTCATTTATGCAGAATACTAACGTTGTTTTGATTTTAAAATATAATACAAAAATGAAAAGATCGAGATATTTCTTTGTAATTCGTACAAACAATTGAACATTTTGTCCAGGGGCATGGACGTTTTAAAACTTTATTTATTTTCATTTCTTTCTTTATTTTTTTTTTTATTTTATATATATTTTCATTTCTTTCTTTATTTTATTTTAATAGTTTTGACAATGAATAATACAATAATATTTTCTGTTAAGTTAAATATTTCAAGTTAAATATTTTCCACAATTAATTTTCTTACAAAAATTATGATATTGTTGAATATCTTTCATCAAATTCCAATCATCATCATCAATTCCTCTACATATAATCCAGGTTACAAACTGGTCAGCATTAGGCATAAGGTACTCCGGGAATGTCATAGACTGGGGTGTAGAAATATGAATTATAGTCGGATATTTTCTTATACTTACCAAATTGTAAAAACTAAGATTGAATAAAATTGAAGAATACCTACCGATTATCCAGAAAGCGTAAATTGTCTGTCTACACTGAGAAAAATACTCACAACGATTCATTGGTACGTACTATCAGATTAGGACCAGAGATAGTACAAACGATTCATTAGTACGATTATATAATATTAACCCATCGTAAACAAGTCGTTGGTAAATTTACCAACAATTTGTTTTGCGAAGAGTTAATATTATAGATTCGTACTAATGAATCGTTTGTACTGTCTCTGGTCCTAATCTGATAGTACGTACCAATGATTCGTTGTGAAATTTCGTTACTATTTTTCTCAGTGTATGATGGTTGAGGAGAGATGGGTTAAAAAATAAAACACAGTATTCATCACGGAAGCATAATGCCGACTAATTATCACTAGGATTGTTACATACAATAATACATTGATACATAGTATAGAGTACATAACAATTTTATAAGTGATTAAATAGGTACCCTAGTTTGTCAATTTGACAAACAGTTTTCTTATGTGATTTAACATATGAGCTTCAATTTATCGACAAACTAACACCAGAAAAAAAATCTAATCTATTCCATCCATCCAACGTAGGCATGGGCAGTATACAATAATCTAGTCCCGCCACTGTTGTTCTTATACATTCATCATAAAATCATATACCTAATAATATTTTCTGAACTAAATAATTATAAACTTTGAAATATCAATGATGTTATTAGCATCCACTGATACGATTGTTTGTATCTAACTCTTGCGGTTATAATATAGCTTATATTATTAAGTATTTCATGGTCAATCTCCACTAGAATTATGAAGAGTTTTGTCATGTATTAGAACCGCATAAACCACTCATTTAGAATTAACAATATCTGTATTAAATATATAATTACAATGAGAACTTACGCTCATGTTAACATTGTTGTAAATAAGGGTTTGATTATTAACTAATGTGCTTGATATTTTTATTTGGCTAGGTATTCGATTTGTAAGTATTAAAATTATAAATACATGTGAAATCATGTCAATAAAATACCACCAAGTACAGTAATGATAGTACGTGATATTAAATTATATTGTAAATCTTATAAATAAAAATGGATTGACCATGTATGTCACTTCATAACTTGAGAACGGCTGAACCGAATTGGCTTATTCTTTTATTGTTGTGTTCGTAATTATCGGAGACGGTTTGCGTGAAAGAATATTTTTGGAAAATCTAACGAAAAAGTCGGAAATTCGGATTGTATTTTTGTATGAGAGTGACGTTTGTATGACAGTTCCACTGTCACGTGTTGCCATAACGATAAAAAAAATAAAAAATATTTTATCCAACATCAACGATTTTTTTGTTGTGTTAAAAAAAAACAATATGGATAATTATACTAAATCAACGATGAAGTTTTTCATAGATAGGTCTATGTTTAGAATAAATTTTTTATACATTTTCAAATTAGAATCGTTATCCATACAATTTAACATCTGTGGTTCTGAAATTTCAATTTTGAATAATCATAGAAAGAATTTTTATAAATATAAAATGAATAAGTATCTACATGAAAAAAATAAATAAGAACCTACAGAGTTATATTACGTACTGCAGATAATTTACAAACAAATCTGAGTTAAATGTAATTGTAGAACATAAATGAATTTTATTTTTATGCACAATACGATGACACATTTGGACAATTACGGGAGTTTGAGAGATTAAAATTATTAATCATTCATTGATTCTTCGGCGGTGCGAAGTTCGCTGGGTCAGCTAGTTTTAAATAAAAAAAACGTAATTGTATAAGTTTTATACCTGGTGCCAATTGACAAATGATTATTACCATTATGATCACATATATTTTATATAACCCTGTTTAAATATTTCATTACTAAGTCTTCTGAGAATTTATTATGTAAGTTAGATTTTACAAACATTCAAACTGCACAATGCTAAAAACTTTGAATACGTTGAATTCTAAGCAAGGTATTGTATCGTACGAGAATACAAGAGGTCCAAAAAGTTTTATATACTTACATTTCATTGATACTATCGTATTATTCTATGAGAAGAAGCTTTCCAAGGATCTTTCATAGACACTGTCCTGTTTTGCATAACTGTAGCTGAAGTGAATTGAACTGAAAAGTATACATGTAAATTGAGAAGAAAAAAGCATACTGCGATAAGCATATCTGAATATAACAAAATTAAATTGGGTACGAATAAACTCAACTAATATAATCCCATGGTATGCTTGAATACTGTAGCTATTATGTATTGGTATTAAATTTATTTCAAGTAAGCGGATTTGATGTTCAAGATACCTGATTAAGGCTTAGCTATCCTCTATCCTCCTATTAGCTATACCTTTTCTAGTTAATTTCAATGTGTTTCAAAGATCAAAATACGTATAACTGTCATGCAATGTTAGTAAAAAAAATATATAATATAGATCAATCTTTTATCTCGAGTTTAAGTTGTCGACTTCAATAAAAAATGGTACCAGTTTTCCAGAAAAAAAATCCTAAAAAAATCAAAATTAAAACTTGTACGAATCGCATCTCAAGTTCCCTTTATTGCACTTTTTTTTTATTTGTTTGACTTATGGCATATATAAAAATCTACATTCTAAGTTGTGGACTTTCTTTAATATGCGTTATTTCTTTAATAAATTTCTAAAAACGTAAAATTGCACAAAAAGTATTTTCCGCCTATCGAAATTTCCATACAAATTTAATACTTTCTGCCCTGCCCATAGGGTGTGTCTAAAAATGTTAGTATCGAGTGAAGTGTTGGTGAGAGTGGACGTATCGCTTTTTTCGTGGCTATATTTGTGAGTTATTATTATCAGTGTTTCAAATAATCGAGTAAGATTACAGTCAGCCGTTTTGTTTTGTATTCCTATTATGTATTATTAATTATTATTATTATGTTTTATTTTCTTCACCCACTAATAAAGTACTTGTTACTGGTTTAATTCTTATTATGCAATTTTAATAATACATATATAATTATTTAGAATATTTAAAATAAATTATTCTAAATAATTATCTCCTATTTGTTTACTTATATTTTTTTTTCTGTAACGTACTTACTTATTGACATAGACAATAAAACTCACTGTATAAAAATGAAATATTATGTTTTCTTTGTATGCCCAATAACAGTCATTCACTGACATCCATAATATGCGCAATATTAGCATATACCTACCTGCTTTCATTGATTCATTCAATTTTATTTATTTACTATAATACATTTAGGTAATTCTGGTAGGTTATCTTGAGTAGCAATATTCTAATGTTATGTACATGCATCTATGTACATTACACCCATTCTGAATGTCTTGCGTAGTTATTTTGTCCATTGCGGACGTAATATAAACATAATTACCTATACGTAAGCGAACAGAATAAAATATTTTTGTGGTGATTTTTTCCAAAGAGTTTAGTTGTCTACTAAAATAAAATAGGAGAACAATATTTCATCCACTTTGGTATGGATAAATTCTTCACAATTTATGGCCTCATAAAAGAAACTACCAAAACCTATATAATAGTAAAAGGTTTATTTTTTACCTATCTGCTATAGCCATATAACTACTATTATTATTAGGTCAGGCCATTTTTTCACAAATAGGGTAGCCAGTAGAGTAATAACATCTAATAAATGTCCTCTCCGTGCCAAAAAATAACACCCAACGATGTAAGAAGAGTGTTGTGTACAGAATGCGCGTGAATAAACTAAGGTGGTTTGGACATGTTGAATGAATGAACGAAGTAAAAATGACAAAGAGGATATGCTTGTCTGAAAGAAAGGGTGTGAGGAAGCGCGAGCGTCCGAGAACCACGTGACTTGATCACGTAGATCAAATTCTCAAGGACGACCGCGTGTTGAGTAAGAGGAACCGACGTGCGTGTATGAGAAACTGTATGAATGTGAAGGAAGCGAAGGAAGTGTATAAAGATAGATCTGTTTGGCGTTCCGTTCTCTCTGCCTACCCCATTTGAGACACGGCGTGAGGGTATAGTATTTTATAAATATATTATACCTACTAATGTATTACGAATACCTGCCTTTTACAGAGCACTTGAAAATTTGCAACAAAAGTTGGAAGACTAATTCATTGCCGGGAGCTCCAAGCTACGTGGCTTGATCACGAGGATCAAATTATCAAAGACAGTCGTGAATTGAGTAAGAGAAATCGACGTGCGCGCATGAGAAAATACATAAATGTAATTGAAGCGATAGAAGTGTGTACGAACAGATCTATATGGCGTTTCGTTCTTTTTGCTTACCCTACTTGAGATGCGGCGTATAGTTTCTACTATTTTTACTATAACATCACGGTCCATCCCACAAGTGGGATAGTATAATGATATAAAATATTACAACCCGTGGAATCTCCTGTAGTGAATAGATCTCACATTCTTCTTTCCATAATTTTTCAGGCTTGGATAGACTCCCGCTTCTAGGAAATGTAGCTGTCTTTCAGCTAATGAAATGCGCATAACTTTCATGCAATGTTCATGAAAAAAATATATAATATAGATCAATCTTTTTTCTAGATACCTATTTTTAGACATTTTTCAAAAGTGTTACCAGTTTTTCAGAAAAAAAATCAGAAAAAAACTAAGTTAACACTTGTAAGGATCAAATCTTAACTTCTCTTTATCTATAAGGTTAGTCGAGCGTTCCATCCTGTCTGCACAAGACGCAAGGTGAGAGGTAAGAAAGATATTTTATATCCACTAATTACTGTAATTTTTTAGTCGAGCACGTTTTCTGTTACTTTTTATGTACTCATTATTTTGTAAACTATTGTGTACAGGTTCTACTTAGTGTTTCATTTATACATTGATGCATTTATGTATCAATCTAGGTACAGTAATTTTATATAAATACTACTATGGATATAATACCTACTTGGAAATGGGAACGAATGAATAAGGAAAGGATGAAAAAGAGGATATATTATGTACTTGTCTGTACATATATATGTAACACCCAGACCCAAAACACTTTGAAAAAGGTCATTCTTCATTCTGCTCTGGGCGGGAATTGAACCCGGTACCTCGTGACTCAAAGGCAAGAGTGTTACCTCCGCTTCACGCCGGCCGCTATTTTTTCTCAGCCTATCCCACATGGGACACGGCGTGAGGGTATAATATAGTATATTATTATCTACATAATTATTATGAATAGGTAATACACAAAAATAAAGAAGAGCTCTAATGGGTTATAAACAAATGCTCGACATAAAGACTGCAAAATAAAGATTGCCCTAAAAGCAGGTATAAAAAATCTTAACGTTTTCAAAATAAATATTGCTCTTCAAGTTATTACATACTGCCTGTATAAGGGTATAGCCGGCTTACTACGGGAAATGAATACCAAATTGGCGAATAAACACTTAACGGTAGTTTTAGTATTTTGTCTCTTTTATGGAATTTTATGGAAATATTATCATGATTACATTTATAACAATGTTGTTTACCATTTATTATTACATAATATTCTAATAATATACCCTTATATATTGGTCAGTAAAAAAATATGTACCTATAACGTTTTTACCCTAAAAATACCCAGCAGATAAAACTAAACATTATTTTTCCTCAGTCTTATCATATTATTTTTTCTATTGAGGACATACAAACATACATCCATAATGACATAAACTAACAGACTAAAATATTTATGCAGTGATTTTTCACTTTACAAAATAATATTATCTACTAGGTATGTAGAAGATACTACCACTATGTTATACCATCATTATAGGTACCTACTTCATCTCTCACAATAGCCAGCAGTCATAAAATAGAAGAACAATTATTATTTTTTTATATCTGCGAGCAGATTAGGGCAAATATTTCACACGTTATGATTTATAGCCCTAAACAATGCAACTACTACAAGTGGGGTAACTAGCGTAGAACGTAGCGTAACTTCTACCAGTAACACGTAATAAACAACCAATTTGTTCTCTGCGTGCTTATAAAAGTTAGATTTGAATAGGTAACCTATTCATTTCGGGGAAACTAAACCCGATCACAAAACGTTTCTTACTTACCTACTAAAGGAACTACTACTACACCAGTAGCCAGTAGACTAATTGCATGTATAAACATGCAGGTTGTCTTCTCCGTAACAGTAAAAATAAGACATTTAGAATACACCGAGGAGTACCCAGTAATGAATAGATCTCCCACTCTTTTCTGTAAGTTACGAGTGTCGTGTAAAAGACAGGTGTTCGGAAAATGAAATACATAATTGCTTTTTCCAGAACACTCGATAACTTACAGAAAACAGAAATATTCTTTTACTGGAAACTCCACGGAATACTATTTAAGTATTTCTAGTAATAAAAAATACCTTGTTCAAAATTTATTGTTATTTCCCGCTCCATTGTACCAATGTAAGCAAACGAAATGTGGTCATGGTTGAAGAGGGACGAAAGTGGAATAAATGCTATGGAGATGAGATCGTTGAGGAGAATGGTTGGTAAAACGTTGCGTGATAGAATGAGGATATTAGAAGAATGAGTGGATGCAAGAGGAGTGTTGTGGATAGAATGCGTGTAAATAAACTGAGATGGTTTGGTCATGTGGAACGAATGGAAGAGGAAAGAATGACAAAGAGTATATACTTGTCTGAAAGAAGGGGTGTGAAGAATCACGGGTGTCCGAGAACTACATGGCTTGACCATGAAGATCAAATTCTCAAGGACGGTCGTGTATTGAGTGAGAGAAATCGACGTGCGTGCATGAGAAATTGTATGAATGTAGAAGAAAGAAGTATATAAGGACAGATCTATATGGCGTTCCGTTCTCTCTGCCTACCCCACTTGGGATGCGGCGTGAGAGAATAGATAGAAATTGTACCAACATTAAATTCTTTTTTGGTTTTTTATTATCTTATCTATCTTATCTATCTATACCCTCACGCCGTGTCTTAGGAGGGGTAGGCAGAGAGAACGGAACGCCATATAGATCTATCCTTACAAACTTCTTTCGCTTCCTCCTCATTCTCATACATGTTCGCCGATTTCTCTTACTCAACACGCGGCCGTCCTTTAGGATTTGATCCACGTGCTCAAGCCACGTGGTTCTTGGCCGTCCGCGCCTCCTCACACCTCATCTTGGCATCTTGGTTCTCTGCCAAGATATTTTATACCCACTTTTTTCTGTAATTTTTTAGTCGAGCACGTTTTTATGTTTCTTTTTATGTACCTACTCATTATTTTATAAAGTATTGTGTATAGGTACTTAGTGTTACATTTATGCATTTATGTATCAACCTAGGTACAATAAGTATACACAATAATATCAACTTGGACATGTGCAACGAATGATTTAGGAAATGATGACAAAGAGGATATACTTGGCGTCCCGGGAGGTCTCGGGTTCGATTCCCGGCCAGGGCAAAATGAAGAGTGACCTTTTTTCAAATTGTCCTGGGTCTGGGTGTTACATGTATATTATTGTCAGTGCATTGTATATATGTGTATCGTCGTGTTAGTACCCAAAATACATGATTCATATCCTAATTTGGGACTAGCTCGGTTTCTGTGAATTGTCTATACGTGTTGTGTTATAAAAAAAATGCACTAAACACATTGAGTTGTATAACTGATATTTTTATGATACTGTTTTATTCTGTAATATTGTAACCAAGTAATTTTTGTAATATTGAAGAATAAAAATAAGATTAATAAATGTAACACCCAGAACACTTTGAAAAAGGTAATTCTTCATTTTGCTCTGGCTGCGAATCGAACAAGGGACCTCGTGACTCAAAGGCAAGAGCATTATCTCCGTGCCACGCCAGCCGCCAGAGAGATTATAATGTTGGTGTCTTTATACAGTATTTTGAAGTACAGCCATTCGATAATAGCATTGTTGTATATATCTATTGTTACTACCTGCTGACAAGGTTGTAAAATAGTGCGGTATGTGAAGAGTGTGGTATGGTGCAAGCGAGAAAGAACACAAATGTATTCATAATGTTTATTGTTCCTATATATAGAATTTGTTTCTGATGCCAAAGTGATTTAAATTTTATTATTTTGAGTTAAGCGTAATAAATACTGCAAATATAATGTGGTCTATACTTTGTGTTTATATTTGTTTAAATGTTTATTGTTCCTATACATGGAATTTGTTTTATCACGCTATGTATAATTATGTTTAATTTTGTAAAAGGCGTAAGCCGTTTATTTGTTAAAATAAATAAATAAATAAATAAATAAATAATAATCATAATATACGAACTACGTAGTATTCTTACTGAATTCTTATAAGAAATTAATACGAAAGATTTTAAATCGTATCTAGGAAACAACAGCGGGGAAAGGGAAGATGCAGATCGCGCGGAGGGAGAAATCTACCGTAGAACGCATTTTCGAAATCTTACGGCGCTACACCCTCCCCTTAAGTATATGTAAAATGATGACTGCGTATCAATTTCCTTCAATGTTGGCCATCACTATGAAGATGGCCTCAACTCAAAGAACTCCTCTATAATTCAGTTTAAGTTTATAATTTATTATGTTAACAACATATTTTTTAATTAATCTGTTAAATTCTTGATTGTTAATACTATATCTCTAGACGAGAACATTTGGAAATACTCACCCATGATCTAAAAGAGCTAAATGTTAAAAGAGACAATTGGCGATCAAGTATGATCGATGGACCTGTAGATCCATTGTTTTAAGTACGATTATAGGGAGTGTATGTGTATGATATTCTATATTTCTTCTTAATATACCTACACATGCGTTTCGGAATGAAAATGTTTTAACTTTCAACCTTCTTGGAAAATGACGTTAAGGTTGAGTAAAAAACTAAGAAGACTATGTGAAACCACTTAACCTACATACATATTTTAATGAATATGTGCTTATAATTATTATAAAATAACTGGCTGTTAATGGAAGCACCTAATTGAAACTATAAACTGAGGAAGTAAAACATTTAAAGTTGGTATCTTGAAAAGCTTTTGCAAGAAGATTATGTCTGTAGAGTCTAAGATAAATAAAATCGCAGTACATACCTATTAAGAAAGATACTCTTATAATCATAAAAAATAATTGAAAGTTTACTTAGTACGTTATATAAAAATAGTTTGTGTATTTCGTATAACGTAATGTTGTTGAACTGTACTGAGTAAAAACTGTTTTTTAAAATATTTTATAGAAATGTTTTACTTACTTGTGAGCACCTCACCCTATCATCTCTATTCAATGAGCTTATTTTTTGTATTACCCTTCTCTTCAAAGAAGTGTTGAATACAACTTTGTATTGAGCAAAGCTGAGAATTATCTGAAGAAGGAAAAGTATGAAAAAATATATTCGTTAAAAAGGAGTCTTTTCATACAATCGTGCGCTTTTCCAGTCTTTATAACAACGTCTTTTTTTGCTTTTTTTGAATGAACATGAACGAATGCGGAATAAGTAATGATGTTTTGCTAAATGTTGTTTGGTATGATCATAATAAGAGAGAAAATAAAAACAAATTTATTTTATTATTATAAATTCAGTACTTGACATCTGATTAACTTTGATATAAGTTTTCACACTAGGTGTACAGTAAAAAAAAGAGTAAATATTATCACATCGTTGCATAAAGAAAAGATCTCAAAGTGATAGGGAGTCATAGGAAAAGGTGACTCAATTGAAGCAGAGAAAAAAGTCCATGTGCATGTGAGAGAAAATATTATATATTGATTATGTAGGCAAAAATGTTGTATTCGAAAAAATACCTATATCATATATTTTTCCTTAAGTTAATTTTTTTTAATATGTCAAAATAATAAATAAATTAACTACAACTACTACTTTACCATCACGGCATATCCCACAAGTGGGGTAGCCAGCAGACCAGCTGCATGTAAGAAACATGAAAGCTGTCCTCTTCGTGCCAATATAAAATCAAGACATTCAGGTTGAGTGGCAAACTTCATCGCTGAATTTAAGATGTATAATGTCTTAATTTTTTCGAACACCGGCCTTTTACAGGACACTCGAAAACTTAAGGAGAAGAGTGGGAGACCAATTCTTTACCGGGTGCTCCACTGGAATCCACATAAATTAACAACTATCAAAATATCCATTGAAAAGAAAACATTGTAAAATAAAAAGGCAATATTTGTCACATTTTATTAGCGTAGAAAGATTTAGCTATAATATATTATTTATATTTATAAAAACATAAGTAGTGATGCAAACACTTCATTATTTCATGAAAATCTCAAATCAAATCGACTGACAGTAATAATAATTTATTTATTGATAACATTTTTGCTGCCGCCGCGTATATATGTAGGTACTTGGAGATGAGAAGCTCACTACAGAAAGTTTATGATGAAAATACGTTGTATGAAAGCAAGAGTACAAAAATAAGAAGATGTTTTTATCATTAAACGTGAAAGAATATTTCACAATTAGATTTACAAAGATATGTACTTTATGTTATTCAGAGTATCAACTAGAAATAATAATAATAAAATAAAAACATACAAAGGTCTTGGCAGGTAACCGATCGAAAATGGTGTCGGGTCTTCTAGGGACCTCTCAAGTAGAGAATGTGTGTTTTATTTTCAGTATAATGCGTAGGAATGTCCCAAGGGATAGACAAAATAATATAAAGAAGTGCTTGGCCTATTGTTAGTTTACTTTACATACAGTGATACACCTTTACAAGATACCAATGGAAGAGTTCCCTTCTTTAGGGTTTCAAAAAGATCTCGCCTCACTTACAACAAATTTACAATACTGTAATCCTCCAAAGACCTTTTTGTACATTTTTTTGTATTGTATAATAAGATGTAACTAAAATTAATTCTTTTTTTTAATACTCATGTATTTCGCCATCTAGACCTCAGAATAAAATAGATCTGCCACTTTTTGCTGTATTTTTCCATTAGACAGTTAACATCTTCACATCAACTATGAGGTAAGCCAACCGAAAATTATTGTAGTCATCATCGTCCTTTTAAGTTGAGTTATCCAAGAAAATTGCATAAGATGTTTCGACGCCTAATTGGTGCCTTTTTTAACTTAACTTGGCAACGAACAAATTGTTACCCATTTTGTATTTAATTTATCTATAAACAGGGTGTATCAGATGTGAAAAAATATATACTGGTGGAGTTTCTCCTCTGTTCCTAAGGGAAACATATTGTGGAACGTCCTCTGTATGGCTTTGAGTTTGGTTGGGAAAACCTACATAAAATAACCACCGATGAATACAACTGACTGGGAACTTTAGCGTTCGATCTTTAGGAACAGAATATCAATCGCACTAAAAAACTATATATTAAAATATAAATCTGTGCAATTCTTGTGAGATATAAAATTACAAATAATAACAATTCAAGATAATTTCACTTAAAGTATCTAAATGATTCATTAAAACATCCTATTTTATTAGATTCATTAGACACCAAAGCATTGACAGGTGGAAAATAATGTTAAATAAAATATCTATACGTATTATCTTACCGTGCCGTGCCGTGTAGCATCCGGTAAAGAACTGGTCTCCCACTCTTTTCCGAAAGTTTTTGAGTGTCCTGTAAAAGGCAGGTGTTTGAATAATTACAGACATATTTCATCTCAAATTCAGCGATGAGGTTTGCAACCCATCGAGAATGTATTAGTTTTTTATTAGCACAGAGAGGACGGCCTGCATGTTTATTACATGCTGCTTTTCTGCTGGCTACCCCACTTGTTGGATATGCCGTGATGGTGTAGTAGTAGTGGTAGTAGATATCTTAATACATCTTCAAACGTGATATAAACAATTTGTAAATCTACGTACTTACCTATAAATATTTATATAAAAAATAAATAAATTGTAAACAAAATTTCATCAAACGACGTAAGTATTAACTGTACATAGTATATAACTGTAGGTAATACATTTTTGCGTAATATCAAAAAACTTTTTAACAATACATGAATGAAATTGCTTAATCTCTTCCATTCTATAATGGCCTGGTATTTCCTATGTAAGAATCCTACTCCCACCTTTATTCTGTAGTCTCAATAAAATTACAAGGAGCTATTTACGAAATATAATAAACGCTTAGCGGAGAATAATGAAATGAACTGTTAATGATGTGATTTCAAGGCAAATATTTCAAAGAAAATGTAAATAGCTTCTTTTGTTGTAATATTTAGCTTTATACCCAAGTGTTGTATTATATGAAAAAACAACAAGACTGTAATCCCCATCGGATTCTCATAAAAAAATATTTTAATTTTAAATATTCATAAAAGTGTCCTTTCGAGATGCTTTCTACAATAAGGACTTTTAAATATTGTCCACGATAATAATAATAATAGGCAGAAATGGTAGAGGCTGACCAAGAGACCCTTATATGGATAAATTGAAGAAGGACATGAACTGTGGCACATACGGAGAACTAAAGAGACTAGCTGAAAATAGGAAGGAGTGGAGAAGAAAATTCAAACTCGTTGCAGACCAATCCAATCCTTCATTATGCATTAGTTTTGGGTTAGTTGGAAGAGATCGCGCTTTTGCGTTAAACTTGCCCTCTGTATATTTTATTTTATTTCAGAAAATACATGGCAATTTCCTTTATAATAAGCAGATAAACCATTAGAATATTACACAATCATTGGACACAAAAAAAATATATAAATATTGATATGATTGTATCTAACTTAACTGTTTACTTTTATTAATTGTTTGTAATCAATGTAAAATAAAGAATAAATAAATAAATTAGAGGAAACATAATATGACATACAAACACTGCTTGTACTGATATTTTCATTGTCGCATGTACCTAAACAAACTTTCTATCAAATGAATGAACTCGAAAAATCGCGTCGGTGAAATGAAATCTTGGCACTTCTTATGATTTTTCAAATTTGATTTTGTGATTAAATCTAAGCACAATAATAATGACTTCAAATAAACGATTATCCATTTTATATTTAATTTGAAAATATTCTTTGCAAGCAAGTCAATGTTGAAAATCAAATTTTGTTTAATGGATATTTAATGTGAAAGGAATTTCGTTAATAATGACAAAATCTTCAAAGTTTAATATCGGTCAAAGTTTTTTTTTCAAATAAACATATTGATTGCCGCAATTGGGAATGTAGGATCAATAAAACTTCCAATTATCGTGAGAAATAAACACGTATCACACTTTTTTTTCCAAAATATCATGGACAAAACAATGATACGATGTAGGTACTTACAACAAATTTTTGCTAGGCCACTAAGATATCATCAATCATTTGAACTGTCCAAAAATGTTTTATATGAATTTTACATAAATGATAAATATTTGATTCAGTCAAATTGACTGGCTTTTAACTATGAGGCTATTGTTACATAGGAGATTTTATTGTTTGATGTATTCACAAAAATGGGAATTTAAGAAGGTTCTTATATCATGAAGTAAAATAACCAGATTATCAAAACTAACAATAAAAAACTAATTATAGGTACTTTACATACATACCTACACACATACATACATTTTCTACCTCTTGTCCTAATTGGATCGGGGGCCCATTGCGCCTAGGTACCTCCTCCAGAGATCCCTGTCCACCAGTTCGACACCTGCCCTTGCCAGCTTCTTATAGGGCAGCCCACCGGTCTATTGCCCTCTTACACAGCCTTCAAAGATCTAAGTGGTAGTCTATCTTCTGGCACGCGGAGAACGTGACCCAGCCAGCAATTATACTTTAATATACTTATTTGTTTATTAATGGAATAATTCATTAAAATCACATTGAAATATCATTAATAATTAAAAAAAAACTACTTAATTAAAATCACATAAAATTCGCATAACAAACTTGTTAAAACTCATTAGAAACTAATTAAATTCGTAACAGAAACTAGAAAGATTACAAAATAAGAAAATTCAAAATGTATTGACAACTCATTCGGAGCACATTAAAAAAACCATTGAAACATATTACAATCGCATTAAAGACTAATTAATGAAACATTAAAAAACCCACGAGTATAAATTTGTCACACACATTATAATCGCACGAGGAACACTCATTATTTTTTTTTTTTAAATATTATTCAAATAACACGCCTATATGGACCAACTGAAGAGGGACATGAGCTGTGGCTCATATATGGAGTTGAAGAGACTAGCTGAGAATAGGGAGGAGTGGAGAAATAAGTCAAAACTCGTTGCAGACCAATCCAATGGATTGTAACTCATTATATATAACATTTAAAATAGCTAGAGATACATAGCATAATAATGATGCTTCTATGCAAATTTAGGCCTTATTCTGCTTCACAGATTCATAAAGGAAAGAATGTCCTTTATTTTGCAGTTGCTTCCTGACCACATCTTAGGTGCATAATACAGAAACTATTGCAGACCTTACATTTTTAAACATAGTATGTAAAATTAAAATAAGTCATTCAGTACGAGTACCTATCTACTAGTATACAACACGCTGACACTCGCAATTCTCCTTTTTGTTTAATTCAGATAACCGATAGTTATTTCTGGTAAATATATATTATTTGAATTAACGCAACAACTTATTAAATGTTAAAATTTACAAAATCCTGTTTTGGACAGATGTCTAACTATGTTTGCAACAGCCGAGTAGGTACATAGTTTTAATAATTAATAATTACGTAGTTTATTACAAATGAAAATTGCTTAAAACTTTAAAATAAAATAGGTATCAATTTTGATACTGTTGATAAAAAAAAACATTAAAATATAATGGGTTATCAACATCACGTTCCTTTGTTTTCAATGTTCCTCTCGAGAAAACAGAATAGAAATCAGCTTCCTCCATTCAGCGTATCTTTGGGCTCATTGCGTCACCTTTTCCCACAATATTCCTAGCACTCTCATGTCGTTGTCATTGAAAGCGTTTGAAAATTCTGAGCCATCGGAGCCCTTGTGGACGAAAGAAAAATGCTACTTTTAATCATTGGATATTCTCAAAACATAACCCAGTCAGGATAATCGTCTCTCCTGTATTGTAAAGACTTCATAGGTACTGAGTACGTTGGCGCGCAGCATCATTTGTGACATGCTCATACCACTCTTCATCCAATTTTTTTTTTTTTTAAAAAAAAACGATATTAAGTATTTTTGTGAGTTCAAATATTTGAAAACATAATGTACTTAATACTTTGTCTATAAATAAAGAAAAACTCGCGCAAATAACTATAAACAAAATTGAAGTAACATTGAGTTTATTTTAAGTTCAATTCAAACCTTAGTTATCAACTGAAATTGACTTTTATTTCAAATTTAATTGATAGATTATTTTATTTTAATTTATTTATGTAACAATATTTTGTTGAATTATTTATTATGGTTAATGTTTTCAAATAAATCAAGTCCTATTTTTTTATTAAGTCCAATAATTTCCACAAACATGAAATCATTAAAATTCAAAATGTTAGTGATGTAACAAAAAAATGACACTTGACAAGGGGAAGAAGATGTATGTATGTATGAAAACCATGCATATCTAAGACCATTAATATGGTCAATATTGTTTCTCGAATGCTGGTGAATGTAGTTAGCATAGTATTATGATTACAATTTCAGTATAATTTATCAAAAAATATTATTATTTGATAGATTATTCCTTTCAGGAAATACCACAATACGAAATAAATAAATTGAAAAGGTGATTGATCGAATTACCGCCACAGCAGCGCTGAGAAAGTTTATAATATTATATACGAGAAAATTATGAGAAAGAATAATTTATAATTTTATTTACCAATATCGATGCTAATTTTAAAGTTGTTTGCCGTGTTAATTATCGTAAAATGTAATACCAGATCCGTGTCAACAGTCAAATCAAATAAACTTCTGTCAATTTTCCATTATCCAACATGCTAATAAACACAAACATAATTGATGGATCATTTTGATTGTAAACGAACATTGTTGTATTTTTAGTTTCCAAATGTAATTTTTACAAAACAGTATACCTACCTAATATTGTTATGCCTTGATGTATAGCAGAAGATATCTCCGTGTAATGTCTGTATTTGAATAAAACTTTTTCTAGTTGAGTTTACAGAAATATGATGTCGTACGTCTGTATATTATGTCTGTTATAATAGTTTCTCTGTTTTATTATATTCACTGATAAACTATCCATTATTTAAAATACAGTTTTTATTTCTCAAGGTAGGCATATAAAATTGCTTACGAAAACTCAATCAATATTTGATGCATCTGGTATTTAAATCAACGTTGAAATGAATAACGAGATTTTTGGATACAACTCTTCAACATCACAGCATTTCCCAGAGCAGAGTAGCCAGACTATGTAACTCCTAGCAATCACATTGACATTAGATTGACATCATCAAAATACAGAATACAGGACATTTTTCATTACACGAATGCGCTCGAACTTAGCTTACTGTGAACGGTGTATAAGGTTGTATTTGGGTTTATTACAAAACCCAGATATGTCTTTCAAAAAAAAAAATGTTTTAAAAATTTCATCCTCAATCATAAATACTTCGAAGAAATACTTTTATTTAATTAGGGTTTGTGAAACACCACTCCGTTTATACAAATTTATCTTAGTTAACATTAATATTATTCTGTTAACAGTATGTTATTTATGAGGATTCATAATATTATTCAACATAGTGTAATGAAGTCTTTACCTAATCACCTCATTAAACCAATCTTGTTTTCATAATTCATATGGTAACTTTATAACAAGCCATTCAGGTAAGTAGAATGTTTGAAGCTTTATATTTCCCTAACAGAGTGTTACGTTACGACCCTGAAATCTTGAAAGAAGACATCCCACTGTGAAGATGATTATAATGTTGAAAAGATTTTCAGTCGTTAGTTATTTAATACTAAAACCATCAAACGAATGAGGATTTATCCTACTGGCAATTTAAAGGTTTTGGAATTAATGTGAGTAAATAACGAGTCTCCAAGGTCTAATCAACCTGTGAACTACGGCTTATACAAACTCTATGATTTTCACAGTTTTTCCATACTTTCCGAAACATGATCAATTTTATCTACTTGACCTTTTATTTGATAGGTAATATACTAGAAACAGAACAAAATATATCTACTACTTAAAATTTAACAGTTAAACAATTGACTGCGAGTTCGAGTTTTTAACTACTTAAATAACTTTTTTGTAGGTTTTGCCTAAAACTACCTACCCACAATCAATCGCAGAATTTAAAAAAATACGTCATCACTGTCCATCTAGCAATTTTCAAATTACACGATACACGAACGCACACTAAAATAAGGATAAAAGGGCAAATAATCACATTTACAGAATATGCATTTACCCTAGTTATGTCATCGAAATCAAATAAATCTAATTATGCAGAAATATTAAACGCTTAGTTTATGCAATTTTGTATAGAAAACACAAACTTTTATCCCTCTGGATAATTGTTTTGATTGAATAAAATATTTTAACATATCTTGTGAAAAAAATACACGTTGATCCTGAATAAGAAATATATCTAAAAAATATAATGAGAATAAGCTTAGAATTTAATTACATTGCCTTAAAACCGAAAATGTTACTATATAACATGTAATTTTATTAAGGAAACTCGTTCTCAATCTTTGTCGCAGACATAATATTATTACATAAGTATTTTGAGAGGCGTCTTTGTGATCTAGTTTTACAATTTTAAGGTGAAAATATTTACATTGAAGTCTATGTATAGTTATGTTTATTTTTTTTAAATAAAATTGATGAACAGTTTAATGCTGCAAATACTGTACATAAACTATCAAAGCATCTCCCCACAAGTGATAAGCCAATATAAAGGTATTCACTGTATTGGTGTTTAGGTAGTACAATTCCATAATGGAGGGGCCGTGATTGCATGGACAGGTCAAACAAAAAGCATTTGTTTAAAAAATTAATAAGCATATAGCTCATTCTCTCCGCGCCATATAAAATAAGAGTGAATGGCATTCTTTATCGTGGCTAAATTAAATATATTATATTAAATAGATATTCATAAGAGAAAAGAGTGGAGTAAATGTTTTATATCAGGGATAATAATAATGCACTTTTTATAAATATTTATTAATTTCAGTGATTTTTTCCCGGCATAAGATTGTTAAGTTTTTGTGTGACCTTGACTGATCATATTAAGACTTATCTGGTTGTATAATGCTGAGAAGTGTGGATAGCAATTCTGCCGCCACGTTAAAAAATGATAGGTATAACAAAAATATTATAAAACGAAATAAAAAAAAAAAACATATAAGTAGTGGAAAATACATTTTTTTTAATTTCATAATGCTCCTAGATTTATCAGGAAAGTCATTATGACTATCGCAGTGAAAAAATAACAACTATTTATGATTAACAAAGTCAAAAACATAATTATATAACACGTTTGGTAAAACGTTTTTCTATTCAAATATATATCAGGTTTTGTAATATAAAATAGCATTGAAATTACCATTCGTAAAGTTGATTCAACAAACTTGGATAAGTTGTCATCTATTGTGTGCTTTGAATCGAAATAAATAAATAATGTTTATCAATGCTCATCTAGATATAAATATATTTATTTATCTATCATAAAACACCGTTCTGAATTCATAACAAAGTTTTATCATCAAATAGACAGTTAGTGAAAACTAACAAAAACAAACAAACGAAAGTATGAAAGGATTTTTCATGCCTAGGTGGAAAACGCTATGTTTTAACATAGATTATTTCTTTTGGATCTTTATTGAAATGTTATTACGAATGACTCCTGTGAAGGATCCAAGAAATATCAGGATAATAATTATACCGAACTAGTTCATGTCTACTAAATTATTTATTTTTTGAATACATCATAGAGTGAAAATCTTAATAAATATAAACCTAAATTTAATGAAAAATGTATTTTTGATAAGAAGCGCAGGTACTGTAGTTATTAAGATATAATTTTGACAATTGAATAGAGAGTATGTAAGTAAAACACTTTATCCTTGAGTCATAAATGTGGAAATAATCTAAACAAGAAATTGAGTTATGGGTCTGCTTGTTGAAAGTTCTAGAAAATATCATTAAAAAATGTTTATATTCTAAGCTTTTTGTGATCAATTAAAAAATATTTGTAACAATAAATAGGAGGACTTCAATAGAAGAGAACTTATACTTGCAAGCCGCTTTGTAAGTGCTTCGTTATGCAGGAGAAGTTTTGATTAGCAATACATAATACTAAAACATTGTATAGTCACTAAGAACCGTGTACAGTTTGCGCATTTGCATTCATTGCCGATAGTTCTAGCATTATATTGCCTTATAGTTATACCAATATTATTTGTAGAAACATTATACTCTCCTAGTATGAATAATAGTCAAACAAATCAAACGATTTGTACAGACTTCAACAATTCTACGGAATAGATCACAATTAAAATCTACTTGCTTTCACAATATTATAGAAAGAGTATTAACTCTTTTAGATAAGTTTATACATGAGTGTGTCAAGATGTAAAGTCATATTATTTAACACGTAAACTAATTACCTACCTAATATTTGTTATGTGTATTATTTAGTGAGATTATATTAATCCCAATTATTAAATAATGTTTTTTTTTAAATATAATAAATATGTTTGTGAGATTATGACAAGGTTGTTTATTAACCAAGGTAACGAAATTTATATTTTAACAATTAATTTAATATTAAAAAACAAAAAGAATTGAGCATATTTTTGTTGTAAGAGGTAGGAGATAAATAAATATAATATTAGATCTTTATTTTTTGTTTTTTACAAGTTGAAAATTTAAATTTTCTAAAGATGTTATCCTAAAGTATGATTTTTTATCTAAACGGTGCAGATGATAAAAATAAGACTTATTTTTTAAAATGCTTACGATGGCTCTATTATTAAAAACTGATTTTTAAAAAATAAACTTCAACCGATTTACAGAAGAACATATTTGCACAATCCCATTTAACGTACACTATGAATATCATACGATGTTTATAAAAAATAATTTGATAGCTATGTATCAGAGTTGAGTTCGGAAGCTCGCTACCGCAATCCACAAATCGTCAGCTCAGTTAGGGGACAAAAACAAATGCCTCTAGATAAGGTTGGAATCAATGGGTGACAGGAAGATGAATGCCGCTACCTACTCAGCAGGCTCTACTTGGAACAAAAAGAAAGAAAAAAGCAACCCAAAACAATCGTTCTTTGGCTAATGCGATAAAGTTTATAACTCTATATCAAAATGTCTAACGTGGTTCGTCTTATATACGTAGGTTTCATAAAATATACTAGTGTACAAGAAAAATAAATTCTATAATTTTATAGAAAAATACTTTAATTTTTAAAATTTTGAGTATCTAAACAAGTTTTATAAATGTCTGTTAACAAGTATGTTAAACTAATATTTCTATGTCCAAAAGCTGTTATAATGTAATTTTACAAATAACGATCTTTCTTTCATTGCAGCATAAATCTGAGATATTTTAGTTCCGGCAGCTTTATACATAAAGTTTTCAAATGGTTAATTGCTGGTCAATTTTTTTTTATTGAGAACCACATTGTGACGATTTAGCAATGATTTCATCCAATTAGAATAGTTTGAAATCAAAACCTGTAAAACAAAGTCTAGTAGTTAAACTGTTCAGCATTTAAAACACTAATGTACGTATTTATGTAGGTATATTGGTTTTGCTCGACAGTATGAAACGCAGCATATGTAAATTCAGATTAATGAACGCCTGAGAACACACAAATATGCAACTTCTATAGCGCATTTTCTGTGAAATAGTAAAAACCTTGAAAATAATACAAACTGTAACAAACATTATTTTTGTAAAGGTGCAATGGAATATTTCTAAGTTCAGACATGTCACATATAAACTATATTACAGGTTTAAAAAACATTTACTAAAATACTATTGTGCAACACTGAACACTGCTGACGCTAACACCACAATATTGTATTCATGACAACCGCAAAGTTAACATTTTAGATGCTTTATTTATTCGCAAAAATGACACTTATTTGTTGAATATTTATATTCAGTACATTTCCATATAGTTTAAGTTTTGATTAGTCTTATAGCTTGCTTCAAATATATTTATTTGAATCTAGTTGTTAATTTTATTTAAATAAAGAAATAAAAAAAAATTTAACAAGGGAAAATCTTGGTATTAGAAGTAGTAGTAGATTACCTAAATAAAAAGTTGTCTTAGAAGCGTTAATGCACAGGGCTCCCTGGAAGAGACACCTAGGCGCAATGAACCCCTGACATAATGATCAGCAAACTCGCCTTGTTAACGAGGGGTCGTTAAAATTTTATCTAGAGTGAAGAGACAAATACTATTTATTTTTCGAAATTCAACCGATAGAAATGAAAAACTAAAATCTTTAAAACAATAAGTTCGCTGGCTTACCGGAAAATATGCGGAAAATGCTATGATGGTATGAACAAATGAAGTGCAAAATAAAAATATTCCAAAAATATGTTTGCTAAATAAAATAAAATCAGTAGTTATATTTGGATAAATTGTTTAGAAAGTTTTATTTATTGGTTACATAACACAATCGTATAAGATATAATAAAAATAATCTTATTTTATTTGAGCCTCCTCGATAAAATTTCCAGAAAAATAATGTTTTTTCATTCAAATATATACTTATATTTTTTTTCTCTGATATTTCCTACCACTTTCGTTAGTATGTAAACATAATCAGAGCTCTTTTATGTCAATCTGTCGAGAATGTAGTACTCGTATTAGGTGGAATCGATATAATTTAAATTTGCTTCGGTATGTTGATTGCCTCATGAGATCACATCAATGATAATACTGCGTTATATAAGGTAATAATAAGTATTGAAGTTTTATATTTTCTTTCTTTTTGGCAAGGGATTTTGAATAAATGGATAGGTACATCTTAAAATAAAACTGGAATAAAGACATAGTTGAATTAAAATTGTTTTTAATATTTTTATTTTGAATGCTGTCCTTTTCACAAGCGTCCTTGAGGTAGTCGAAGATCGTTAAATGACTCCAGAAGACACAAACTATCCATCATAATATAAGAAACTTCTCACTTTCGAATATTCTGTAAAAATCAAGTACCTATCATAATTTAATATCGTATTTTTTATAGTTTTAATTTAACGTCAAAGATATTGGTTACAATTCGATAATGGAATATAGTCGTGCTAACTGATTTCTTTAAATACTATACTATGCTTAACCATACCGTCACGCCATGTCCCAAGTGGAGAAAGCAGAGAGAACGGTACGCCAAATAATATAATGTATTTATCAAATAATCGATATTATTAATGTAATTTATTTAGTTATTATTTTATCACGAGTATAAATATGTTTATACGTGGAACACCTGATAATAATTGTTTTTCCACTCTTTTCCGTGAATTTTTGAGTGTAGTGCTAAAGGCAGGTGTTGAAAAAATAAAGATGTTTTTCATCTTATGATTATTCAGCGATAAAGTTTGCCACTCTGAATGACAAACTTGCGATGAAGGACAGCTTGCATTTATGTTAAATACAGCTGGTCAACAAGATACCTCACTTGTGGGATATACCGTGTTGGTACAGTAGTAGTAGTAGTAGAAGTAAATATTATTTTTTTTTTTCTTGGAAAATTTATTTTTATCAAAGTGAGCTTTAGAAACAATTGGAATTCACTCGTGAAGTTATTTTTGTTAAAAATAATCTACTTACTTAAATACTTTTCAGTGTATTTTCATTGTTTCGTTGATAAAATCCTATGAAATCCTATAAACCATTCAACAAAGTACAAGTTGAAAATGTTAACTTTTCATCCATACAACCTAAAAACAATAAGATTAAATCGATCCTATCAAATTGTATGTACCCGATGGGGACCGGTATTTTTATTTACGGTCCTAATCTGATTTAGTAAGCATACCGTTTTAGACTACTCTAACGTACTAGTATTCTCATATAATATGGTGTATTGGATGTTTTTCAACATATAACACTATTTTCAATAAATAAAAACGTAATAAATTGTGAAATATTCTCACAAGATAGCGTTAGTAGTAACGACTAGTCGATTGATTTTTCAAATTTTGTTCATTATTTTTAATTGACCCTGTCTAAAACTCTTATCTTATCACTTTATAATCCATTAATCTTTTGAACAGACCGTATATTGAAAAAGTGTATTTATGTTCATTAAATCGATAATTTCCTTTTATTAAATCTCGTTATATTTTTAATAACAGTATTTCAATAAATCTACATTTTGTTTCCCATAGATATTAGAAATAATTGGAAGCGAACTTTATTTACACGGAATTTTTTAATTATCTTTTATAAGTTCACAATTTTTTAAGCACATGAAAAAAACATTGTTAACTTAATGCGAGATTAATAATATAATTGCATAAAAAGGGAAAATATCTCAAATGAATCACAATTTTTTAGGTAGGTACATGAAAACAACATTGTTAACTTAATGCGAGATTAATAATATAATTGCATAAAAAGGGAAAATATCTCAAATGAATCACAATTTTTTAGGTACATGAAAACAACATTGTTAACTTAATGCGAGATTAATAATATAATTGCATAAAAAGGGAAAATATCTCAAATGAATCACAATTTTTTAGGTACATGAAAAAAACATTGTTAACTTAATGCGGGATTAATATAATTGTATAAAAAGGGAAAATATCTCAAATGAATCACAGTTTTTTAATCACATGAAAAAAACATTGTTAACTTAATGCGGGATTAATATAATTGCATAAAAAGGGAAAATATCTCAAATGAATCACAATTTTTTAGGTACATGAAAAAAACGTTGTTAACTTAATGCGAGATTAATATAATTGCATAAAAAGGGAAAATATCTCAAATGTATCACAATTTTAGAGGCACAGGAAAAAAAAATTGTTAACTTAATGTGAGATTAATATAATTGCATAAAAAGTGAAAATACCTCGAATATATTGTATTGTGTTCTTGCTAGAGGTACTATTACATTATGAAATTTAAGTGACATCATTATAAAGTCATTTCATACTCATATTTTTTCACTTGACAAGCTTTTATACGTGTGCTAAAATTTTTGGAATTACTAGATAGTCCATAATTATAACATGATAGGAATGCTTATTAGATAGATGTAGAATGAGATAAGTGTTACTAAATATTGTATGTTGTTGGCCAAAAAGAGCACTCTTCTTCCATCCGCAAGGGTTCCGTCAGCCCAGGCGTCCCTCTTTCACAATACACCGTTCCTATGACAACGATATCAGAGCGCAGGGAATGTTGTGGAAAGAGGTGACGCAATTGGCGCAGAGACGCTCTGAATGGAGGAGGCTAGTTTCTGCCCTGTGCTCCCGAGAGGAGCGTTGAGGGCGAGATGATGATGATGAAATATTTATGTTATCTTTTTGAAACACATAATGACAAGCTATTCTTAAATAAGCCTAATTATGGTATCCCTTTGTTAAACTCGAACAGAATCAAGAACAGTTTGTAATGAATGAAAAGTAGTTTCATTTTTCATAAGCGATTCTTATAAAAATAGTAGCACCAAGACCGTATAAAAGTCTATATATGTATGTATATATTTTTGTTCTTTAGTTTGTGTAAGGTAGTTTGTATGTGAGTTTAGGCAATATGTTAGTATTAGGTACTGTGTTAAAGTTGTTGCTTTTGGGCAAATCCCTTTTTCGTCTTTCCTTTTTAAAAAGGACACATGGGACGTATGTAGGAGTATAAAAATAAAATTATATAACCCGACCGTCACCTGTGGATAGATTTTTGTATTTAATTTTAGCGAAAAGCAATTTAACGAAATTCAAATGTAATTATTCATTCTTTACAGTACATTGATTACAAACAATTACATAAAAGGTATACATTCAAATTAAATACAATCAATATACAGAGGATGAGTTTATCACAAAGGCGCGATCTCTTCCAACTAACCCAAAAGTATAAATATATGAGAAAAAAAGCAAACATCTAAGGCAATTTGGAAAAAAGAGAAAAAAAACTCACAAAGTAAACATATATACAAACATACACACATACACACATATATATATATATATATATATATATATATATATATAAAAAGGAAGACACTGAGAAAAAAAAACTTTTCTTCTTAAATAGTTATTTTATTTTTTTATTCATTCTACATATTGATCACAATCAGAACACAATTTATACTTTTGCCTAAACATTTTTTTAACGATACCTTATTGCGTCATAGATAGAAAGCTAAAATAATTAAATAAATAAATAAAATAACTATTTAAGATATATAAGACTTAAGACATACCATAGAACAAATGAAAATTATTTTAAATTATAATTAACGGAAGGGCTTTAAAAAATTAAACAGTTAGCTAATATGAATATACGGTATTTAGAGAATCGATGTATTGATTCATTAAAGTAGCATTTTAGCATAGTAACTAGCTATCTTTATAATGTTGTATATAATTTATATTCCGGTATTCTAAAATAAAAAATATCCGCGTAATACTTGTGACAGTTCAACTTGATCAAAATATTTTTAAAGTATCTATTCAACCCTGTTTTTAAAAACACCCCTGGGAAGTCTCATAGGGATGCAGGGGGTGTAGAAGAATCCACTCGAGGGGTGCGGATGGCGGAGGTTTCACGCGGAAGTGAGCACCTTCGGGATGAATATTTGAATAAATCAATGAGTCGAGCTCTTCCAATGGCAAACACTTGTGAATTTACTTTCCATATGATGACGTGGTTACATTAAACACATCTAACGAATCTATTTTATTATCTAGCCTCGTGCACGTTGCTTTGTACTAACATAATATATCTGCATATTTTATTACATATGTTGCTGAGGTATGATTTTAAATTTATTTTATAATGCGCAGTTTTGTAAAATGCACCACAAGGGTGCATTTAGGAGTCCCAACAATTACTCGTGAATAAGATCTTATTTGAACTTTCCAGTGTCCGCATACCAAATGGAAGCTTGTTCCTCAACAAAGATGTGACTCTTACAATTGAATGTTATGTTCTTGGTAATTAATTTGATATTGTCTGTAGAGTATCGTTATAAAAAATAAAATAGAGACTCAGAAATATATCACTGATTTATACAATGTTAAGTTTTCGAATAGATTTACCAGACTTTTTATAAAAAGAGACGTTTTCTTTTACAATTTTGGAAAAAACATTATATTTGGTTGTTTCGTTAAACCTACGTTTTAAGTTAAATAAAAAAATGCATACATACATTTCGACAAAGGAAAGCAGTTTGTTAATTATGAATAATGTTTTCCTATTTAGTTTTTAATTAATAACAAAAAAAAAATCGATTATATTATGACAACCTTTGAACCATTTTCTTAACGTGAAATTACAAACGATACAAAAAAACGCTTAAAATTAATAGAGCAACCATTTACAAAAACACGCACCTCTTAACAAATTCTAAGCTCTTAAACAGATTCTATTTTGTAGCTCATGTAATTAAAAAAGCTTTGTAGTACGTATTTAACCAAGTAACATGATTTAATTAAAATTTTGCGGTGTTATATTATTATTACGAAAGTATGGTATGTTTTATACAAAAATAATTATGATCTTGTTCGTATTATTTAACAACATCTTCATGTCTAAAGTACAACCTTATAATATTGTTATTATTTCTACAAAAAGGATACAAATATATTATTATAGAACATGTGTGTATATATATTATATATTATTGTTATTATGAGATATTCGTAGGTACCGTAGAAGACTCGCACTACAAAACCGCAATATATATTAAATGGGATTCGTTTTCCCACATGTTCGAGATAAATTTAATGTACCCTTAGGGCGTTTCCATAGACTTGTGTTTGAACCGTATCATTGTATTCTTTGTAGATTTTACAATTAGGATTATAAAATATTGCGGCGCACCTCGGGATAATGAAGAAACGTATTATTTTTTTGCTTATCTTCAGATTACTTTTTATTTCAATAGGAAAAATAATAACTAATGTTTTTTTTAATATAAAATACAAAAAAATTATATATTTATACAACTCACAGTTCTCAAAATGATTGCTGGTATATCAATACGTGTGATAGGCGGAAAATCTTTTTTAAATAGAAGATTTAATTTATTACAAGTAAATCAGAACCAAAGGTATGTTGTAAAAAAAATGAAACAATATGCACAAAGTGCTATAAGTTGGGGTTGTTTATTCTTTATGTTCCTGAGAGACATGATAAAAAAGCAAACCATTCATTTAAACAAACCATCGAATTATGCACAGACTAAAAGTTGGGGTGACTAGGTGCAGAATCAACCAGCAGAAGTGGGGCTTTTTGGATGGAGAGAACACTAGCTGTGACTGCGGGGAGGAGTAGAGTGATTCTCACTTATTGTGATGCCCGCTGATGCGGAATGCATGTAATGTGAGTGACCTGATGATGGCGAGTGACAAGGCGATATAGTCGCTACATACTAGAGTGGCAAGATCTAAAATCCGGACCCGAAAAGTAAGTATGCACAAAG
The DNA here is from genome assembly GCA_947579605.1 of Athripsodes cinereus. Classification (NCBI taxonomy): domain Eukaryota; kingdom Metazoa; phylum Arthropoda; class Insecta; order Trichoptera; family Leptoceridae; genus Athripsodes; species Athripsodes cinereus. Next base: position 15,015,762 of record OX388317.1, on the reverse strand, counting down.
TGAAATATATAAAACAAAAAAAAAGGATTACTACAGAAAATGATTTTTGCTTGCTTAACTAAAGAAAAAGTACATATATAAATGTTTTTCATTAATTTTATTTAAATAAATTAAAAAAGGTGCAAATTCGAAATCCAATTCATTTATATGAGACCGAAAAAATTACATAAAAAGAATTATAATTAATATTACTCTCAGATTAAATAATATTGACTCTCATCTACTAAAGCCTAACAGACAATACTGTACTACTTTATCATCTCGGCAAGAAGAGCAACCAGCAGACAAACAATGCATGCATGTAATAAACACGTAGATTGTCGTCTTTTTTTTATTTAATGAAAATAATACATTGAATAAGAAATATATACATCTTAGGATAATGAGTCACGCCAAATCTAAAAGATTTGTCGGCGTGTTCTCTTATAACATACTTTATACATATATTGACCCAATACGACATTAACCTAAATACAAAAATAATTATTAGTTATATATAAATCCACACTTTATTAACCATTCCTTGACTAATTTTTTTGCAATATTTTTACTCTTGCATTTCTTAATAGATACCGGCATCATATTAAGTATTTTTGGCACGTTATATTTAAATGTTCTTTTTCCGTATTTATTATTGAATTTAGGGACTACATATCCTTCATTAAACTTAAAACTTGTGTGATGCATATGTCGAGGTTTTTCTTTATATTCGGTTTTTGAAAAATGGTCAAGGACAACTCTCTGCCAAAACAAGCCTTTAGCAGATAATACATTTAACTTTTTTAAATACAGAGAAATATTATTTCGCGCCGCGTTGCGAATTTCTTTTTTTACTATAAGTCTTAATATCTCTATGACAATAAAATAATGAAACATTCAGGATGAGTGGTATGCCTCATCGCAGCATTCTAGATGGTAATAATCTCACGTAATGTTTTACGAACTGTCTTTTACAGGACACTCTAAAACTTGAAAAAGACTGGGAGACCAGAGCCTCCACGAGGTAGTGTTATCTATAAAATATGTCTATTATAAATAAAATCGGCAAGAGAAATAAATTATTTCGCAGTAGATTTAGTCACAGTAGTGTAACACATGTTTATTGTAATGTGGGAATTTAAAACGATTTAATTGTATAAAACTTTTGCGAGGGATTTAGTAGAAAAGGCAATTCCACCAGGTGTACAATTTATCAGCGTCTATGTCCCATGAAAAGATTTATCTTGTCCCAGACGGCTGGACATACTTTTTAAAACTCCAGAAAACTATCCGAGGGACGGTCAATTTACCAAATTAAGATATTGCCTTTAAAACACAAAGAGGACACCCCGAAGAAAGTTTGTCGGATAAAGGAAAAACTTTTTCTATTAAAAGAAAATGTGAAAAAAAACTACATCAATTTATCCCATAAATCGAAAATTTTGTGGCCAATAATTGACAATCTTTTTTTTTCTTTTTTCAATTACAGTATATAAATATTGAGGTACATTAGCAGACTAGGGTTTTTCATTGCTCATTACTTTGTTTTAAATGCCAGTTAAAATATTACGTTATAATCGTCCACATTTATAGTTATTGAAATTTTGTATCAAATGTATCGTCCAAGTTCTGTCACCACAAGTATCTTATCAAAAAGTCTTATTTTATTTCAGTTCTTAAAAATATATTAATCAATAGGAATACCAAAAAATCTCATTATTAAAAATGTATACTCTTATGTAAATGTGAATCCTAAAAACATGAGTTTTACCTCAAAAGTTAATTAATCTTGATTGTATCAATTTATTTACTTAAAAAGTTGTTGTGTAAAGCGCGATAGTAGGTAGTTTTCCATTCTACTTATTATTGTACTACATAGTTTGTAAAATTCTAACGGCAACTTACATATGCTGCTGGTAATTTCTTATCTGCAAGTCTTCAAGAAGTTTAAAGCGGATAAACAAGGAAGACATTCATACTACACTTACCTTATAATTATTATTATTATACTAAGTATTAGTAGATAGATAGTAGTGGTACATAGGTACTACAAGTTACTTAAAACATACTTCTTGGAAAGTAATTAACTTGTTCGTTTGTTTAATGTTTAGCAAAGTGTCAGCTTTAGGTTTCATTTTCACTCGGTAGCTTAACCCGTCTTCCACTAATTCCCAGATGTGGTAACTCACGTCGGTCGACTTGTATGCATGGCTGTTGTTGTGATGGTACAAGTATGTACATATTTATACACATGATGTTCTAGTGTAGATAGGATCATAATTATATATGCGAGGGAACATTCCCTTATACAACAAACTCTTCGTGTTCAACACAGGGTTTGACAACCGACAAACTATTTATAACATTAATTTGTTTATGATGAGTTTGTTCCGAGATCATCATTACAATATGTTATGAAGTTTGAACTACCTGTTGATATGGGCTCAACTTCGAGGAATTCTTTAAGTGCGTACGTATATATAATGCTTATAATATTATTTGATTACACTAATATTACTTAAGTACGTCTTAGAATTTTAAGTAGTTTCGATTACCTTAACAAATTTAAATTTCAATTAACAATATATTGTATTTCAGTTTAACAAATATATTGTTTATCAAAGTATACCTATCCATTATCAGCGATGAGCTTTCGAGCGATGAGTGTGCAGTGGCTAAAGGGGCTTAAACATTTTTTTAATTGATTTAATTTTCCCTATCCTACTTTCAATGTCTATGAACTTTGAATAAATAATATTAAAAGTTGTACCTATAAAAATGAACAATATACAGAAATCACGTGTCCTATTTTGCTTTATTCACATTCATTTGGACGTAAGATATTTTGAAAGCTTATATTCCAATTTTTAACAAATTCAATATACTTTTGTCTTAAATGGTGCAAGCCTGAATATGTTGTTTTGTATCAACTCATTCATTACTTAATGTAAATGCAATATAAGTATATACATACTATATCTATACGGAATTCAGAATGTTTGCTATTTGCAGCATGCAGCAGGTAATGTAATGGTTACATTAAATAGACACTACTGTAACACCTGACCCGATGACGTCTGGGACGGTACATCACTCTGATTTATAGAAAGTCAACTTCTCTAGCACACCACTTACTAAAGCGCTTAGAACATTTTACTGTAATTTTACATCACTATCATCCGACAAGTCAGCGGCAGTAGACAAAATTTTACTTTGACAAAGTGAATTAGATTTTATGTTTGTATTCGTTTTAGTTTTTTTTTCAGATTAATTTGATAAATTATCAAATTAAATTAAATAAATATATCTTCATTATATTTTTTTTAATACTTAACGATCGCCAGTTTACGTTAAAATATCTAAGCACTTAAAATAAAGGAGTGTAAAAAAAGTTTGACAACGTTATCCTAAGAAGGACAGACATTTGGTGTATATTTCGGGGGATTTTAATATAGACATGAGCAATAATAATACGTATGGAAAACGACTTCAATCAATTATAGCCGAAAATGGTCTTAAGCAGCTGGTGCAGGAGTATACAAGAATCACAGCCAATAGCAGAACAATAATAGATCTAATAATATCTAATGATTACTACCTTAATGTTTCTATTGCTGACCAATTTAAGATTTCAGATCATGAGACCGTAGCTGTGACTGCTGACATTAATATAACTGGAGATGAAGAAAAAACAATAACTTATAGAGATTATAAAGGATATACAAAGGAAATACTTCACGCAAAACTGCGGGATTTAAAATGGAACGTTGAAAGTGACATAAATGACAACTCAAATCAGTTTGTTGAAAATCTATCGAATGTTGTGAATGAAATAATGCCTATGAAAAAATTGATTTTGAAAAACACATGTGAGTGGTATACGCCTCAGTTGGAAAAAATGCGCAAGGAAAGAGACTCAAAATACAGGGCTTTCAAACTATGTAACGAAGACAGAATTTGGACAGAATATAAGCTAATAAGAAACAAATATAGTAAAGATATCAAGACACAAAAGAATAATTACACGAGAAACAAAATTAAGAATAGTAAGAGAGATTCTCAAAAAATGTGGAAAAATATAAAAGAGATACTCAAGGGCAGAAAAGCTAATGTACATATGACAGTTGAGTTTCCCGACGGAACAGAAGAAGATAGTTATATTATAGCTAATAAGTTTAACACAAACTTTGTTGCAAGCATAGAAGACATCAATAAAAGTATAAGTGTGTGTTTGAATAAAGAATGTAAGTCATTGGAACTTGTAAAAGTCAATCAGGATAGTATGTTTAAATTTGAATTGATAACAAATGCGGAAGAATTAAAAAATAAATACCTTAAAATCATAAAATCAAAAGCTTCGAAAGATAGAATTACTATCAATGTAATAAGGGATTCGTTGGAAGTAACTGGGGATTTTTTTGTGGAAATTATAAACCAGTCTTTGAAGTCTGGAATTTTCCCAAATGAATGGAAGACCTCTAGAATAACGCCAATCCCAAAAATAGCACAAGCAAAGTTTTATGATGAATATAGGCCAATTAACTGCCTTCCGAAGTATGAACAGGTTTTGGAAACTGTAGTCAAAGAGCAATTGATTGATTACATAGAGGAAAACGAAATACTAGCAACACAACAGTCGGGATTCAGATCCAATTTTTCGTGCGAAACGGCGGTAAACTTTGTTATAAATGAATGGAAAGAAAGTATTGACAAAGGTAATATAGTTATAGCAGTTTTCTTGGACCTCAAGAGAGCCTTTGAAACGATTGATAGGAAAAGATTGACACAGCCCCGCTCTTCTCCTTATGGCCTCCTTGCTCTGAGAAGGACCTCCAGCCGGCTAGCTCGATCTCAGGGTGAGAGAGGGGATGGTCAACAAAAGAATTGAAATGAAAAGTAAAGGTTCCAATATTTACTCTGTTAGTAGGGCAATAACTGAAAGAGATTATTATACTTCGCACTATTATTCATTTATTAAAAAAAAAAAATGTACAGGAGTTAATTAATATAAATTGAATGAATGAGTATAAACTAATATTATAAGTCTGGTGAGAGCAATTAATTAGAATATCGCGACGAGAATACCTAAGTGGCAAGTTCGTTCTACTATGGGACGTGTTTATTATTATAAAAAGATTCTAAGAAAACAAAATCACCTACAATTATCCAAACGAAATGAAAATATCAATTTACATATAAAAAAAAAAAAACAAAAGGAAAAATAAAAAATCTGGCCTTAAGTATCTTCGGATCTCCTGCCCTGATGGAACTCCGTCTCTCCGGGAATGGCGGGAGAGAGTGGCTTTCCCTCGCGTTACGTAGGCTGCCTCGCTGGTGATTTTTCCTCTAAGGGTGCGGCACACACACATATGATAGCAAAATGATAACTAGTTGTTCTGTTTGGCGAAATCTCTGTTTTATGAGGATGAAGTTACAAAGTTATTAGGCGCGTTACTGCTATTAGGTATATTTTAATTTTATTAATGTTCGTAGAAAGTCCTCATGACATTTCTGTACTGGCAAGTCTAATATTATGGTGATTTTAATTTATTATTGTTACTTAATGTATGAAATTAAATTAACGACACTTTCACTTTCGCAAGATTTTTCTATTGATAAGAATAAATCTATTGATAAATAATTAATTCTTCTATTTATTCACTCCCGATTAACTTCGGTTTGCAAATTTTGATTTGTTTTACAACACTGTCTCGAACAACAATTAACTCGAATTTAATTAACTAAGACCTAATATTTCATACTGGACTTAGGATGACGCGATTTGATTGATAACTAATTTTAACTGCAGGCTACTCTTATTAGTAGCTTTTTTCAACTAACTCGGGAAACTCTTTTTCACAACTCTTGTTCTAAACTCTTTTCCCAACTCAACTCTGTTCTCAACTCACTCCCAACTCTGTTCTCAACTTTCTCCCAACTAACTAATTTTTCGCTGCGTCAAAGCTTTTATTTGGATCGTCTCCCACTAGAAACCAAGATGGTGGACTTATTTCTACCCCTCGCGTATTGGTTGAACGACCTGTAAAGCGTAATGTCTCTGATTGGTTAGAGCAAACCACTCCTCAACTATTTTGCCACACCTCTAGGGATTCCAACTAGAATTTGCCACTGGGTACCCGCCTCCAAAGAATCTGATCAGAGCAGACATCTCTGAATCTCGTATGTGATAATTCCAATTAGTCTCTCTCAACTATTTCAACTAAAGCATTATATAATTATTACATCATTGATAGGTATATTGGTATTTAATTGGTTACATACATTTTTTTTCGCTAATTCCACATTTGATAAATATTACATAATAATGGATATCAAGAGATTACAACACATATTCACTAACCCTAGGAATAATTAAGTACAGATCAACCAATATTCAATTAATTCAATACAATAATAGTAATAACAATCAATCTCTTGAAATTCGCTTAAATATCGTCTATAATTACATTAAGTAAGTCTAATCACATAAAAATTCCATACAATCATTACATACATATTGAGATTCAAGGTCATATAAAATATATTCATTTATTTATTTAGTTAAACCTGCCATTTGCCTTTTACCATCTAAAACGTAGATATGACAGATCAATAATATAAACAGTCTATAAATATTTAAAAAAAAAATGCGATAATACATTCAAAAAGGAAAAAACTAAACTAATAACAGAAATATAATTCAATTTGGCTCCTATGTAGGTATAGCATCATTATCAGTCTACATTCTCTTAATTTTAATATTCTTAATATGACCCTTACAGTGGTGAATTCATAACCCTTCATTATCAAACTTAATTTCTAGCATTTATCAACTTATCATAATTACATAGTTCAATATTTCAATATACTAAATTTATAGATAATGTATATTTATTCAATATCCTATAGGTACCTACGTTTCTTGACCATATTATGTACACATACATACACATTATAACTAGGTACAAAAAATAATGTTTACAAGTTTAGCGATATACCTATGAAAGTACCATCAAACAAAAGTTTGCGATATTCATTGTTCTTAGAGTTCTTTATTTTTTTTTAAAACAAAATATATTTTTTTAACACATTTCTGAATGGGTAGGTTATCTATTCTTTTTCGATGTACATTTTAAAACATAAGTCTTTTGTCGTATAATTCAGAGTGCAGTTTTATTGCAACTATTTCTTAAAAAACAGGAAACGATTCATTTCTAAATTTAGTTAATTTAATGTTCCCCAATAAACATGACATATTTGAAACAATACCATCTTTCTGATTTATAACCTCTACTATCTTTGTTGTTTCATAAAACACCGCCATGGAAGTAAAGATGTCCCTTTTTTTTTTTGGTTAGTTAATAACACATGTGACCTTGGTTCGTTTTTAAATGTCTCTCTATTCTTTGATATTTTTTTTTTTTAACTTTGCGATGGTAGGTACTTATTTTCTTATGAATTTCTTTTTGTGCTGTTCAAATGTCGTAAAAGGTCGGCAAGTTCTTTAGGTATATTGTTTTTAAAATATTACTTTTTTTTTTAAAATACTTTACCAAGAAGAGGATAATTGTTTTCAACACTTCTAATTTTTATTGCATAACTGCCATAAAAAAAATATTTTAGTCATTTTTGCAACTTAAGACTTGATTGTCTATAAATATTTATTGATTTCTAAAATATTGAACAAAGCAACCTTTGGCGGTATGCAAGTATTGTCAACTTTCTTAAAACTACTAAAATTGAATTCTAAAAGACAAAAAAAAATATTATTTCGAGGGACACTGCTTAGCGTGCTATATCAATCCGCCCCCTCCACTTTCACTCGCAAATAATTTTTTTTCTTATACGGGCAATACTATGGTACTCTTATAGGTTATCGTCAACTAATCTACTTATTTCTATATGCATATTCGATGGTGACACCCACCGATGACCTTTCCAATATGTACGTTGGACAATGCCAATGGGTTGTGAGGATCCTATAATTACATAAGACAATTTATCTCTTTGTTCCCGGGCGCCAAAACATTTCATTTTTTTTCCATATTTGACTGCGAAATGAATAAACCAGTCCTGCTCAGCGGAATTTTCCTCAATTTTCCCCTTGACCTCGTCCCATGTACATATTACATCAGTTTGTCTACTTAACTTACAATATTTATTTATTCGTTATATATTATATCTACTTATTTCCTCTACAAATACTGTATTTTGCCATATCTCTATCCTAATTAAATCTTATGTCTTATCTCTTTATTCTATATACATGTACATTCTTTCTTACGATTTTACTGTATTCAATCTACAATTCTATCCAATTAGGTATACATAACTAACACAAATTATAAAATAATGCGCGCATTATCTAATTATATTATACATCATTAACTCACTACCTTATCCATTAATTCGCTACTTAATACACACATTTTACACATATTTCTTCCTTCGATTTAAATTCGAACTTATTCCTATCCATACCTGATTAAACAACAGAAATTCTAACCATTTTTATATTCTTGCTTAATGCTATATTAATTACTACACATAGATATATGGCATAGTTGTTCAAAGATATTGCTCAACTTAGGTCTTTAACTATACTAATTCATTTACAACATTCTTGATTTTCACGAATTTATCTATACCAACAATTAATCCTACTCCTAGCCTAACACTTGCTACACTATATACATATCCACATATTATTTATTTATATATCAATCAATATCATTACTCATTTAGATAAATTTACCATAGACATTATACTACACATTTACTCTTATTTGTTTAATTGATACAGGCCTCTCTTTATAGGCCACAACCTATATGAATTATTCTTTATACACAAATATGATAATTAATTAACATTAGATTTTTACATCATACATACTTGAATTGCACACAATAATCTACAAACGACAGCAAATCGTTATTAATATATATTAAAACAACAATACGAATAAAACACACTTAACAGCTACAGTCATATTCAACAGATAATTATCATAATGTACATCAAGTACATGCCTTCCCTTTCATAATACAATATTATTACACACTTATGATAATCAATGAAGAAATATTGGGAAGAACGAAATTGCCAGCTTAAGCTCTCAGTCCGTGTGTTTTCACAATACACCACGTCTTAATTTCGAAAGGGTAGTAATTCTTATCAGTAAGTAAATGCTAGATTATTTTTTTAAGTGTCGCTCAGTGAACATATTAGTCGAATATTTTATTTACACTATACATACCTAAAGTTACATCCCGCTACGCCTATAATTCCTTCTGTTATACCTATCGATTTATTATGAATTACAGTTCGATTGATAATGATCCCGCTATTTTATGTACCTAATTTACCTATCTATATACATACTTATACCTATCATATGCACCTTAATTTGCATTTTCTTCCTCTACAGAGGGGGACGTTCCTGTCGCCTCCTCTACTCCTATTTCCGGTGCCAAACGCAAATCATCAACATGGACTTTAATAGGTTTACCCCGTCTATCAATCCAATACACAGTACCTTTACCAATGGGTAGCAACACCTTGTACGGGCCAATCCACTTTGGCGCAAAACCTCCATGAAACCCAGCTGCATGGTTGGAGAGAGGGTGATCTCTAAGCATTACCTCTTGTCCCGTTATATACCTGGGAGCTATAGTGGCTGCTGGAGCGTACCTCTGTCCGTATTGCGCTTGTTGCTGACGGATAAGATTATCACCAACTTCTCTGTCTCGGTGTACAGTACCTGTTTCATCTTCGTGAGTATTTACACGCATACTCCACTCACCTACTTGTTTCTTTTCGTAACCCAAAAGAGCTTGGGACGGGGTTACTCCCGTCGCCTCGTTCCTCCTACCTCGAAGAGCTCCTATTATCTGGGGTATTTGATCGTCCCAATGCTTATGCTCGCGGCCTAATAATTTAATTCGCAAACCTTTTTTAATCTCCTGATTCCGCCTCTCTGCTGCGTTTGCTCGTGGGTGATAAACCGCTGTGGTCCAATGCCGACACTGCCATTTATCAATAGCCGCTTTCCACGAACGGTGTGTAAATTGACGACCATTATCCGATATAATAGCTCGTGGGAAACCGTATCGCGAAAATACCTCATTTTCCAATAGGTTAGTGATGTTGGTAGCTTTACCTGTACGCATCGGGAATGCCTCTACCCACTTCGTGAATAAATCTGTTACTACTAATAGCACAGTATTTCCTCTGATTGAACGAGGATATGGTCCCATTAGATCCACCGCTATTAACTCGAACGGATTTTGAGCTTGCATGGCCCCTAATGGCGCTCTGGGTCGCTCAGGACGTGCTCTTGTCCTGGCACAAACCATACACCTTTTAACATGCCGTCTAATATCACTGGCCATCCCCGGCCATATGTAATATTGTTTAATAGCGCGAATCGACTCCTTTTCCCCGGGATGTACCGCGCTCTCACTATCATGATAAAATTTAATAACCCGGTATTTCATTACTTTAGGTACAAGTAATTTCCTCCCTGGCGTACCTGGTATAGTCCGGTATACATAGCCATCCTCGAGATTATAATTTCGTAACCGGTTTCTCACCGCTACCGGTACTGAAGCATGCTCGGTCGACGATAATCTCTCCAGATGTGCTATTATTCGTTGAATTCGGACATCAGAGCGTTGCGCGTTGCGTACGCTATCTACTAAAACTTCCATATTCTCTACGTTAGACGCAACGTTTTGTTGATTACAAGACTCACCTTCTATGTGCATAATAGCAGGTATCTTGCTCTCTGTTTTCCAGCCCTCTTGATGCACCGCCGGATACATTGCCGCGTCTATATCCGTTACGGGATGTGTAACAATATTCTCAGGGTGTCTTGATAAAAAGTCTGGTAACTCGTTATTTTTCCCTTCACAATGTTCGATCGTAAATGAAAATTCTTGTAAGAATACCGCCCACCTTGTCAGCTTAGCACGTTCATCTTTAGCGCTCTCTAACCAGGTAAGCGCCTTGTTATCCGTACGTAGAATAAAGTGTCTTCCTTCCAGGAATGCTCTATACTTCTTGATTGCCCACACAGCTGCCCAGGCTTCCTGTTCATTAGAATGCCAACGTCGCGACGCACCTGTAAACCGTGCGCTAGCGTGAGATATAATATCTTTTCCACCGTCGTGACGCTCGTGGTATAACACCGCCGCGACGCCGCTCATACTGGCATCGGTCTGCAGTATAAATTGTCTACTAAAATCGGGCCTACATAGCGTTAAGGGCTGTGACATCGCTTTTTTAATCGCTCTCATGGCGTCATCTGCTTCTCTGTTCCACTTATACGATCTAGTGGTACTTAACAGGTCTGTTAATGGAGCTGCGAGCTCTGCAAAGCGGGGAACGTATTCCCTTAACCAATTGCACAATCCAAGGAAAGCTCGCAACTGTTTTCGCGTGGTAGGTATTGGAGTATCCGCAACATTTAACTCATGTATCGTTTGCGCGTGATTCCCCTCAGCGGTAACTACATGACCTAAATATTCAATTTCAGTTGATAATAACTTACATTTATCAGCTGCGCATTTAAGTTGATATTGTTGTAACCGTTCAAAGACTAATCTTAAGTGACATTTATGTGAATTCCAATCCGGCGAGTAAATTATTATATCATCTAAATATACTAATACAAAATCTCGTAGATAGCCTGCTAATACCTCCTGACACATAATCTTCTGGAATGTCTTCGGCGCCCCCTTCAGCCCGAATGGAAGTACATTAAAGTGGTAGGTCGCGCCGTCTGGAGTGGTAAACGCCGTGTATGGTTTTGACGACTCCTCCATAGGACATTGCCAGTACCCTTTCTGCAAATCAATGGTCGAAAATACCTTCGCCCCTCCGAGATCCTTTAATGTCTCGTGGATTACCGGGAGAGGGGAAACTTCGTCTTCTGTAACTTCGTTCAGTTTCCGGTAATCGACGCAAAATCTGAATTCTTCTTTCCCTTTCTTCGGAACCATCACTATCGGAAAACTGTATGGTGATCGACTCGCTTCGATAACTCCATCAGCTAACATCCCTTCTAGCTGAGAATAAAGATTTTTCTTTTTAACATCTGATAATTTATACGGTGGCAATCGGATAGGTACCTCACTCTTGAGTGTAATCCGATGCGGTTGTAATGGAGCAGGACCGGCGTAAGGTAAAAATACCTCTTTAAATTCCCGCAGTATCTTGCTCAATTCCTCACTCTTCTCCTCCGGTAATGTAGTAGGTATTTCAGGTAACACAACATCTTCTAATGGCATAGTACGTCTAGCAGGTAACAAGTGTGTGGTAACTCTCTCCGTCTTTCCGAAATGTAAACAACCGCGGTACAGATCAATTACCGATCTATAACGAGATAACCAGCCTATTCCCAATATAACTTCTTCTCTAAGCGCCTCGCTAACTAAGAAGCTCTCAATCATTGTAACTCCCTGTAATGAAAATTCTATATTCATTTCCCCTTTCACTTGCATAGCGGTCTCTATACCCGCTAGCTGCAATTGCATAATACGCGACCTTTCATATCGCTCACCCTTCACTAGGGTGCCTCTAACAATATTATGCGTCGCCGCTGAATCTACCAGGGCCGTACACTCCTTACCACGGATTTTAACCCTTATCCTCGGGAGTGTGACGCTGATATCACTTGCAATTACTTGACATTCGGGTTCTTCCACAACATCGATTCTATCTAGGTCCTCTAGAAGCGTTCTTCTGCTTACACTGGGAGCTTGCTTACCGTTATCACAGCAAGCGGGGTTCGGTTGCGCAACCTCGCCCCATTGTCCCTCAGAAGAAGCCCTCTCAGTACCTGCCGAATCCTCCCGATGTACTTGCGCAACTACCTCTAACCTTTCGCCTTCTCTTTCACACACTACTCTACCCAAATCAATACCTACACTATCCCGCGTCATACCTACTCGTTCCACGGTCGCCGTAGCAGTCGAGAAACGCGGCCGTGAGCGTCTCTCGTCTCGTGTTTGTTTTATTGCCTTTGCCCTTGGGCCGGACGTGGTCCGACGTTTTCGCGACCCGGGCGGCGAGCGTTTAAATTTCGTTGAGCATTTCCTCCATGAGGACAATCTCTATTTAGATGTGGTCCATCACAGTTGTAACAGCGCGGTGGTCTTTCTTGTCGGGCATAATTATTGTTTCTCGCTGGCGGACCTGTATACACGGCCCCTCCTACAGGGTACACTCTTTCTATCGGAGAGTCTATTTGGTTCGCCCTTTCCCACAGCTCTGTGTACGACGCATACTGCTCCCTTCTTAGCGCGTCGCGATACCTCGGCGTCATTAACGTAATAACGTGATGAATGAACTCACCCCACGGCTGATTTCCGAACAAGCGAGTGAAGACTCTCCCTTTCCGCTCCAGGAAATGAGTGGCTAACTCATCCGGCATTTGAGGGTCTGCGTAGAGGTGCCCCGTGAGCGCTTGTCTCGCCCTTTCTTCACCATACCTATCTATGAGAAGTTTCGTAAACACACCCCATTCGGTGTGTCTACTACCTCTCGCCCTCCACCATTCTTTGGCCGAGCCTCTTAACCGTTCAGCCGCTATCCGGACCTTTTCTCCGCCCTCTATCTCGAATCGGCGAAAGTGCTTTTCACACATTATGATGAACTCGTTCGGAGACTCTTCAGGCCGACCAGCAAAAGTGCCCGAGATCGCATTCCTCCCTTCATTGTACAATAGTACATACTGAGGGTGGTTTGCAACCTCCTCTACCTGAACCGGTACACTTTCAGTCGGTTGCTCGCTACTGGCATCTGATGCCGCATTCCTGACTCTCCGAGTACCCCCTTGTTCACCTCGCGACACCACAGATGTAATAAAGAACCTCATATAGAGGGTTAACAATCCTCCCAAACCAGCCATCGCGCCTACCAACAGTATTGGAATCATGCTAATAATTAAATAATTATACCTAACAATGAAAATAAAATAATAAAATCGGGTCCCCGCTAATTATACCTTATAGGTATTATAATTAGCAACCACGTTGGCACGCCACTGTGACACAGCCCCGCTCTTCTCCTTATGGCCTCCTTGCTCTGAGAAGGACCTCCAGCCGGCTAGCTCGATCTCAGGGTGAGAGAGGGGATGGTCAACAAAAGAATTGAAATGAAAAGTAAAGGTTCCAATATTTACTCTGTTAGTAGGGCAATAACTGAAAGAGATTATTATACTTCGCACTATTATTCATTTATTAAAAAAAAAAAATGTACAGGAGTTAATTAATATAAATTGAATGAATGAGTATAAACTAATATTATAAGTCTGGTGAGAGCAATTAATTAGAATATCGCGACGAGAATACCTAAGTGGCAAGTTCGTTCTACTATGGGACGTGTTTATTATTATAAAAAGATTCTAAGAAAACAAAATCACCTACAATTATCCAAACGAAATGAAAATATCAATTTACATATAAAAAAAAAAAAAACAAAAGGAAAAATAAAAAATCTGGCCTTAAGTATCTTCGGATCTCCTGCCCTGATGGAACTCCGTCTCTCCGGGAATGGCGGGAGAGAGTGGCTTTCCCTCGCGTTACGTAGGCTGCCTCGCTGGTGATTTTTCCTCTAAGGGTGCGGCACACACACATATGATAGCAAAATGATAACTAGTTGTTCTGTTTGGCGAAATCTCTGTTTTATGAGGATGAAGTTACAAAGTTATTAGGCGCGTTACTGCTATTAGGTATATTTTAATTTTATTAATGTTCGTAGAAAGTCCTCATGACATTTCTGTACTGGCAAGTCTAATATTATGGTGATTTTAATTTATTATTGTTACTTAATGTATGAAATTAAATTAACGACACTTTCACTTTCGCAAGATTTTTCTATTGATAAGAATAAATCTATTGATAAATAATTAATTCTTCTATTTATTCACTCCCGATTAACTTCGGTTTGCAAATTTTGATTTGTTTTACAACACTGTCTCGAACAACAATTAACTCGAATTTAATTAACTAAGACCTAATATTTCATACTGGACTAAGGATGACGCGATTTGATTGATAACTAATTTTAACTGCAGGCTACTCTTATTAGTAGCTTTTTTCAACTAACTCGGGAAACTCTTTTTCACAACTCTTGTTCTAAACTCTTTTCCCAACTCAACTCTGTTCTCAACTCACTCCCAACTCTGTTCTCAACTTTCTCCCAACTAACTAATTTTTCGCTGCGTCAAAGCTTTTATTTGGATCGTCTCCCACTAGAAACCAAGATGGTGGACTTATTTCTACCCCTCGCGTATTGGTTGAACGACCTGTAAAGCGTAATGTCTCTGATTGGTTAGAGCAAACCACTCCTCAACTATTTTGCCACACCTCTAGGGATTCCAACTAGAATTTGCCACTGGGTACCCGCCTCCAAAGAATCTGATCAGAGCAGACATCTCTGAATCTCGTATGTGATAATTCCAATTAGTCTCTCTCAACTATTTCAACTAAAGCATTATATAATTATTACATCATTGATAGGTATATTGGTATTTAATTGGTTACATACATTTTTTTTCGCTAATTCCACATTTGATAAATATTACATAATAATGGATATCAAGAGATTACAACACATATTCACTAACCCTAGGAATAATTAAGTACAGATCAACCAATATTCAATTATTTCAATACAATAATAGTAATAACAATCAATCTCTTGAAATTCGCTTAAATATCATCTATAATTACATTAAGTAAGTCTAATCACATAAAAATTCCATACAATCATTACATACATATTGAGATTCAAGGTCATATAAAATATATTCATTTATTTATTTAGTTAAACCTGCCATTTGCCTTTTACCATCTAAAACGTAGATATGACAGATCAATAATATAAACAGTCTATAAATATTTAAAAAAAAAATGCGATAATACATTCAAAAAGGAAAAAACTAAACTAATAACAGAAATATAATTCAATTTGGCTCCTATGTAGGTATAGCATCATTATCAGTCTACATTCTCTTAATTTTAATATTCTTAATATGACCCTTACAGTGGTGAATTCATAACCCTTCATTATCAAACTTAATTTCTAGCATTTATCAACTTATCATAATTACATAGTTCAATATTTCAATATACTAAATTTATAGATAATGTATATTTATTCAATATCCTATAGGTACCTACGTTTCTTGACCATATTATGTACACATACATACACATTATAACTAGGTACAAAAAATAATGTTTACAAGTTTAGCGATATACCTATGAAAGTACCATCAAACAAAAGTTTGCGATATTCATTGTTCTTAGAGTTCTTTATTTTTTTTTAAAACAAAATATATTTTTTTAACACATTTCTGAATGGGTAGGTTATCTATTCTTTTTCGATGTACATTTTAAAACATAAGTCTTTTGTCGTATAATTCAGAGTGCAGTTTTATTGCAACTATTTCTTAAAAAACAGGAAACGATTCATTTCTAAATTTAGTTAATTTAATGTTCCCCAATAAACATGACATATTTGAAACAATACCATCTTTCTGATTTATAACCTCTACTATCTTTGTTGTTTCATAAAACACCGCCATGGAAGTAAAGATGTCCCTTTTTTTTTTTGGTTAGTTAATAACACATGTGACCTTGGTTCGTTTTTAAATGTCTCTCTATTCTTTGATATTTTTTTTTTTTAACTTTGCGATGGTAGGTACTTATTTTCTTATGAATTTCTTTTTGTGCTGTTCAAATGTCGTAAAAGGTCGGCAAGTTCTTTAGGTATATTGTTTTTAAAATATTACTTTTTTTTTTAAAATACTTTACCAAGAAGAGGATAATTGTTTTCAACACTTCTAATTTTTATTGCATAACTGCCATAAAAAAAATATTTTAGTCATTTTTGCAACTTAAGACTTGATTGTCTATAAATATTTATTGATTTCTAAAATATTGAACAAAGCAACCTTTGGCGGTATGCAAGTATTGTCAACTTTCTTAAAACTACTAAAATTGAATTCTAAAAGACAAAAAAAAATATTATTTCGAGGGACACTGCTTAGCGTGCTATATCAAGATTAATTATGAAAATTGAAAAAATGGGAATCCGAGGTATTGAGTTAAACTGGATGAAGAGCTATATGAGCGAAAGAAAGCAGTTTACTGTGTTTAGAAACAGTCTATCTGATGAGATGCCAACAAATAGAGGTGTACCGCAAGGTTCAGTATTGGGACCGTTGTTATTTGTTCTGTACATGAATGACATTGTTGGATGTGTGGAAAATAGTCATATGAAACTTTTTGCTGATGATACTCTTGTTTTCTTAGAATGTAAGGATTTAGATGAGGGTATAATAAAAATGCAGAGGGATTTGACTTTGATTTCGAATTGGCTAAATTGTAAAAGGTTAAAACTGAATGTTAGTAAAACAAAATTTATGATAATGGGAAACTGTAACAGAGATCACACAGGGTTAACATTAGATGGGGAAAATTTGGAGAAAGTGGAAGAAATAAAATATTTGGGGGTATTATTGGATCGAAAGTTGTCATTTGCATCGAATTTAAATTGTGTCTTAAAAAAAGTAAATAAAAAAATTGGATTTATGAATAGAATAAGAAATTCTTTGGATAGTGAATCGCGTAGGTTAGTGTATAATTCCATAGTTGTACCACATTTTAATTATTGTTCATCGGTCTTGTTCTTATCGAACAGGACTGATTTAAATAAATTACAGATTGCACAGAACAGGGCCATGAGAACTATTTTGGGATGTAATAGGTATGCTAGAATTAATGATATGTTGTCAAGATTAAAATTTTTAAATGTTAGAAGGATGTTATGCTTGAATGTTTTTGTCCTAATTTATAAGATTAAAAATAAAATGGTGCCACGATACCTGTTGAATAGTGTTAGATATAATTTTGAAATACATGAATACCCCACGAGAGGGCGTGACTTGTTCAGAATAAAGGTGCCGAGACGTGCGAGTACAGAGAGAAGTCTCTTTTACAGAGGCTTCAGACTCTTCAACGATTTGCCGTCACATATAAGATCTGCACCGAATGTACCGACCTTTCGTGGTGGGTGCATAAAATTTTTGTTAGAAAAAAATAATTTTGATGATTGGGTATCGTGACACCCTGTATGAATGTAATGTTGGGAATGGAAGGCGACTGAGCGAGTGTATTGTTGTAAGTTTAGTAAGTAAGTTAGACTAAAATTTATGTTTGTTATAAGTTATTTTTAAGGTATAATTATAACTTTATAAAATTAAATAAATAAAATAAAATAAAATGACAACGATATCAGAGCGCAAGGAATGTCGTGGAAAGAGGTGACGCAATTGGCACAGAGACGCTCTGAATGGAGGAAGCTGGTTTCTGCCCTGTGCTCCCGAGAGAAGCGTTGAGGGCGATGATGATGATGATGATGAAAAAAAGTTTTCGAGTGGTATGTAACTGAGAACTGACGGAGAAAATATGAAAAAAAAACTTCAATATGTTGGTCGAATGTTCAAGCAAAATCATAAAAAAAATGATTATTTAAGTAGGTACTGGTATTCTATGTATGTCTAGTAAAAATATTGTGAAAAACACCTGCCTACAATACAAATTATTACATACCTACACCTAAACTTCTTCATTGTAAAAACAGTAATAAATACCACTTACTACTTTGTAAAACTTCATATATTATAAACTTAATCACCTTTAGATTATCAAAGTAGTAAAACTGTACACAATAATTAGTAATACTAATGCAAGGAACATAGAACTATGCTGCGCTTTTAGTTAAACTCTAGAGCAGTGGTTCCCAAAGTTGACTGGACTCCGACCCATCTAACAAAAATTTCCAATCTTGGGACCCACCTTTAAGCTGTCTTAGAGAAAAGTGGTCATAAATATTGGTAATGCTCAGATTCTCTAGTAGCGAGTCATGGAACTACTTAATGCTCAGAGCCCACTCAATATTCGCTCATAGTTTGGGAAAAACTGCTCTAGAGGGAAAATTCACATCAAACTGAGGAGCATAAAGTATTTTTACGTTTTTTAAAAAAAGTAAACTTTTATTTACTGGAAAGCTAAAATTAGCTTACTTTTGATGACCGAAAAGCTCTTGTTGAGCCTTATTCTCTAAAACAATGGATTTTCATAACTTTCTTTCTTCAGCAGTGGACTACCAATCGTCATTAGCATATGAATCGTCTAGATTAGCCTTTGCCTAAATCTGCCAAACGATCTTCTGCCCTCGAGGTAACCTAACTTGCAGATTACATTTAGTCGACCCTTCTTCTCGGAATCTGAAGAAATGGCCAATCAATGCCAATCCTTAGAATATGATTTAACTTGTTATTTATTTATTACATAGAGACACACACAGTAGGTTGACAAAACATATATGAAAGATAAAAAGAGAAAGAATATTGTTGATCTGATCAGGCCAACCCACCAATTAGGCATGTCTACAGCATACATATGTTATCAAAGATTGATCTGTTGTGGAACAAATATTTTCGTTGGTTTTAAGCATCCAGATTCCCTCTGCACATTACCTGGTCGTAAATCTAATATTCTCCTTAAAGTCCGATTTTCAAAAGATAGGAGTCTCCTGATTTGTCTGTTTTTAGAGTTACAAACCAGGATTTTAAACCATAGATGACTTAAAATTTTAATAGTAGGTATGTATATTTGAAGTTTCATTCTTCTGGACAAGGACTAAATTTAAGACCGCCGCTGCTTTCATGACTCTTTGTATTCCATGTGCAATTGCCACACTCATCTCATTAGTGTTCATGAGAATTCTACCCAAATATGTACATTTCTGTACTTCTTCTTTACTGTCTTCATTAAATGTGACATGTTCATACGGTGGTATTAAAAAAATGTTGTAAATGTCATCAGACATCGAGAACACTTCAGTGCCACTATAATACACACTGTGTTAGTTCTACAGAAAACCCTACCATCACCTGTTCAAATTAAAATGTAATGTAGCACAATCAATTGGTTTGTCGAGTTTAAAATATTGGCATAGTTTTAAATTGTTTAATGCAATTAGGAACTAATAGTTGTTAAGATTTACCATAACAATATAATGATACAATGAATGAAGTAGCATTTTACCTATAGTATAGTGAGATGGGATTGCAATAGGATTACAGAGAATTAATTAATTATAGAGAACGCAGTGCAGTGCAGTTATAGTACTTTCATACTACCTTCTAGTGTTTGTACATAATAATAATATGTAAGTCCTCAGACCAGTAGGCAACGTGCCAAAATATTATACTAGACATTGTGCACTAGTTAGTACCTGCTTACTAGACGTAGGTACTCACCAGACATCGAATACTCTTATGCTTAAAGCAAACAACACTACATACACCAACTTACATAAGGTATAATTTTAATAACTTTAAAACAATTTGTGTCATGTTCTTTACGATGAATCGAGACATGAGTATAATATATCTACATATTACAATAAGTATTTATTTATTTATTCTTTATGGATCATACAGTAACAGTATGGATCATAAAGGAATAAATATAACAATTAATTACAACAATGAACAAAGCAAGAAAGAATTTATTTGGCTTGGCAATTTTATTTGTAATGAACATAATATATAAATAATATAGATATTATCCCGTGGAGGCTCCGGTAATGAAAAGACCTTTCACTCTTTCCTATTAGTTTTCAATTGTCACAAATAAAATGTTGATAGAAGATACTATCTTGTTTTCTCTAAAGTGGATCAAAAATGGCAAATTGTGATAAATTAATTATGATAAGTTTATGGACACAACAAACAATACAGATATTATCATTATTACTATTATTATTATTCTTAAAATATCACCCTGCACTGAGACCATAACAGCTTTTGGCCAAGGCGGTCTCAGCAGGAAAAATGTAAAAACAAAAGAATGCCAAGTCAAAAAAGAAAACAAAAGATATCATCAAAAAGAAACAGAATCATAGGAGAATCAAGAAAAAATAACAATATATAGACTATTTTATAAAAACTTAAATTTAAACATTCTCCTTTTAAAGACAAGTCTCGTGTAAAGGAGGGTATTGTCACAGATAATAAATAACATTTAATTATTGGTTAAACTTCAAATCTACAAAATAATGTACAAACATTGTTTGTCATTCTCTTTCATGATCTATTTATACCTTATCATATTCTGAAAGAGATACATGATCTTTACCTATGCCTTAATGATAATATCAGATAATATAACGAAACACCATAGCTCCTAAGGGATGCTTATATTATAACTACCCTCATCTTCCTTGTACACAAGAACCATTATTAAAATTTTGGAAATAAGATATTTAATGTTCTAACCTACGCAGTATCACCTCGTATGAGTATATGCGTGGGAGATATCTGATGAATATATTCCCAAAGCGAATATAAAAAATATTATGATTTCGGAGAAAACTTGTAAGGTCTATTATGAAGCTATTATAATTTAATTTTTATTTTGTAAATAAATCAAACTATACCACTCGGTAAACTTTTTGTTTTATTTTTTTATTATTATATTTATTATTTTATTTACATAATTTTATTTTGTAAATACATGGCACAAAACATACAATAACTTAACAAATGTAAGTGTATAAAAAAATATGATCTTTCTAAGGTCAGCTATCATCCGACAACATGCGCTACAATCAATTTGAATCTAGGAAAGCTGTGTCTATAAAATAAAGAAGTTGCTGAAACTATATACTCGTACCTAGTTACGTCTTTACATAAAAATAATGTGAATGTGAAATACGGATGCATTCGTCCTTCATCATTATTTTAAAACCTGATTATTTATTTTATAAGCATAATATTTCGTTGATTCGTTGATAATAGTTTAATTTATAGGCAGACTTCAAACAAGGTGATCTAGTGACATTAAAAGTCTGGAAGAAAGTCGCGTCCAACAGAGAATTTCGGAAGTCTAAGAAGAAGTTTCTGTGTCCGATTCCGGAACCAAAAAAAGCTGAAGGTGAGGTAAGGTATACCCTTTATTTAGGTATGTGGATGGTCCTTTCAATACTTCATATTTAATTGTTTCATAAATATTAAAGTTCTGAGACTGGAAAAGATTATTTAAACTTTGTAAAATAAAATAAAATACGATGTTACATCATGTAAATATATCCACTCACTGCGAAACATACGAAGGTTTGTGTATGTTAGTAAGCTTGCATGAACATATTGTATCATTATTTTAAGTGACATCAGTTCCAAAATTAGTTTATCCTTGAATCTGAGCATGTTACCCATGGGAGTGATTACGTGCTAACCTTATTCTTACTAGAGCAAAACAATTTCAATTAAAAAATACGTTACAACCATCATTTGTTACAGAGATTATCCTGAAACTATGTATGACCTAGATTTAGTATTTTATCATACAGCCGTTTTCACAAATAAGAAATAACTGCTATTTTGACCGATAGACCATACTATGTGCCACCTTAATCACAGAGGTTAGCAGTATTCCAACTATATGCCTGAATGAAAGCTATTACCAAAATTGTTCTTTGTAAATGTGATATTTTCTTAAGTAAACTGATTTGTTGATTTTATTACTTGAATGATGATGTGCAACAAAAATAAAATATGTACCTACCTATATTATTGTTCACTATTGTTTAAATAAGAATATTAAGTACCTTTAATGTTACCTATATTATTTTTTTAATGTTACTTTCTGCCTTTTTCGTATTGTCCTGGGTCTAGGTGTTAAATGTGTTATGTGTTTAGTGCATTGTATATGTGTATCGTCGCGATGGTAACCATAATAAAATAATCGTTTCTTATTTTGGGACTAGCTTGATCTGTGTGAATTGTCTATGCATGTTATGTTATGTTACATTTAATAGTTTTCGACTGTTCTGTGAAAGACAGGTGTTCAAAAAAATAAAGACATTTTGCGTCTTCAATTCAGCGACGAGCCACCCATCACGAATGTCTTGTTTTCGTTACGTTAAGACGGCTTACGTGTTTATGACATGTAGCTGGTCTGCTGGCAACCCCAATTGTGGGATATGCCGTGATGGTATGACAATATAGCAGTAGCAGAATTATGTGTTTTTACAATCACTTGCATGTTTATTACATGTAGCTGGTCTGCTGGTTGCCCCACTTATTGTGTATTATGCCATGATGGTAATTATTATTTTTATTTAACACTCATATTTTTTCTTTTATAACCAGAAATAAAAAAATGTTTGTAAATTATTTATCCATTTAGTCTAGTGTTAGCTTCAAACATAATTATCTTGTAAACTAAGTCTATAATATAATATTCACTTCTTTCGCAGGTACGGATGCTTTAATTTTCATAATAATATCATCATCTCAAAACAATATACGCTCGTTATAATGGTTCGAGTCCTTCGCTCATATCACAAAGCTTTGGATTTCACATGTGACAATTATTTTAATTGGAATATTATAAAGAAGGTATAATGTGTCATAAACAAGATAGTTTAAAATGAACTACCTATATTATACTCGTATACATAAATATTTTCTAAGAAACTCTCATTTCATCAAATAACTCAAGGTATTTACAAGAAACAATAATTTAATACTTAGAATTACTGCGCATTTTTATAGGAAATTTGTATTTCCTTTATCCTAATAAAATCTAGATATTCAATAGTTTTTCTTTTTACCATTATTTCAGGAATTCTTTTCTTCATGTTCGACATTTTTGTTTTTCTGTAGGTAAATAAAGATCATTGAAAAACTTTAGCAATAATATTTTTTATCATTATGGAAAATGTTGAGAAGTGACTAAACAAACTATAGTTGAGTTTTCAGAATAAATTTAAGTTTAAAATTATTGAAATTTTTCGAGACTTTAGATATAATAAATTTATTTGTCAAAATGTTACAATTTAATAAGAATATACCTATAATTTAAAACAAAATAAATAAAAAAAAAAAACTAATTATTTTGAAAATGAAAAGTTTATGCTTGTTTTGTAATTTTTCAAATTGAAAATAAAAATGAAACACAAACTTCAGGGTGATACGTCTAATAAAATAAGAAGCAAAATTAATGAGGGGGGAATTTGAAATGACTTTTGAATTATACACCCTTGTTTGCAAACATGCTTTGGTACCTTTATTTGGATATAAAATGCATCCTATCTCATCACAAATACAAAATAAAAAATATATAATTCTCAAACGTTGATATGAAGAATCAAGTTAATATTTGAATTTGTTTGTATATATGTAAATATTTGTGAGTGTGTTATTAATTTATAGCTTAAGAACTTTTTACTTCCGTTTATTAAGTCACCTCTACTCACGATATAGTAACGGTGTATTGTGAAATAATGATGCTTTTACCTGACAACTAATATGGAATGCAAAGGTCTCTAGTAGAATCTTATTTGTTGAGCATACTCTTGCATTAAAAATATATGTTTATTATTTATTAAAAGAGACAATCAGTAAAGGTTTTGTTATTGGTATAAAACCGTAAAAAAATTATTACAGAGAGTGGAACAGTGAACGATTTATTCACCAATATTTTGTCAAAACATTGTAATTTGTTTTCATTAAATTATTACAGAGAGTGGAACAGTGAACGATTTATTCACCAATATTTTGTCAAAACATTGTAATTTGTTTTCATTAAATTATTACAGAGAGTGGAACAGTGAACGATTTATTCACCAATATTTTGTCATAACATTGTAATTTGTTTTCATTAAATTATTACAGAGAGTGGAACAGTGAACGATTTATTCACCAATATTTTGTCAAAACATTGTAATTTGTTTTCATTAAATTATTACAGAGAGTGGAACAGTGAACGATTTATTCACCAATATTTTGTCAAAACATTGTGATTTGTTTTCATTAAATTATTACAGAGAGTGGAACAGTGAACGATTTATTCACCAATATTTTGTCAAAACATTGTAATTTGTTTTCATTAAATTATTACAGAGAGTGGAACAGTGAACGATTTATTCACCAATATTTTGTCATAACATTGTAATTTGTTTTCATTAAATTATTACAGAGAGTGGAACAGTGAACGATTTATTCACCAATATTTTGTCAAAACATTGTAATTTGTTTTCATTAAATTATAACAGAGAGTGGAACAGTGAACGATTTATTCACCAATATTTTGTCAAAACATTGTGATTTGTTTTCATTAAATTATCCACAACTCAAAAAGTCTAAATTTTCAAAAAAAATCATTTAATTGGTAAAACATATTATGTATAATCAACTCTACTCTATCAATTGCACAAACAAATAACTATAAAAAAATACACGGTTCTCTTTATAGTATATATTAAATTTCCTTAATGAAACAAATTAATGTAGGTACTCATTTCCAATTCCAAGAATAAATATTTCGAATTGTTAACTAATGAACGGAACAAAGACAACATAACGCCTCTAACAGTGGGATTATTATATAATATATTTCACTCTCTGCTGTATTTTTAAATCATTATATAAATATATCTTAATTATAAAAACGGCGATTTCTCGATTATAAGACATTTCGCTTGTTGAGTTATGGAATTGGAAGGTCGTTATGAAATTAATTCGAGATTGTTTCCCGAGCAAAGCTGGATACAAAGCTAGTATAAGGAAGAGAAGGAGTATCTGAGACGATTTGAAAAATATCATCTTGCCATGCAAATTTACGTAAATGTCATGGAATAAATTTGTTTAGAAAATGGATTTTCTCAGCACACCTACTATCTCTCCACCCACAGGAGGAAACTGTGCTAAGTATATTTCTTCTTTTTATTTCTCACAAATTATTATTATTTTTATTCTCAATCTGGTCCCGTGTCTTTCTGTGACAGAACAATCTTACGAAGATTCTGGTCAAAACAAGTGTCAAAACGAATGTGGATACGTGTTAATGCCAACTTTAACGAAAAAAAAAAGAAACAAAAGTAAGTCTCTTTTCTTTTATCTCCCATATTATACAAATAAAAGAAAACTTATTCATATTCCTATATTATTTTATTATTATCTATTTACTTATCTACGGTTCGCAATAAATTAGAACGTACCCGAATATCGTTTGAAAATAGATGTATAAATTCCATTGAAAGATCAATGCTTTCATGGTACATCATTTTATCATCTGGAAAAAATATATTTTTCTTATTATTGACCCCAGTTCTTTTGTTGGCAAAAACACTTTCCTGTGACTTAAAATTTTGGGAATTTACAACGTGGATCCGTGGGTTTGGCGTGAAGGACATGTGAAGATTATCAACGAAGCCATTCTTTGTCATTTTCACGCATTTTTTTTTTGTTTTCTGCATAGATAATTTCACACTTTTTTTTTTGTTGCAACCTTTGTTGATATCATGTTCAAAAACTTTAACATATTTTATCAGAACGCAAAGGTTTATTTGAATAATTTAATGCTTATTTACCTCAGTCAATATTCAATGATCAATTTATTGCATGATTTTTATTAATAAATTTTTTTCGTGAATGGTATTTGTACACTCTGTAACAACCTGTTAAGCTATTTCAAAAAAGAAAAAAGGTAAATAAATTTGTATCAATTATAAATTTTTCCAAACATCAGCATTTTATTTACAAGTGACTGTTACCATAATAGCTGTTTCAGCGAAAATAAATACACATTTATAAATTTTAACTAAAATCGTTTTCTGTTTGCGTTGCTTTAAAAATAAAGCAAAATTATTTTAAAATTGTATGCTTCAAGTGATAAATTAAAACAAGCAAACTTATATCTTCATTATGTTTGTTTTCAAAAGAGCAAAACCTACATATGAATTTTGTTTCCGTTTGAAAAATAAATCGTCTTGTGTGTGTAGACCCAACGTCTGCGTTGAAGGGCGGGTTTAGGGGTTGGTTTACTGGGGATGTTGGATTACTGTGGACACGTGGGACGATAATATGAAGAGTTTCAGAGAAGTAAAGCTTGTGTTGACAACCGTTATCTCTCTTTAGAACAATGAATAAATCTTTTCTACTGACACCTTTTCAGAAATACTATTTATATTGTACGTATATTTATACTGAATTGTGATTAAGAAAATGTATCAGTTTGTTATCTTGTGTGTATACAAGAAGTAAATAAGATTTTCCTCACAGTTTTTCTCAATATTTAATTATCGTTCATCTTCTTAATTCCACTATCTAGGACACCCGATAAGTAATTAGTTTTTGTGGATACCGATACGACTACTACTGTGCCCACGTCAAATTAAGGCAGTGTTTACTTACATTAATTAAATAGCTCTTACTTCTCTCTGTAAAGGTAAAGATTACACGGGCTATTTGGAGAAAAAAATACATAAACCTATCTGCTAATGTGACACACAAGTACTTACTTGATTACATTTCAATAGTTTTCCAAAAAAAGAATTTAATTACTAAGTAAACTTCTAATTACGCTTTTACAGTATTATGAATTTATTTGTAATAAAAAGAAAACAATCACTGGATTCTCGAATCAGAATTTCACTGATTTATAGAAATCAATGAGGAGTAACATAAAATAATTGAAAAAAAAAAACTATAAACACTACCTATACCCATACACCCTTACAGTTTACAGTATGCTTTTATTGAGAGGATTGGAACCCAGGATCCCTCGAATGAAAGTTTGAATCTCTACTATCAGGATCCTTAACTCTAATCACTTCCTTGTGCTACTTGCAATGGATTAAAAATATTTTTCAGAAGACAAATTATCATGTTTATGGCGTACTTGAATATGCCCCGAAAATCTTATTTTTTATGTTGAAGCTAAAGTTTTGAAAGTGATATAAGAGGAATTTGAATTACGAACAAAATTCAATTTTTAGATATATTTTTTAAGTAGGTACATACCTATGCTTTGTAATGATAGTCCTGAAAAAGCAACAAGATTTTTTCGTACATTTTTATTTACAAGCAACAGATAATATTATATGACAGTGAAACTCAGCAGTGGTAGGTTATTAAGATCATGTTTGATGTAGTCGTTCCTAACAGACGTTGACGGGTCATCCAAGAAAATAAAATTTTATATACTATTGCTAGTTTTATTTAATCCAGCATCTTTCATAGAAAGGACATTAAATAAACAACAACAAAAACTCTTGTAAATGTAAGTGCAATAAAATAGAGTTTTTTTTTTAAAATGGCAACACCGTGATCAATTCATTTCTCGCAATTTATTGTTTCACGATTTCATTATAAGCAGTTAGTATTTTTACACAAACTGATTACCTACTTAATTCAATAATATTGTAGATAAGGTTTTTTCTAAATATGAAATGAACAATTTTTCTCCATCTTGTCTTAGTAAGGTATTAATATATACCTAACTACAATTAACAATACAATACAAAATAAACAATCAATTGTATACATAGTATGTGTACATTTAGTTAAATCACCCTAAACCTGCTCTTCCAGGAGGACGGTACAAATACCAATCTCTCTCTCTCTTTTGCGCTTTCATGCCAATTAAGTCAAGTCATTCAATGATATTCCTAATCTAATATTCATAACCTGATATTCCTAATCTCGTTGTCGTGAGAACTGTATATCGTGAAAACATCTGTAGGCCTAGTCAAAACACATTTAAGCGCCACGTTTTCGTTTCGTTTTCGTTCGAATGTTGACGATGTTGCCAGAACGTGTCAATTTTCGTAGCTAAAATATACAAGTAGCTACGAAAATTGACACATTCTCGAAACGTCGTCTACATTTGTACGAAAAGGTTACGCTCAAATGTGTTTTGACTAGGCCCACTGGACACTCATCCAATGGAAGCCTTGTAATCGGAAGAACGATGATTTTTTTTTAATCACGTATATATATATGTCACATGTAATATATTAACAAACGGACTATGATATTATTTATGCTGAGAATTCTTATTCAGTTTATTGTTGTTGTACTCGGTATAGTAGTATGACAGTACAGCTGACCTAGCGTCCACCCACCACAGATCACAAGGGAAATTAAAAATGATCTTACCAAACATTTTCATAACAACAAATGACAACATAATAATATTATTTTCTTGGATCCAATATCAGAAAATCAAACCTTATTCCTATTATTATTATTATTTACTAACACGAATATAATTTGACCTAAGTTATAAAAGAACGTGATCATTCTCACGGCAAATTCGCAGTTCTAAGAAATTTTCTTTTGTCTATAACTATATATTATATAACAAGGTCCACGGCATCTCCTAAAAGTCGCATAAACAGTAAACTATTTTCAGTATCAAGCAAGTATTCCTTGAAAAATAAGATATTCAGGATGTTGGCATAACTCATCGCTGAATTTCATATGTTTAATATCTAATTGTTATTGTCTTCCAAACACACATTTCCATGAATTGTATATGGTGTTCCGTCAAATCTTTGGAATAAAATACGTCTCCCAATATTTTGATAAATGAAATGTAAGAATCAGGAATTTGTAAAACATTATAAATAAGATGTTTATCGTCCTTAACTAAGCGATGAAGTATGTTCAACAAATGCTTTATTTTTCTGACACAGAAAGATCGACCTGCATATTGCATGTGGTGAATCCAAATGCTCATCCACTCGTGAGAGAAACCGTGATGATGGTATAAATATAAAGGTGTTAAATGGTTATTAAATAAAAAGAAATAAAGGTATGTTAAAAAGTAGAAAATAAAAAATATTTACAATTTTTCCATCACATTAAAGTGTTTTCCCTTATTTCAATACTGTATTTTAATTTTGAAGGATTTTACTTTTATCGAATATAAAAAAATATTAAATAATTTTTATTCATTTCAGAGATTTATTTTGCGGAAAAGAAAGTTCACATTCCGAGAAATTTTCATAAGTACCTACTCGTAAAGCCGTAAAATTAAATACAAAAAGATTTATCAAATCTGAGAAAATATTTTCGTATTATTATTGTTGTTTTTATTTAATTTTGCGCCTTAATAAAGATTTACTCGGTGGTATCTTTTATTTTATTTAATATTTAATGAAATGAATGTTGTGTTTATTTTTTCTATTTAAAATATTTCTTATTCTTCAAAGCATAAAGTAAACGACTTTTTATTATGTTCTGCTAGGTGTTTAGACAAAGACTCTTGAATTCACTGCAATTCTATGTACCTAAATTGGTAAATACACATTATCTTGTCAACATTTCCTGCTGTAAAGTGAATTGATCATTCTATCATTGGCTCTATGTAGAGGAAGCAATCTGGACTAAGGAGGATTGGAGCACTGCAACCAATGTGGTGGACGAATGAAAATTTAGAGATCCCGATCTTCAGAATAAAGAACAAGGAAACAAGAAAAGAATCTAACAAACTTTTTGACATCGATATAGTTAAAACATAATGTTATAAAAGAAGGACCTCTAAAAGGCGAAAAGCAAGTTTATTTTTTTACCAATAATTACTTATATGGTATTTATTGCTTTTTGGACATGGATTCCATGGTCCGAAATAATTGGACATGTAAAGAAATCGTGATCCAGAGTATCTAAATTGAATTTACTATCACAGTATTCACTATTGGTAATACCAAACCTGTGTAGGTGGGAAGCCACAGTGCAGTGACCTAAACGCGTTCTACAAATTGATGAAATACCAGTTGTCGGGGAGTTTACACATGTTAAACCATGGCATGGAAGGGATTTTAGGTTGTAGGAATCTATAAAATCTTGGCAGTAGCAAATGCCGTAACTGAATATTTACCTACTTGTTTTATATGTTATAATTTAATATTAATCTTCAAATTTCGTTTCAATTTTTCATATTAATTTAGAACCCACATTTATAGATATCAACAACTGGAAATGTCTTAATTATTTTGGCAAATAAAGGTGGGTCTACTTTTTAAAATACAGATTTAGACGGACATTTGAAAACAATAACTGTAAGATGGATAAAGTATTACTTTGTATTCGTTCATTCAGAGTAGAAGAAAATAATCCTTGGAGTCCCGGGCAAAGAACAGATTTCTCAACCATTTCTATTAGCTTTTGAAGACAGATACTCGTAAAATATCCCATTTTATACATTGAACACTAACTCAATTCGGCAATGAGGAACCTCACCTATACTTTTCATTGATACGGAAAAGACAACTTACACTATTATTGCACCAGGTTTGTGTACTAGTTACTCCGCTATATTCATATCATCATCATCATCTCCGTCGGTCCCTCAATCCTAAGGATCGTGACGCTCATGCCTCGTTCTGTAGACCATATGTCTCCATCTTGAGCGATCCTCCGCCATGTGCAAGGCCCCATATATTCATATACCTATCTGTTATAAATAATTTCAAAAATACCAGGATTATTTTCAAAGCAACTACCTCTCCATACTCTGTTACAAGTATACAACATTCCTTTCAATTACAATAATTCAGATGCGTGCTTCATCTAGTGTAATAATATTTGAATTTTCTCGTGCGTTTAGTCATTGTTGTTTAACTTGTATTATTATTATTAATTGCTATCATCTGGTAGTACAATGAATACAAATAATGTCTCAAGGCGAGACTAACACGATCCTGAACGAGTAGATAACTTCTTAGGGTTGATATTTTAACCAAAACAATTTGTATCGAGGACATTTTTTAAATCAAACAGTAAACATCTTCTCAATACACTGAAAAAAAACAGTATGTAGTTAACTTCCAAATGACTTTTATAAACTTCGCGTACTAGTATTCGGAAGTCTCTCGACTTCATCATCAGGCAATTAGTAAAAAGTGAAATAAGACATAGAAACAAACAGTATTTATGGGATGTGAACAAAAGAATGTTGGGGGAAGTTCTCTTTTAGAAGGATTTTTTCAATAAACATCTTATAAGATAAGCGATCTTTAGCCATCTTTTCATTACTGGATGGATGTATTTTTTGAAATCACCACATGCCCAGATATTTTAGAAGACAGACAAGAAACTACTATTTTCCATAATTTTTAACAACAATTTTAATAGACAGTCTTGGAGATCATTTTGTGCTTCTTCCATACATAAATATCTTTTTATGGCCACACTTGCCCACCTCCTACTTGTTCATAAGGATTATTTTATTCATCAGCCCATCGTTTCTGATGATGACCTTCTCCTGTTTTCTCAATAACTTTCTCAAATTGTAGTTTATGACATATACATATCTAAAACGCCTCAAACACTAGAATTGAAATTTTGAGAGAAAGTTGAGTGCACTATAAAAAACCATTGAGTAAAAAATACCTTCTCGCAAAATGTTAGCATTTCAATGTTCATTATATTCACAGATGCCGTTAAACTCCATAACGAAAAAAGAAAATTATTGTGTATCATCCCTGAAGGATCATATATAGGGCGTTATTAAGATGAGACAGGGCAGGGCCGGGGGAATGGTAACAAATTTAAATGTAATGACGCAATCGTGTACAGAATTTGTGAACAAGCAAAGGAATGGCATCCGCCACAATAACGCTACCACGATCTGTGAACTGTAAGGGTTTGGGTGGTAAGTACTTCTATAGCCTCTCAATGTACTGACAATTGTGATTCAACAACATCATTATTGCACTAGCTATGTCTACCCTTTCACTAGATCTACGAGAATAAACACTACTCACTTACTTCCGGTAACCAAACATACCTTGTAGAGACTTTGAAATAACTGGGCAATAGATTGCAAATCATCTATAACATTTAGCTCCATTTCAAGAGAACCGTTTTTCTTGTTAAAATTTAGCTTAAGGTTAAGGACTGACAGTTATTGGTGGAAATTAAAATGACAAAAAACAAAAATTTTGTGATTCCACGCCATGAAAAAAATCATTGTTATTAAATGTGCTATATTGTAAAATATGTTTAAAGACTTCTAATAACCTATATGTCTTTGTGAAAAAAAAAAAGATTTTTGTAAGTGTGTAAGAATTTTTCGAAAAGAAGTATTTAAATGATTATTTCTCCATCAATTTCTGCCTTGTATAAGAAGTACTTTTTTTACAGAAAATTTACAATACAAATATATAAACGTTTCTCAGAGGAGACACGCGATAACATTAAACGCTTTAAATTTGCCTGAGA
The DNA here is from genome assembly GCA_947579605.1 of Athripsodes cinereus. Lineage (NCBI taxonomy): Eukaryota > Metazoa > Arthropoda > Insecta > Trichoptera > Leptoceridae > Athripsodes > Athripsodes cinereus. The sequence continues at coordinate 14,982,685 of OX388317.1, read as the reverse complement.
ATGAGTATGGAAGCATTGGGAAACCAGCTATCAAAGTTCTCAAGTCATACGAAATTGCCAAATTTTGGTATTTATTTTAAAGACACACTTAATATTATGAAATAAAAGGTGTAAAAACTATGATCCGATACGCATACAAATAACACATTTGAAAGCATGTAATAAATAATAATATTGATAAATAACATAAACACTTGTATGAAACACAATAGCTGTATTATGAACATTGAAATTATGTTTTAAATGATGAAGTTAACTATTAACATAATTACCTTTTAACGAATTTCATTATTTTAAGATTATTACAAAACTTATTAGCCAAGATGTTAATCTTGAGACTAATTAAACTTTATGGAGTTCAGTTGAAATTATTCTTACTTTAAATAATGTAAGTAATAATGTTTAATAATTTTAACACTTAATTTTGATTTCTGATAATAAAAAGTTTGGGAATATAAAGTTTCTTACCGTTTTTTTGTTACTTTTCGAGTAAACTATAAAAGGAAGAAATATGGGTGTTTTTAAATTATCACTTACGTACTTGAAAGATATTTAACATCATCAGTTCTGCCATAATCTACAGTAATTATTTTGAATGACCTTCTTATTTTATGGCATTACATACATATACCTGGTTATTTCGATAATGGCTCAAATATATGCCTATAATACAATTCATTCGCTGTTTACTCTTTTCTTTAAAAGTAAAGTGTTGTATGCATTCTTTGATAGAATATCACATTCTTCATAAATTTTATGAAAACTCGATCTGTATTGAGGATGAAAGGAAGAAAATGTATCATGTCTATGACGTATTAACTTATATCTCTAACTATTGCTTTCATAAAATATCTCAACTAATATGACGGGACGTTCTCATTGTGTAAATTTATTAGGCATCCGAATAGTTTCTTAATTATTACTAGAATACAAATATTATAATTGAAATAAATAAATAAATAAATTATTATCGTTAATATTTGTTGATACTGTATCAACCCTTATGTACATAATATACGAATAATAATTAAAACATATTATTATACAATATTATGTACATATTATGTTATATTTACTCGAAAGTAATAAAGTTTACACTATCAGTAGACTATATTCACAAATTTATAATTAATATAAATACATGCATATATTCGTCACTGTAAATCTACAAGCTATTAATATATTTTTTTAAAGATATTATTAATAGAATGAGATTTTCAATCTGGTAAATTAATTTGAACCAGGTGGATTGCCGGTATTAAAATTAATAAAAAAAAAATTTTTAGATTTTTTTTTTAAAGATATATCTGGGTTTTGTTTGTTATAAACCCAAATATAACCTTATACACCTTTCACAGTAAGTTAATTTAATTTCTAAACAAACTTTCTTCACTCAGAGTGAGTTATACTCTGATATCATCACCATAGAGACGTCCAAACAATAATCATCTTTATTGCACTATACTAACCGGGTTAGTTGGAAGACATCGCATTTTAGCGATAAACTCGCCCTCTGTACATTGAATTGTATAAATGATATTTTCTATGTTAATTTGTATTATTGTAAACAATGTACAGTGAAGAATAAAACAAATAAATAACATTTATAATATCAATAACATAGTCAGTACACTAGGTAGTTGGTTGAATCTTGTAAATGAAAAATAAACATTAATATTTTCACGATTTTTTGTAAAAGTATGCTTCCAAAATAATTACCAAAAAGGATCATCATCTCTCCTCAATTCTCAATTTATTGTGTGTAAAAAAATACATATTATGTTAGTTTCATTTTATCATTTGATTTAACTGTAAATCATAGTTTAACTTATTTATATGGCAATTATTTCTATTTACTATATCAACTAAATAAATCAGAAAGAGAACAATAAAACAGAACGCCCAAGGCAATAAAATGTTGTTCTCTATTGAATTCAATAACTGTCGGATCAATCGAATATCAAATAATATCCTCAACACCACACCGTGCTATTTCATTTATCTGCATTATTTTATTATTGTCTTGATCTAGGTACTCAGCATTGCTTTCACTCTTGTAAATACATTGTGTCTGAGCAATGTTAGCTTCACATAGTATTAAATTGATCTGAGCTTCGAGAAGCTGATAAATAAATAATATACAGATTTAATAATAGCAATATTATCCATACTCTGCAATAAAGTTTCGTACATCCCGGATCTCAGCTATCTATTGTGCTTACCTTATGATCCTTAAATATGTATACAGTATTGTTACTACCACTATACTGTTTGGTAGCTAATAATAGAGACTTACAGAAAGTGTTGGCATTCTCTAGTGTGGTTTGTTGGTTTTATTAAAGTAATGTTTTATTCAGACAGTAAAGTAGTGATCCCTGTTGTATGAAATACAGAATACGTTCAACATTCTACTACGAACAAGTATAGAGTAACAATATTATTATAGTAATATGTATGTTATATAGCATTAAGACCTGTATAAGACATCATGATATATTATTAAGAATGTATTGTATAATATATTCGCCGTACATATCTTACGAAGAACGGAATGTTCTTCAAGATAAAGCTCTTGAGATTACTCCTGATTTAGGCAATCTTTCTTTTACGGCAAACTTCAGTAGTATCTAGGTATGTTTGTCAGCATATATTGCATGCCTATAATTATACGCTTTTTCAAAAAAAATAACAGTAAACATAGCGAGTAATTAATAAAAATATTTATTTAAAGTTAATGTGCAAATTGTAAATATATAATGAGTATTGTAATATGCTACCCATACCTAGGTACATAATAAATTTTTCAAATATATCCGTAAAAAGCTAAGATAATACACAATTACTTACATTTTACGTAGTCAATATGTCGATTATTTAAAACCAAAAATAACCGTCAAATAAAAAAAAACTTCATTTAAAAGTTTCGAAGTGTTACTATAAGTTAAATTTTATATTATTGAGGTTAAAAATATTTTCACAATATACCATCTGTATTAGCAAACATTTAGCTTTTTTCAACACGTTATGTGTTCAAGTTAAAAATAACAACGTAAATTATAAAATTATTTCTTTTTCTTGAGTTTTCTGCATCTTGAAATCCACGTTAATGTTCTACTCTCCACTATTACGACACTATCCTACGTAGTTTCCATGTTCTGCCATTTCTAAATAATTACATCTAACCTTAAAGATAATTACTCAGTATCTATAAATCACACAAAAGTGTATATGTTTACGTAAGTCAAGTAACGCCAAAAATAATTACTTATATAAAAATATTTTTTGTGCAGATACATAATATGGAATAATTTTAGTAAAATTAATTGAATTATGTCATGAATTAACAATTCTATATATTTAACATAATATTCTGATTTCATATTTAAATTAATTTTTTCAGAGAATATCAGATATAAATGACAATATGAAGGTTACAAAAAAGTTGAATACCACTACTACTGCTACTACTACTGAACCAACATTCAAACTGTCCTCTCCGTGCCAACAAAAAATTAAGGATGGGGAGCAAACTTTAACATTGATTTAAAATATAAATTGTTTTTATTTTTTACGAATATCTGTCTTTTACAGGCCACTTAAAAGCTTATAGAAAAGAGTGGAAGACTAATCGTTTGCCGGATGCTCCACGAAAAAGTAATGTAAAATAGTACAATAAAAAATTAAACAACAATTATTTCGAATCTTCTTTTTTTTCAAATTTAAACATGAATAATAATAATGTAAGTACTTAGTTATGTCCGATTTATAATATTATACAAAGAGCAATGTAGTATATTTGATATTGTACAATCGTAATCATTGTATTGTATAATAATTATCAAGGCTTTAATATCACTTTTAAATGGTAAAAACTCTATAACAATACATATGCAATCCGTAATTAATATAAAAGACACCAAGAGCTAGGTACAACTATACCATAACGTAGCATATTTTTCATCCCTTTTAGCACTAAAATTCTCAAAAGCACACAATGTCTGCTAGAGAGTTTGAAGACGTTTTTTGCCTTCAACTTCTAGGACACCCTAGTGCTAAGAACGCTATCGTTTCATCATCGCACCCCTTGTCATTAAAATTACAAATAAAATATTTTCTTTATAAAACTCTTACCTTAATAAATAAAATTATACGACAAGTCTTTCTTTTGTGTACGTCAATAAAAATGTTTGATAATATTATGAATAATAGTGATCATTTTATTATTTCTCCAATTCAATAAACGCATTGTGCTATATTCATTGTGGGGAAATTCTTAGGAAATTTCTCTTTTTCCTATTTTCCGGCTGCGGACTAAACTAACCTATTCAAAGGATTCGCTTTACGACGATATATTTATTTGTACGCGGGTATATACGAACAAATGTAACATACCTTCGTATACAAAAATACTTCTATCCTTTCAATGTACCAATGTACCTACTCATTTTTTTGTTATTCAGCTCCTCGCATTTTTTATTACCAATTCTATTCGAGAAATTGCCATAAATCTTGTAATTTTTATTATCATATTTTATTTTTAATATGAATGTTTTATCTGTTACTATCCGAAAATTGATTTTTATTCAATATTTTATTGTGATGTACCGTTATTTATATTATCCTTATTATTGGCAATGTTGATAATGGTCAATATTTAATGTATAACGTTTTACAGAAGAATAGATTTTAATTTTATTGACTACCTTTACAAAATGAAATGAAACAAAAACAAGGACAAGTATTTTATATTAGATATCTGTATATTTCTATTCAACGTTGAAAAAAACTTCACATTGTAGCTATTTAAATTTTTTTGATGAAATAATATGGTCCATATCCAAAAATATATGGTTGTAATTTTAAATCAGATTGACAATGTCCTTGAAAGATCGCGTCCACACAGCTGGATGAAATCGTCAATCAATCATAATTCTTCAACATTCGGTGACGATTCGGAGCATTCTCCGAAGAACTATTCGAATGATTGAAGATTGATGATTGATTGACGTTTTCATCCAGCTGTGTAGACGCGATCATTGACGAAAGACGTCTCTCTCTCTCTCAATTAAAGTCAATCTAGCAGAAATACATTTGGTTTTTAATTTCATTATAGAATTTTACTACTTATACACTGACACAGTGAACGAATATAAGGATTTCGCTGTGATAAGAAATGCATTGAATGAATACCAAAAAAAACAATAATCATATTAAGTAGGTACCTACATTTGACGTGAATTTCTCACGTCATAATATAAAGAGAAAACCAATGCTAAAACGCTCGCTTATTAAAGTTTAGTTCAGATGTTCGAAAGTACAAAAATATATACTATACTACTGAAAGAATGCGTAGATACACGTTGGTATAATATGTAGTTATTTATAGGGATAGGTGACTTCCACCGTTCACGATCCTAAACATGTCAAAAAGTTGTGTTGTCTATAGGACGTGACTAACCAAGGCAACGCGAAACTATCGTATGTTATTTTCTATACAATAATAATAATAATATTTCTCAGACATGTAGTTTTATCAGAGTTATTTTCTAAGAATATTAGGTACTAACTAGCATGAAGCCTGTTTTTGCCAAGGGACTTTTCTCCAAATACAAAAATTAAGTGTTGTGGTGAGTGCCGGTGCCGTGAAAAGGAATAAGGTGCCGGCTAATTCCCCTTTCACAACATAAGCTTTAAGCTTACTGTGAAAGGTGTATAAGGTTGTATTTGGGCTTATAAAAAAAAACAGATCCACCTTTTAAAAAAAAATATGAAATCCTCAAAATAGGTCTCGTTTCAACATTTTAGTGATGTAATGAAAGAATTTATAAAACATGACGTAAGACATATTTTACTACTTCAATTCAGCCATGAGAGTTATCTAGTTGATTCGTCGCCATTTGTAGGAGATGCCATGAAAGTATAGGTAAAGAGAAACAGACAATAATAATAATTCTTCCTCTTTTATCAGTGCCGTATCAGGTCCCCTCGACGTTGGCGATCACTCTGGAGAATGCTTTTCTGTCCCGCGCTGTTCGGATCAGAGGCCTGAATCAACAACACACTATCGCGTCACGTTCCCGCTCCGCTAGCGTTCGGGTGCAGACGATGGTGCGCCAAAGTGTTAATTTTCGTAACTATTGTGTATCTTAGCAACGAAATTGACACTTGTTTGCAACATCGTCTGCACCCGAACGCTAACGGAGCGGGAACGTGAGACGAAAGTGCGTTGTTGACTCAGGCCTCGGGAACGTGAGACGAAAGTGTGTTGTGGACTCAGGCCTCTGTTCTCCCATCTGTGTTATTTCGATACATTGCCGTATATTACCTACACAGCCACGACACCCGCCTCCTTCCCGCTCCACGACGTCATTATAAATTACATAGGTTATATTTTTAATGCAAATTTAGATGAATGCTCACATGAAACATTTCATCCAATTAATATATTTAAACATACGAATGGACCCAAACATTTATATGGGAATTACCTACAACCCAATATTACAATATTACGTACATAGCTGCATAGGTACATAGGTAACACATGAGCGAGTTAGAAAAATAAAATGCTAAACTGATTTCATAAATCGCTTTCCAGAGACAGAACCTGGAGAAAATGTTTTTCTTTGTTTGCATGCGGGTTCTCAACATTTTATTTTGTGCAACACAATATTTACACTGAAAATCTTTTATGTCGTTTGTTTGCAAGTTAAGAACATTTGTAATAATTGTACATCATAATAGATAGATATATATCTCTTATCGCCCAAGGCGTTCAGTATCTTTAATACTTAAGTACGTACATACCGTGTTTAGTATTTCAAATTACATATAAATACATAAAAAAGAGGTCAGTTGATTTATCAAAATAAAATAGGCTTCTCACTCTTATCTTTTAGTGGTAGGTATAGAGAGAGGTTTGGAAGGCGTCTGGACTCAGGATTCAATGCATGTAGATATCATCCCAATCCTTCTACATGTCTGTGAGTCTTAGCACCTAACCAAGGCTCAAAAACGAGGATTTTGGATGTGAGATGGTATGAACATGTCTCAAATGATGCTGTGCGCTGACACACCCAGTATAGAGCTGTAATTTTCGCTATACAGGAGAGACGATGGTCCTGGCTGGGTCATGTTCTAAGAATGGCCAATGATAGTTGGCCAAAAGAGCACTGTTCTTCTGTCCGCTAGGGTTCCGACAGTGTGAGCGTCCCTCTTTCATAATACACCGTGCCTATATCAACGACCTGAAAACACAGAAAATGTCGTGAGAAGAGGTGACACAACTGGCGCAGAGCCGCCCTCAATGTGCTCTGTGCTCTCGAGAGGAGCGTTGAGTGCATGATGATAGAGGGAGAATAGCTTGAGTCTTCATAATGAATAATAAGTTATATCGTGTTTTTTTGGCATATTCTATCCTATTTTATTTATGTTTCTTGTGTAGATATTCATATAGATATTTTAAAATAATTTCAGCATTAAATATCAGTGGCCATAAACTAAATGAATAGAACCTCTCGTAGGTACAAATAGAATATTATTTATCACTGAATATGGAGGTAAACCTATCTATTAATAATACACACACAGTTACTCTTTCCTCACGTATGGAAGTTATTTTTTTCATTTTTTCTATCCCTTCTACTAATAGGTACATACCACCAGCCGCGGTTCTTCCTTAGGAACGTTAATTTTGCGCATACTCTTTATAAGTAAATTCTATAAGTACCTGTTACTTTTTTTACGTTTTATCAACGAACAATTTTCCAAAAAAACATGCAATTGTTCAAGTAATAAAACGAATCATTATTCTTTCTTTGCACGTGTAAAAGTCATGAAAAATATTTTATGTTTTCTTTGAATACTTTTTGCTTTCCGTGTTCGTCCCAAAACTTTCCAATCAAATACGTAAGATTATGATGGGGTCCCTTTTTTAACATATCGCCAGAACGTAATTAAATCATAATTTTTAAGTATTATAAGTACAAATATAGAAAACGATAGCCTTCAACAATATTACTATCTCAAGTGGCATGTTTTTTAAAGTGCAGTCTTTTTTATTTGTATAATGTATTTGTCCCAAACAGACAAGTTCATATCACAGGATGCTAGAAGAACCTATCGAAGTGGGAATATATCATGCTGTAGATGACGTACAATGTGAATGCAGCGCAGTTCAAGATGATGGCCATCTTTTAATATTATGTTTTCTGTATGAAGGTGTTTTTTTTTATTTTTCAAATCATACTCCACTAATCCGATCCACCAGCTGCCGGTTCATATGACTACCTTATGAAAAAGCTATCGGTAACAGATGTTACTAGTATGACAGAGATGAACTTTCTCTTTTATTATTAAGTATTGTACTAGTATATAAAAGTAACACGTTTTTTCTTCTAAATTTACGATTGTAATACAAGTGTATTTATAATACTACCAACTTTCTTTTTAACGTACTTTATTCAAAGTATTCACAAAAATAATATTAATATTTGACTTTCTGAATGTAATGTAATATTAAAAATAAATTCTGCTTTACAAGGTAAATATAATATTATCTTTAGTACAAATATTGTTATTAAAGTCTGAAAATAAACTTAATGAAAAAAGTTGATTGTTTTTTATCTGAGATGAACATTCAAAATGGTTTAATTTAATATAGTAACGTACTCGTATAATTATGTTATTCAGTGCTTAAGCATAAAAATGCTTTGTCAGAAAACAATAAAAAATCACGACGTTTATATTACAAATAACTATATACAGTTAACTATTTGAAAATACTCTGTATAAATTGAGTTCATAGTGTGAGTTAAAGTCTCAACACATATTCAGGTATTTTGCCGTATAAAAGCTAGAGAATCTAGCTCTTTTATACGGCAAATTATTCCTAAGTTGATTTATTCCTATTATATATTAAATTATTCCTAAGGTGATTTGAAATTGATTAGGTATACAATTATCTTACTTTATTATATTGTATCTATTTAATAAAGATATTTATCTTTCATACAAGTTTTCGAGTGTCCTGTAAAAGGCAGGTGTTCGAAAAAATTAAGACATTTTACATCTTAAATTCAGCGATGAGGTTTGCCACCCATCCTGAATGTCTTGATTTTATATTGGCACGGAGAGGACTGCTTGTATGTTTCTTACGTGCAGCTGGTCTGCTGGCTATGCCGTGATGGTATAGTATACTAGTATAGTATCTTTCATACAAAAAAATGTCATCCTAAGACGAGCGTCTCCCAAGATTCTTTTTCTGTGAGACAGTTCATTTTCGTTGCAGTTTATAACAGGTGGATATATTGCCAGGTGACGGCATTTTCAATACCTATCTATTAAAAAGATAGCAATGGTTTTTTGTTTAATTTTGTATATATATATATAATCGTATGGCATGTCAGGCGCTATAAATCATAAAAAATCACTAAAAACAAAAATCATAAAAAAAATGTCAAAGAGGTAAAATTGTAAAAAAAAAAAAAAAACATGTCAGAAAGATAAAATTGTAAAATAAAATACAATCGCAAAATATTTAAAATTTATAAAATGACTCTTGTATCCCTCAGCCAAATTCTGGCTTCGGTTGTCAGATTACTAAAACCTTAATTTTGTAAAGTCTACGACACAGAAAAGTCTAGTACTTTTGTCTCTAAGTTTTCGGATGTCTTAGGAAAGCTAGATTTATTCGTAAAAAATCACCTTTGTATAAGACATTTGACTTCTTCAACAGGTATTTAATTATCATGCGTACATTACATGCAGTTAACCCACAAGTTATGCCACTTACGGGAAAACCCGTGATGCTGTGAATACATGTTTATTTTTCTGTCACTAACAAAATTTCCTTGAGTTTTTGCAATCCTCTATAATATTCGTCCTCGAATTCCTTAGCAATCAATTATTTGCATTTTATGATACATATAAGTAATCATCAAAAGTCATTACACTTAATTCCAAATCAGACAACTGAAACTGAAATATTTCAATAGGAATACTATTATTTTATCAAATCTCATTACCAATTAAATAGGTTATTTGGTTACTAGACTCTAAATTTAACTGAAATAAAGCATTAAAATATTATGTAATACAATAATTTACCGTTATCGCGACAAACCAGACACAATATTATGTAGGTCTGTAAATACAAAATATGCTCTGATTTATTACAGTTTACAAAACTATTGATTCAAATAATTGTCATAATATGGTGATATCAATGATATACACTGTACACAGTAGTATGTAGTAGGGAGTACCTACCCTATTATGTGTCCGTTTGTATGTTTACATAATTATACATACATACATACCATCACGCCGCTTCCCTCGCGGGGTAGGCAGAAAGGATCATCGAGCGCCATTTCCTTCTATCCTTGCATACATCTTTCGCTTCCGTCACTGTCATACAATTCCTCATGCATGCTCTCCTGTTCAACGTGCTCAACACGTGACCGTCCTGTAGGATTTGATTTAAATGTTCTTGCCATTTAATCCTCGGACGTCCACGTCTCCGAGCACCATTCCTCTCAGACAAATAAACATATAATATTACATAATTATATTTAATAAAAACTGTTATAACTAATAATTAGACGAGACCGAGAATAAATAATGTACTCTATATGGTATTGCATTCTTTGGGCAGGTTTTAGGCTCAAAATATTATAAATATCTTTTAAACTGACAGAGATATTGGTTTTGTTTGGTTTGTATGGGAATTCAATACTTTGTTCTGCATGTTGTGTCAAAATTACGACGTTTTAATTTCTATTTATTGAATGTATATCAAGCGGAGATACAAAATTATGTTATTATTTTGATGTACCATGCTTTTGGTATCGTTTTACAGTATTTAAACCATCTTAAGGGCGCTGACAAATAGTGCAGTCTTAAATTTGCTTCTAAATGTGATTATCGGTTGATTCATCCTCAGTGGCAGTGGTAGTACAGTAGCTGGTATGTCCTTAAAGAGATTGGGAAAAATTACATTAGTTTATAATAACTAATAATACAGAATATCCTTATCCTTCCTCTATTGTCATTGTTGCTACTGATGGGTAGACAGTATTAATGATAATATTATACTATGAATTTAATGAAAACGTAGTTAAACATATTTGATATCAGTATCAACTCTAGATCATTTAAAACGTAGTTAAATAAAGATCGTTGTTATTTAATTTAACGTTTTTGAATGCATTATTTCAGGTAATGAACAAACTGGAAGTATTTGAAATGTGGCTCCATCGCCGAATGCACAGAATTCCCTGCAGGGTTACTCTTGACAAAACTAAACACGATCTTAATCTAGTCTTGATCTTGATCATACGACGCACGAAGGGACTATGGACAAACACACCGCGCTACCGCTAACGCGCGATCGGCTTGCATGTATTTTTGGCCAATAGTCACTTCGAGCGTCGAATGATCAAGATCAAGACTAGATTAAGATCGTGTTTAGTTTTTTCAAGAGTAGCCCTGCTGGACCGACATGGTTACTAATATCAAAGTACTGAGGTGAGCTATAGTTGAAAGGGAGCTGTTGTCAACCATCAAGGTTCGGAAAGTTTCACATCTGGGCCATGTTCTGCGTGAAGAAAAATACCACCTTCTCCAACTGACATTGAAGAGGAAAATTGAGGGACGCTGAGGACTCGATAGGAGACAGATGTCCTGACTACGAAAAATAAGGGAGTGGACCGGCATCCGAAGTGTGTACAGGGATAAATTCGCCGAGGTGATCGCCAACGTTGGAGGGACCCAACAAGACACTTGAAGAAAAAGATTACAGGTTATCATAATATTTTTTTACACAATAATAATTATTATGAATATGACAAGGGAATTTATTTACAATACTAGTAGACCTGAACGAGTTTGATTCGTTAACTTTACGCGATAGTATGTGGTAGATGAAAAAGTTTATTATTATTGTGACATCAAATTTCTATGGAACCCTTCAAAAATTTTTTACCGATGACACTATTTTATTTTTTGTAAAAAAAAAATATGTAATCTCTTTTTTACTTCTTCTTCATGACGTGTCCTGTCGGGTCCCCTGACCTGGTCCCTCTGACGTTGATGACTATTTGGAAGTAAGTTTTCCTATTTAAGGCGGTGCAAACAGCTCCTCCACGGTTCTGAGAGTGATCCATTCATCCATTCTCAGGTGCTTCGATGCCAGAAAAGCTGTTTTCTGCCGACCCCTCTGCAGCCCTCGATCTTCCCATTCATGAACTTTTAGTTTGCTACTTGGTGAAGTAAAATCCCATACTCAAGATAGGTCCTGGTTAAATCTAAGTTAACTTCTACTTTCGTTGCAAATATGTTTTTTTCTAGATTTTGGTTTAAATTCAAATTAACTATTCCCTAGAAACTTATCCAATTAAATTGTTCGTTGATTATTTCATTTAAAATAGTTTATAATCCAATAATTATTATGAGGGATAATGTATTTGAAATAAGTCCATGCATAAATAAGTTTTGTAATTAAATAAACCTGGCACCTTTTAGAATTTTAACGAAGTAAAGTCTAGTTGTTGATGAATAAGTCTGATAGACGAGCTTTCAAAGTCAAACGAATTATTTATTTGCTATATTTGCTTCAGTGGGTAATTCTTTAATTGGAATAGAAAATATCTGGTGATGATTTAAGCCCAAAGGTAGACGACCAGTTAAGGGATAAAAGTGTGGTGAGATTAGTGGTGTTTGGGAATGCGGATCACGCTTGGCATCAGATAAAAGTTTCCATCATAAGATAGAAACAGAAAACAGAAAAACCTTTCAACTATAGCTCACCTCAGTACTTTGATATTAGTAACCATGTCGGTCCAGCAGGGCTACTCTTGAAAAAACTAAACACGATCTTAATCTAGTCTTGATCTTGATCATACGACGCACGAAGGGACTATGGACAAACACACCGCGCTACCGCTAACGCGCGATCGGCTTGCATGTATTTTTGGCCAATAGTCACTTCGAGCGTCGAATGATCAAGATCAAGACTAGATTAAGATCGTGTTTAGTTTTTTCAAGAGTAGCCCTGCTGGACCGACATGGTTACTAATATCAAAGTACTGAGGTGAGCTATAGTTGAAAGGGAGCTGTTGTCAACCATCAAGGTTCGGAAAGTTTCACATCTGGGCCATGTTCTGCGTGAAGAAAAATACCACCTTCTCCAACTGACATTGAAGAGGAAAATTGAGGGACGCTGAGGACTCGATAGGAGACAGATGTCCTGACTACGAAAAATAAGGGAGTGGACCGGCATCCGAAGTGTGTACAGGGATAAATTCGCCGAGGTGATCGCCAACGTTGGAGGGACCCAACAAGACACTTGAAGAAAAAGATTACAGGTTATCATAATATTTTTTTACACAATAATAATTATTATGAATATGACAAGGGAATTTATTTACAATACTAGTAGACCTGAACGAGTTTGATTCGTTAACTTTACGCGATAGTATGTGGTAGATGAAAAAGTTTATTATTATTGTGACATCAAATTTCTATGGAACCCTTCAAAAATTTTTTACCGATGACACTATTTTATTTTTTGTAAAAAAAAAATATGTAATCTCTTTTTTACTTCTTCTTCATGACGTGTCCTGTCGGGTCCCCTGACCTGGTCCCTCTGACGTTGATGACTATTTGGAAGTAAGTTTTCCTATTTAAGGCGGTGCAAACAGCTCCTCCACGGTTCTGAGAGTGATCCATTCATCCATTCTCAGGTGCTTCGATGCCAGAAAAGCTGTTTTCTGCCGACCCCTCTGCAGCCCTCGATCTTCCCATTCATGAACTTTTAGTTTGCTACTTGGTGAAGTAAAATCCCATACTCAAGATAGGTCCTGGTTAAATCTAAGTTAACTTCTACTTTCGTTGCAAATATGTTTTTTTCTAGATTTTCTGACAATAGTCCTCTGTTAAATTAATATTTTTTTCAACATGAGCTATTTTATTATCAACATTTAGTAAACTTTAATCTAATTTTAAGAATTAACAGATATTATGTTATCGATATCCGAAAAAATGAAAAAATATACGTGAATTAAAACGGAGGATTCTTATGACATATTGGAGTTGCCTCAAATTTTTTTTTGAAAAGGTTGGATTACATCCTATAAAATAAATAAAACATATTATTATAAACATCAAACCATTAAATATACCTATATTTCATCATAATTAATTAATATAAAATATTTACTGATTCCACCCTGTGAATAGTTTGTACATAGTTTTAAATGTTTCGCACGATATATTTTACGGCTGAATCCAGTAGCGAATGTGGATTTCCAATAGACACCAAAAGTCACGCACCATACCGATCATCTGCAAGATACATACTACAATTACATACATTCATACATTATTGGGAACATTCAACTAAAACATTTCTAACGATTCCGATGCCACTATTGGTGGTAAGGTATTTCCCCATTGCCGGAAACAAATTGTTTAAAACTATCAAATACTTTTTGATTCAATGTTTTGGATTTTCAGCAGATTTCTTTTCACAGCAGCGCTTTGAAATATTTCAAAGTAACATTTAAACTCCGTCATAAGCTCAGTGAAAATTAACTTATTTGTTTATTTACAATTAATCGTACATAAATAAATAACATCCTTTTAAATATATACATACATCTTTTGTTTTCATTCCTTTATTTGATCGTATGTTCACACATTCAAATAATCATAAAATCATTAATTGCTTTAACTTAAATAATATAATATAAATATAATATAAAGCTCATTGGCTCATTTTTCCATTTTTAATTGACTAATTTATTTTTTATTTGTTTATTTATTATTTTTGTTGATTCACGTATATAATATATTTTTATTAATTGCTATTATTTAATTTTTACGCAGCACGCCTCGATACAGGGCAACCTAGTGAGGCTGCTGCAACATTATTGTATCCATATTGGTGATGTATTTTATTTGATTTTGTGTGTATTATATTGATTGAATAAAAAATTATTATTTATTTATTTATTTATCTTCTTCTGCTCATCCTTGTTGGGTCAGGAGACCGAAGCTACACTTTCATCAGAGATCCCTATAATTAAATTTCAGGACTTTTGATTACTACAAAACAAGTTTTTCATACTAAAAATAATCAATTTATCATAAGAGGATGAGTTGATGGCAAATTAACTTTTCCATTTAAAAGTTCTTAACTAAATTTATTGAAACTAGTGTTTATTTCTACTATAAATTATTGATCACAAGAGAGACGTCTTTGGATTTATCAGGTCATTATCAATCGGTACGATAAGTCGAAAGACGTCTCTCTCGTGATCAATAATTTATAGTAGAATTAAACACTTGTTTTAATTTATCTAATTATTGAATTCTACTACATGTGCACAAACACAATTGATAAAGAATTTTATTTTTTCAGCCCAGACTTCTTTCAACCATACCAACCATTTTATGTCAGTTTTCTAAGTTATCATAAAAAGATAAAAAAAAACAACTAATATAAATTATGTATGTACATAGGTGTCTTACATGAGCTCTTAAAGTTTCAGTTATATCTCTAAATGTTGGGTTATATCTCTGCAGCTTATACATTTCGTATAAATTGTTCATGAAAGCTGCCGGGCTATACAAGCGGCACGTCTATCAACGTAACGTATGTAGTTAATAAAAGCTACATAAACCTTGTACATTCTAATATAATTTAATTTATGTAAGTGGTATATTAACCCAAAGGTAAGCAACAGCATTAAATATAGATTCACATCCTTCTTAATACTGTAGCAATAATAATATTGCCCTCTATAACCAAGAAGTGACTTCAATACTAATAATAATATTATTATATTCTTTTTCCATGGCAGTTGTAGTAGAGGCGAGTTAAAGTTTTCGTCGTAAAATATTTTACTGGCGCGAAGAGAGTTTTTTTTTTATTTATTTTAGTTTTTCATACAAAAGAAATACTTATGTAGTGGTAGAAGAAGAACAGAAAAACGAAAAGAGAAAGAAAGATATTGCAAGATATTGTCAACCTTTTTAAACATATTGTTTTTGAAGACTTCTGTTGTAATAAAAAATGTACCTGGAATAGTAAATTACTATATAATAATTTCATTTATACTAATTTTGTGACATTATCTCATTCATTTTGTGCCATGTAGCTTGCTTTGCTTGCTTCTTACTTGATAATATCAAACACTTATGTACGCATATTTTAACTTATTTCAGAATGTAATTAGAAAATCTTATTTTCACAGAATGCTTAAGAGGACTTTTGTGTATACGTAGTATTAAATTTTCCCGTCCTGCCAAGTATAAACGAATTCTCTCGTATTTAATTTAGCGAGTTTCAAAGAGGCTCATGTAGATGTTAAGTATTCAAGTACACACATACATACATACCTAGAGCCTGCGTTTTATCATATACCCACATAATGTTTTCATCAAAGATTTGCTAAACCATTTCATTCTAAGATTCAGGACGGATACGACAATTAATTTATTAGCTGAGAGACTAAAAACATTCTTACATGTCTTATATTATTTCACAATTTTCTCTTGGAATTATTTATTCTCAAAATATTAAAAAATAAAAGCGCGCTTACAACTTATTTTTCTCTTTTTTTCTGGTATCAAGAGCCTGTTCGATATGCTCATGAAATGCAGTAATGAGACCACTGGCTACTCCACAAGTAAAATGGTATCTTATTGATTCTATTAGATAGTTGTAAATGTTATATTTCTGTAAATTCTGCATAGTTAACCATGTTCACAGATTTAAACAAAAATGAAAAAAAATTCAAATTAACTATTCCCTAGAAACTTATCCAATTAAATTGTTCGTTGATTATTTCATTTAAAATAGTTTATAATCCAATAATTATTATGAGGGATAATGTATTTGAAATAAGTCCATGCATTAATAAGTTTTGTAATTAAATAAACCTGGCACCTTTTAGAATTTTAACGAAGTAAAGTCTAGTTGTTGATGAATAAGTCTGATAGACGAGCTTTCAAAGTCAAACGAATTATTTATTTGCTATATTTGCTTCAGTGGGTAATTCTTTGATTGGAATAGAAAATATCTGGTGATGATTTAAGCCCAAAGGTAGACGACCAGTTAAGGGATAAAAGTGTGGTGAGATTAGTGGTGTTTGGGAATGCGGATCACGCTTGGCATCAGATAAAAGTTTCCATCATAAGATAGAAACAGAAAACAGAAAAACCTTCCCTTACAATACCTTTTTATGTTCGCCGAATAGTTTTCAGTCATTTGCTACGTGAATAAAAAATAATGCCCGGGGAAAATTATATATAAGGCATTGGCGGCGATAAGATTTGGCAGGCGGAAAATTGTTTATATCAAATTGATTACGTTCTCTTTGGGAAAGCTTTTTGCTTCTGCCTAGAAAATCAGCCCGCCAACGAACTATGGAGCGTAAGAAACATGCTTCGAAATATTATTCTACCATACATAATATTCATATCTACTACTGATCCTAATCTTGGATTTTATATTATACCCATTCAGTTTATAAAAATAGTATCGAGCTATATATAAAACCCTTTCAAATCTAATCAGAAACTTGCTTCATGAAGTAAACAAAAATATTCAACTATCAAATATAAAAATTGCGTAGTGATCATCAAGCGCTCGACGTAAATATTTACCGGTAAAAATTTAAATATTTCTTCTGACAAAAACAAAACTTTTATTTTATCAAAATTAATCTTTAATCGTAAATATTTAATATTGTAGCAAATAGAAATAATACTTAAATAAAATATAAGTTATAAACATTGTACTTTATACAAATATTTCGAATTTATTATAATTATACTATACTATACTACTATACTATACCCTCACGCCATGTCCCAGGAGGGGTAGGCAGAGAGAACGGAACGCCATATAAATCTATCCTTACATACTTCTTTCGCTTCCTCTACATTCATCCAGTTTCTCATACATGCACGCCGATTTCTCTTACTCAGCACGCGTCCGTCCTTAAGAATTTGGTCCACGTGATCAAGCCACGTGGTTCTTGGACGTCCGCGCTTCCTCACACCCCTTCTTTCAGATAAATACATCCTCTTCGTCATCCTTTCATCTTGCATTCGCTCAACATGTCCAAACCATCTCAAATTGTTTACACGCATTCTGTCCACAACACTCCTCTCACATCCGCTCATTCTCCTGATATCCTCATTCTTCACTCTATCTCGCAACGTTTTACCAACCATTCTTCTCAGTGAATTGTTTTTTTATATTATTATAATTAATTTATTATAATTAATTGTTACATATATAAATATATATGACTGTCAATTAGTTAACGATATCAATATAAATAATTCAAGAATATTTAATCGAGTTCAAGAAATCAACATTTGTTCAAGAACCAAATTTATATTTTCTCCTTGTTTCAATTGATCAAGGAACCTACGTCGTGCAGATACGGTGAAGAAAAACATTGATGTTTTCAGGACTTCATCAACATCAACCAAGTATTTTTTTCAGTATGTTACATGTTACTATGTTTTAGAATCAATCAATGTGTTATTTTGTTGATAATTCATGGATAAATAGAAGTCTACGACTTCGGGTTTACAACTGCGAATATACGGGTGTGAGGTGGATCTCTCTTCAATGATAGATCACACAAATATGATATCATTGAAAATACGTAAAAGATAGAGAAATAATATTAAACGCTTTCTTTGATAAGTTAAGGACGTTATTTTAATATTCTTTCGAAAGAATTTTCCTGTGCATGACATGCTTGTGGAGTATGCAGTCTGCTTCGATGCTTGAACGCGAGGTAAGAAGAATAAACAATGTTGAAAATGCATGCCTCAGGCTGTTGTTTTTAGAAAGAGAATCGTCCGAGTTGTTTTGTAGGAGAATGTTTATGTTTCGTAGTATAATCCTACAAAATTCAAACGTACCTTTTGTACGAAAAAAATTGAAAGAGTTAGTTTTAAACAAACTCAAACGAGATCTTATTTTGGTTTAATTATTTAAATACATCTTTTTTTATATATTCTTCTATGCATTGAAAAATCTCATATCTTATAAAATATCAAACATATAATAAGTATTTAAATTAAATATAACGCCGATGTGGCTCAGAGGACACTAGGTCCCGGACTCAATTTCTATCCTGAGCAAAATGAATGCCGACCCTTCAAAGTGACCGAGTTTTGTTGTTGTGTTTAGTGCATATTATAATATAATATGTAGATGTGTATCGTCGTATAAGTGTCCATAATACAAGATTCATATCTTAGTTTGGAAGCAATTCGATCTGTGCGTATTCTAATAATGAACCTAGGTATATTTTGAATACGTAGTCAAGAATTTATTTTTGAATCACTGCTATCAAATTGCGAATCAAGAATCATTTTATTATACTCTTCTATAATATTTGAAGTAAATGGTACATTGGTATCCAGGAAATTGTATATTATACACAATTCGCGATATATCTAATTAATAAAACTTACCGCAACACTAAATCGGGCATCCCAATAAAGGGACTAATGCAAATATACGAAAGTTACTTTGGAGTCTATTTCACAATAAATTTGAACAGAAGTTGAAAGCTCATCGATATAGATAATATATTTTAATATTTGGAAAATATTTAGGAAACCAATCAATGATAATAGGGTCGAAAAGGTCAAAAACTAATAAAGAGATAAAACCTTTTGGCTATATTATGTCATTTATTGCTCCCTCTCTTAATGTAATATATAAAGAGTACAAGTCTGACTATTAAATATCTCTAGGTTTATTGAGAACTTGTGATGTTTTGTTTGGGGAAGAGATCCTACAAAGGTTTCTACTCTCTACCTAATGAGCCTTTTCGTGATTTGCTAAAATAGAGTTTATGTCGACAATTCTGTAAACGAAAGTATAATAGTTTGTGAAAAAAATATAATATCCATTAATCTAATGGGGTAGTTGGAAGTCGATATATATTTTATAGCCCTTCTTTTATACCATACATACATATTCATACCTTGGAATGTAAGAAGATTTTTTGAAACTGAAAGTAAAAAAAATATTAAAATAATTAGAAATTAAAAATATCTGATGTTGTACCCATATTTGTTTATAACGAGTATATTAGCATTTTTACTTATTTCTTAGTTATAACCCATCATAAATTATTAACAAAATCAATTAACATCGATATGCTTCAAAGAAATAATTAATTAAGTGATGTAATAAATTGTTAAACTTTTCGTTGATTTCGCTTTTACCTAGACTACGAATTTATTTGACAGAATAAGGCTATTTTAAATCTCTTATGAAGTATCTAAAAAACTTTTATATTCCACGAGTCTGGGTATTAACAGACTTATTGCATATCCCACGTTAAAGACAAAAACGGGGGAAAAAATTAAGTAAAATAATATTTAATTTTGTCAGATTGTTGAGAGCATGGTAGTAGAGTCTCGGACTACCAACCATAAGACAAAACCTTCTTCCTTTGCTTTATGGCAAAGCTCCCGTATTCGAGTGAATTATGTAAGACAAAAATTTCACAAAAATACTTGAGTCCGTTTATTTTGTGTATTTATCCGTTTTAAATAATGTCTCAATCAAAACGAAACAAGAAAGATATTATACAAACAGTAGAAATCAACATGTTTTATGATATAATTTGCATGTTCTTATTTAATAATATGAGTAAAATGCCTCTATTATTAGAGTCAACACCGAGAAAAAATTGCTGTCGACATTGAGAGGACTTTACGTGCCACAATAGAAGAAGAAAAAGAATATATCTACTCAAAAATATTAAACATAGTAAAAAAACATTGAATTCCACTTCTATGATGAAATTCATCATAAGTGCAAAATTTTTTACCCCACAGTACAAATTAGCGTCCATCTGAGCATTTCGTAATTTATTTAAACAAAAGAAAATATACTAAGTGTTATCTGTACTATGTGAAGACGATTTATATATTGGTATAAAAATAATAATATGAACAAAAAGTCAAATCCAACTTCAAACAAAAACAAAATACAATTGAATTACACGTTTTTTTTTACTAAAGACTTAGCTGAAACATTTAAATATTATAGAGTGTATAATATGTAGATATGAGTAAAAAATAAAAACCGCAAATAAAGGTTCTGGCAAGGTAAAAAGAGCAAGCAATCTGACTGAGTACAGTAGCAGAGGCAAGAAAAGAAAATTCAATTAGTGTGTTACAAAGGAAAAATATTCGTAAGGGAAAATAATATACTAGCTATGTACGTTTATATTTTATGTTTAATACCCACACAAAGTGTATGTGTGTATTATATTATGAGTCGTATAGTATCAAACATGGCAATGCTTTGAATTTTCAGGATATTTATTCAATTTTAGAGCAGATTTAAATAAAAGTAATGTCTCGATGAGAAGCAAGTACGAAATGGAAAATAATGTAGCCAGAAGTCTAGTTGAAAAGTTGTAAAGTGTAAACCAAGGAATGAGATCCGAATCGTGGAAAGGCTACCATACTGATGGTAAGACGACCTTATTGAATATGTTAACATATAAGATATAAGCGTTTTAGTAATAGGATGCGGATGGCACATGATAAGAGAATGTGAAAAAAATGCAAAAGGCCTTCATCCAAAAAAAGATAGTCATAGGATGAAGCGAAAAATATATTAAACGTTCTGTTTCAAATAACTTAAGTATTGCAAAAATTATCGTGAGTACCATGACAATCTAAATTTTAAAATGCATTAACAGACATTGTTTTTTTTCCGATTTTCATTCAATAGTTATTGATCTATTTACAAAATGGTAATTAACTTAAAGTCGAATATTTTTTTCAAATTTTAGATTTCATTTCATTTACTATTATGACATATCCCAAAAGTGGGTTAGCCAGCGAAATGATTGCGAGTTACAAACCTGCAGATTGTTCTCTTCGTGACAGTTAACAAGTAAGCTATTTAAGATGGGTGACATTCTTCATCATTGATTTATGGATGTTAATTGTCTTATGGTAGTTGGCCAAAAAGAACACTGTTCTTCCGTCCGCAAGGGTTCTGTCGGCCCGGGCGTCTTTCTTTCACAACACATCGTTCCTATGAAAATGATATCAGAGCGCAGGGAATGTCGTGGAAAGAGGTGACGCAATTGGCGCAGAGACGCTCTGACTGGAGGAGGCTGGTTTCTGCCCTGTGCTCCCGAGAGGAGCGTTGAGGGCGAGATGATGATGATGATGATGAATTGTCTTATATGTGAGATTTTACGAATATCTGCCTTTCACAATATTCTCAAAAACTTGCAGCAAAAAACGGGAGACCTATTCTTCATCGTGGGTATTTTTTATGTTTCCATTTTCTACGAGAAAATTTGGACAATTATATACCTACCTGGCATACATCAATTATTCTTTATACATTTAGAATATCTTATTTAAATCATTATTATGATTTTTCAAAGACAGTGTTAAGTTCTGTACTAAACGACTCATATTATGTTATGTAGGTATAAAACCGACCGAATGGACCGAAAAAGTCAGTAACATCGAAGTACTTAGGAGAGCCAGAGCCAGAAGAGAGCTGTTGTCGATTGTCAAAGTGAGGAAGGTCTCATATTTGGGTCACGTGCTGCGTGGGGAGAAGTATCGTCCCCTCCGCCTTATATTGGAGAGCAAGATAGAGGGAAGACAGGGAGTTGGTAGAAAGCAGATGTCCTGGCTGCGCAACATTAGGGAGTGGACTGGAATCCGGACAGTGGATGACCTGTTCAGAGCAGCACAGGACAGGGAGGTGTTCGCCGGAGTGATCGCCAACGTCGGGGGGACCTGACATGGCACAGAAAGAAGAAGAAGAAGGCATAAAATGATTATAGCTAGAATATATTCAACAGTAATTATATTATAAATGTACAATTCTCATAAAAGCGAAAAAAAAATTAGTTGATGCTTTTTTATCATTGCAAACAAATTACTTTTAGCTTTTTAGTGAAAAAAATAAATTAAATTTGTTAAAGTCTTAAAACAATGCAGACTGAATTATCTATATTCTATAAGAAATAATTTAGTTTGTAAGTAATTGCCTGGCAGAGAAAATTAGAAAAAAAACAAAGGATTTTAAAAATAATAAATGTAATTTGACTCGACATCAAAAATATTTAATTATCATTAATCAAATATCTTATCAAAATGACAAAATTATCTGACAAAAATGTGGCTCAATGCTTCAAATTTAACACAACTTTATCTTGAGAAGACATGGCTTCGAGGGAGTTTTAATAAAAATAAGAATGGATTAACCACCCACTTGTGTTTCTCCGAAGGGTATTTAAAAATTATTATTTATGGAAATAGCGCTTTCTGAAGAAATTGAATAATTGAAATTGGATTAAGTTCTGAATTTTTTTTCAGAGGTTGAACGAACTCTTGAGTCAATTACCCATTTTTCAGTACATAATATTAACAATTTGATTTCATACATAGTAACACTCACAGATGTGAAACATATAATTTTTCTTACATGTATAAGGAATTGTTAGTAAATTTATTTAAATTTCAAGACCAAGCTCGTCTCATATCGCACTACGAGTACATAACGTAGGTACTATGTAAATATGACAATAATACGATTAGTTCTGTACACCAGAGTTGCTCCAATCCTACATTTATCTCAACATTAAGATAAAGGATACCACCACTTAGCCCTGGATATTTCAAAAACGTCAGTTCTCGTGTCATTCAGTCAGTCCAGGGCAAACCTTTTTTTCATCAAAAAGTGGGCTCGAGATTGTCCTTATGGGATTTCCTCTGCAAAACCCACTCAAGAATATAAATACTTCCTTGATATACTTTTGGAGGAAAATCACTCACCTAGGATGACACAAACATATACACAACATAATATCCACATAGTTTTAGAATCTTATGCCTAGAAATATACATAACTTTTTTAAGTTATTTATTTCAACACTGAAGATGATATAGACACGTAAATAAATAAATTAGCTCCAATTCTAAATATAAATCTAAAGCTACGTTAACGCTGACTCGAACAAAGTTGCATAAAGAGCTTAATAAAGCTCCGGCACGTGTCACCCAAACATTTAAGATTATTTTTATATTGACTGGATTTAAAATAAAGAAAATTATGTTTGAAATTTAGAAATAAAAAAAGGAAAGGATGCCAAAACATTTATCAGTATAATATTTAACACAATAACAAAAGGAAATAAAATTATAAAGAATATAATACCTTATATATTTAATACAATTTTCCAGGCTGAATATTAGGAATATTATTATTTTGTTCTCGTGTTTTTGGCTCCTCATCCATTACCTCAGTCGTGTTATTACTTTAGAGGTATATCTCGTTATATTTTCATCCTTTTTTCTCACAAGGCCCGATAAAACATAGCCGTATTATACGCATTTTGCGTATGTAAATGTGTGAATGTTATTGTTAACAAAGTACCGACAAATACTTAACAAAACAGGGCTGGTAAAATGTTTCTACACTTATTTTTTACAAGCACAATGATACATTTTTAAACTATTTGACTTTGAATCAAGATTAATTAAAAATTTTCATTGAGTTTAGTATACTTTACTACATTTTTTTTAATTAGTGCTGAAGATGTCGTTAGATGGGGCAGACAAAGAAGACGATTCTGGCGAGACCACGTTGAAAGAATGGACTTCAACAAGCTCCCATACGAGGTAGACTTGGATTTTTTTTAAAGTGCCCTAACTCCGCTACGCACACAGTCACAGGTAATGTGTATTACAGAACACGTGATTGTATTAGTAGCCGAGTCACTATGATTGGCTGGTAAATTGGGATGACAGTTGGAATTCAGTATCGCATGCGGTAGAAGTATTTTTATTTAGGTACGATTTAACTTGAATAGTCGGTTAATCACTAGTCTATTTTGATTAACATATTTTAATAAATCAAATATTTTTGTGTTAACACTTTGGAAATTCATTATAATTAAAATGATTTTAAAACACTGCATAATTTCCAAATTAAATTTATTCACCTCAAACGTTTTCGCCAAGGCAGAAGCCTTGGAAGTAGAAACTTGGCATCATCATCAGGAGTCCTCCTGATGATGCCAAGTAGAAGCCTTGGCGAAAACGTTTGAGGTGAATAAATTTAATTTGGAAATTATACAGTGTTTTAAAATCATTTTAATTATATATTTTTTTTATGAAGTTGCGAAAACAAATGTATATTATTTTTAAATAGTATCTATCATAAAAATACTACTAAGTCATTTAATCAAATACAGTATAAAACGATGTCATTATGACGGAAAATTTTATTTACAACATAAATTTTACTTCCAGTTCTACAATATTGACTTGAGTTCAAGAAATCAAAAACACAGTTTTTTAGCTAAAAAATCATGTGAAATATACAAAAAATAGTAATTTTTTAAATAACTATTAGGTTAATTTTCAACAAAGTAAATATTAAGTATTTTACATTGGAAAAACAATATTTTGTTATACGAGTATCTCCTTTGGCAACCATAAGCCATTCAAGACAAAATGAAGAAGATTGGATAAAATACGTGTCGCTGTTATTTCTCCAGTAAAGATAAGAAGCATCAGCATTTCACGCGCGGCAATCAGTGCGTCAAAGTAATTTTATTACATTTCCAAATTACACACTTTAAAAAAATATATATTTTTCCCTCCGCGTTTTTCTTTTCTTTTCGAGTCATGTCGTTGGCATCTGTTTTGCATGATATTTATCCTACATTTCAATGAAATCTGATAACTTTGTGTTATATTCTTACTATACCAACTTAATGAATAGATTAGAAAAATATGTGAAAAGTAGTTCGATTGGAATTGAGAGTTCTTTTTAGATCGTATATACCGATTTATCGATTATAAATAAGAAAGTTTTATTGCAATAAATTTTGCCATTATTCCAAGAGTAGTTATTCATTGAATGCAATACCCACTCTTGCGGTAATCCATTCGCAAAAATATGTCATGACTTATTAAAATATTCAATATTTTTCGAGATGAATGTTTTTGGTACACCTGTTTCACATTTTCTTATTTACAAATTGACTGCGTTTGTTTTTTTCTTAATTCTTCAAATAGTAATAAAAGTTTTTAAAGCCCTCTATCCGCACATATCTACATCTATGTATTTGTTTAAATCGTTAAAAATTTTATCATAATAATATTTCGCCTACCTCACGGAACAAACAACATTATCCATCAAAGGATTGTATTTTTCTTTTTTGCATTTGATATGGGTAGGGTGGTTTCTGTTATAATTATTTACTTGCAACGTGTTCGTCAAACGCTTCGGTGATTGTGGGACCTTGATTGGTTTGTTTTTTGATAACATATGACTGTTTGTATTTGTTGATTTAACTGTTTGTGTCCTTAAGAAGAAATAAAAAAAAAAAAAAAAAAAAAAAAAAAAAAAAAAAAAAAACAAACAAAAAACATCCAAAAAACAGATGGTAAAATTGGATAAATAAATGGTAAGTTTTTGAAACAATTGATTCTCTAAAACTCTATTAGGGTATTGTTTGTTCCAAGTGTGGGGATGGGAGAAAGTCGGGCTAGTTTAAATTAAAAAACGGGAGCGTTTTCAACACACAGCCAACTTTATTGAAGGTTTAACAGGAAGAGGAAATCACATAATTTTGACAATAGACATCACAGATAAAGATGTGGCAGTGTTGCCATGATACATATTTGTTGCTTAAACATCTTCCCAAGGCGGGAGAGATGAAGGTGAGCAACTGCTCGAAATGATGGCTGACATGTGGAAGCAAGTGAACTTTAACATCGATATAGTGGACTGTATTTAGTATGAAATTGTTTATTCACCGACCTTAACAATCAACCACCCTCTCGAGCATACTTAATTCAAACATTAAATCCCACTGACAAATCTCATTTAATTTTTACTTATTAAATCCCAATGATAAATCTTATTTGAATTTTATTTATTTTTTACCCCATTAACATTTTACAATTGCATTGAAGCTTAATAATTTGAACCCCAGCAATGATGTATTATTAACTTATACATTTACATATACTATCACATTTCCTTTACATATTTATAACACTTTAATAGCTATATTATATAGGTACATTGATCACTTGAGATTAATATCTTAAACTATAAACTTAAGTTATATTTGTTTTTCCCCCTAAATAAGTTAGTACTTGTTGCTACATTACATTAAGCCTATTAAATTAGGTATATTTAATGTTACTTTGAAATCAATTTTATACTTAGTCTTACATTACCTACCTAGTACACATATTTAAATTATCATGACTCTATGTTAATTATCAAAGTATTATTTTTTACATAATTTTACCAAGAATATTAATGATGTTGATCATCACTTCAACATCATCTAAATGGAGTATATTTCAATATTAAATTTCTTACATTATATTTCAACAAAATTATATAAATGATGTCAGTCATCACTCTTACATCATTTAACCTTAATTGTGTACAGAGATATATCGGGGAAGGGGGGGCTGTTTGACCTTGCTCTGCGCGTTACAATTTAAAATTATACAAGATATTGGCTGTGTGCTGAGGAGCTCCCATTTTGTCGCGAGCGAGTGACCTCAAGGCAGTCACTCGCTCAGGACGAGCAAGGCAGGTCTGCGTCCCGCCATGGGAATTATTATTCCAATGGCAAGACACAGACCCTTCCAATGGAAGTGCGATGGCATTTTCCATCACTTTTCATAACTTCTATAGCCCTAACACATCCATCCCTTCCTGGATATATCTCCGTCACACGGGCCATTGGCCATGTCAAAGAGGGACCATCATTTTCCCTTAGAATTACAAGAGATCCTTTTTGAATGTTTGGAAGCTTATCTTTCCACTTAGGACGACTCTGGAGTTGGTTCAAGTATTGTTTAGACCAATCTTTCCAGAAACGTTCCTTCGTGGCTGTACAATGTTGCCAAAATTGCAGCCTGTTTTCAGGTATCTTAGTTAAATTTTGTTCAGGAATCCCTGTTAGAGATTCTCCAGCTAAAAAGTGACCTGGTGTCAAATAAGAAAAGTCCTCAATGTCTGTGGACATTTGCACAAGAGGGCGTGAATTTAAAATTTGTTCTATTTCAACTAAAACAGTATAAAATTGTTCGTAATTAAGAACTTTGCTTCCCAGCACTCTTTTCAGGTGATATTTAGTGGCTTTGACGCTTGCCTCCCATAGCCCACCAAAGACCGGGGAATAGCTAGGTATGAAGTTAAATTTAATTCCAGATCTTTCTGAGTGTGTTAATACCTGTCTCCGGTGGGTGTCAGAGGCCTGCATTTTATACAATTCATTTAATTGATTATTAGCACCTTTAAATGTGCTGGCATTATCACAATAAACTTCTGTAGGGGTACCTCGCCTGCCAATAAATCTTTTAAAACTTGCCAAAAATGTTGAGGTTGTCAAATCTGATACCAATTCCAAGTGTATAGCCTTTGTAGCAAAGCAAACAAAAACAGCTATGTAACCCTTTGATGTGGTTGTACCTCTTAAACGAGATTGTTTGATTAAAATTGGTCCAGCGAAATCTATACCGATCTTTTGAAAAGGTCGACTTATATTTACTCTATTGGCAGGCAAAGATCCCATCAGTTGCTTAGCAGTATTTGCCTTTAATTTAAAACATGTTATACATTTGTACAATATTCTTTTGATGACCCTTAGTCCATTTATAATCCAATATTTCTGTCTGATATTAAATAAAACTAATTTTTGACCAGCATGTAATAATTTTCTATGTTCCTGTTCAATTATCAAATGAGTAATTTTTGAATCTGGAGGTAAAATAATTTGATGTTTATAAGAATAATCAATATTTGCATTTTGTAACCTACCCCCAACTCTTAACAAGCCCTTTGAATCTAAAAATGGATTTAACCCTTTTAATTTACCTGAAAAATAACGATTCTTTTTCAAGTTATTAATATCATCTTTAAAATAAATGTTTTGTTCGTGTAAAATTATAATATTCAAAGCATTATCTAGCTCCTCATATGACAATCTACCAATTATTTTTTCATTGTTCAATTTACATTTAAGGTTATTGCAAAATCTTAAAACATAACACAATACATGGATCATTCTTTCCAAACATGAAATGGATGTCAACCTATCAAATACATAATTATCAATTACACAATTATTAAATACATGACAATCAAAATTATTAGCGACAGATGCCATGCACAACGTATCAGTGGAAGCATCCGATTCAAGCAATTTGACAT
This sequence comes from Athripsodes cinereus, assembly GCA_947579605.1. Lineage (NCBI taxonomy): Eukaryota > Metazoa > Arthropoda > Insecta > Trichoptera > Leptoceridae > Athripsodes > Athripsodes cinereus. Next base: position 14,953,401 of record OX388317.1, on the reverse strand, counting down.
CACTTGCATCTAAATTACAATCTACAAAATTGTAATCCGAGCATTTTAAAAACTTAGGTCCATTCCACCAAAGTGGGTGGCCTTTTAAGTCCTGAGGGCTCACGCCTCGGCTGAGAGAGTCGGCTGGATTTTCTGTAGTGTTAACATATAACCATTTAAATGAAAGTGATAATTCACATATGAGGCTTACACGATTGGCAACGTATGCTTCTAATTTAATACATTTTGTTTTTATCCAAGATAAGACTACTTTAGAATCTACAAACAAATACACATGTCTTATTTTTAATTGTTCATTCAAAACATTATATACTCTATTCATTAATTTTGCTAATAAGACTGCTGCGTTTAATTCTAATCGTGGTACACTGAGCTTATTTTTAATTGGGTTGATTCTTGATTTTGAACAAAGCAAATTTATTTCTACTCGCCCATCTGTGAATATGGATCTCAGGTATACTGAACATCCATAGGCAGTACTTGATGAAGCATCGGAAAATCCTATTAATTGATGTTCTAATACATTGTCTGAACAAATGCTTCTATTAACTTCTATGGGTTTCATATTTATTAAACTATTAAAAAATGTTAACCACTGCTTTAATATATTTGAAGGAGGTATGTCATCCCATTCTTGTTTTTCTTTCCACAAAGATTGAATTAATGCTTTTGCTTGAACAAATATAGGTCCCATCAGGCCTAATGGATCATAAAATTTACTAATAAAACTTAAAATTGTTCTTTTTGTCCAAACAAATCTCTCAGCCGAAGGTGATGAAAACCTAAAAACATCTGCATTAACATCGAATGCTAGACCCAAGGTTTTGACTACAAAGTCACCCTCCTGCCAGTTCCGCTCGTCAAAGCACTGTAAGCTCCGTGGAATATCTGCAAGTATCGCTGAATGATTAGACGACCACTTGTGCAGTGAAAATCCTCCTAATTTTAGTAATTCAATTAATTGCAATTTCATATCAATGATTACATCTAAAGAATTATTACTTAACAGCACATCATCTACATATGTGCAATTCATTAATATATATGAAGCCAATGGATATTCTTCTTGATACCTTATAGCAAGTTCTTTTAAACATCTAGTAGCCAGAAATGAAGAGCTTTTTAATCCATACGTAACAGTATGTAGTTGAATACATTTAACAGACTCATCTGGAGTGTCCCTCCATAAAATATTTTGAAGAGATCTTTGCTCTTCTTCAATTAAAATGTTTCTATACATTTGTTTGATATCACAAGTAAATACAAATTTATTTAATCTAAATAATAATAATATATCAAATAGTTCTCTCTGCACAACAGGTCCATTCAACATTAAATCATTCAGCGAGACCTTGTTGGAAGTTTTCATGGAAGCGTCAAAAACTACTCTGAGCTTTGTTGATATTGCATTTTCTTTTATGATAGGATGATGTGGCAAAAAATATACAGCATCTCTAGTAAGATCATAATTACTGATATCAAAATATTCAGCATGTTTTAAATTTACATACTCATCAATAAAATCTTTGTATGAGTCAAACAATTTTCTATTAGATTTAAATCTTTTTTCTAAATTATTAAATCTTTTCAAAGCTAAGGAAAAGGATCCTCCAAGAAATTTATTTATTTCCTGATGAGGTACCTTGAAAGGTATAGCAACTTTAAATTTATTATCTTGTAAGGTTACACTACTTTTATATACCTCTTCAGCCCTTTCATTTTCCTTGATGTTTTCCATGAAAATCTCCGGAACAGATTCCTCCCGCCAAAACCTTGACATGTGTTTACTGATGTCAGTCTCACACTCCTGGCAGAAGAGGTTGACAGTTCCTTGACGAGCAGATCCTCGGATGCTTCCAGTGACGACGTCTCCGAACTGCGTCGGGATGATTCTCATGGCACCTGCAGCAACATCTAGGCAGCTATTGAGGGACCCCAGCGACTGAAAGAAAATATTTGAACTGAGCAACAGATCTATTTTTCCAGGTACATTAAACGTATCATCTGCCAACTTGATGGCTTTGGGCAATTCAAGATGATCTAATTCAACGAGGGTGCTTGGCAATTTATTGGCTATTATCTCATCAACGACTAAGCATTCTGTACTGACACGATAAGGATGTACTAAAGAAAACAAATTCAGATGCACAGAACCTTTTACTCTCGCTTGAGTGTTGGATATGCCATTCACACTCTTGTTGTTTTTTAAAACTTTCCTTTCTAGTGAATTAACTAAATCTTGAGAGATAAAAGTAGCTTCGCTCCCACTATCCAATATTGCCCTGGCAATAATTTCTTGATTATCTTTTCCAAGTATTTTTACCTTTATTGTTGGAAGAAAGATTTGATTATAGGAAACTTTGTTTCCAGAAATTAATGTAATAAACTCACCCTGTTCACCACTGTCTGTTGAACGAGGTACATGCAATAATACATTGTGCCTTTCATTGCAAGTTTGACATGTAAGCTGTCGCTTACATTTTTTTCCCTGATGCCAGTTCAGACACATAATACATCTGCCTTGCTTTCCAATAAACTCCCTTCTTTCAACTGGTGTAGCTAGAATAAATAGTGGGCATTCAACTAGTCTATGATTACCCTTTTGACAAAAATAACATTTTTTAATAACCCTTGCTGCAAAAGAAGCTTTATTCTTTGAGAAATTATTTGTATGAAAGTTACTTTGTCCCTGGACATGTTCGTCAGAGTTCTCAAAGGCATTTAGTCTTGTTTCCATGATACAGTAAAATTCTTTGATGGTAGGCATTTGGCTAGAATCTCTTTCAAGATGAAAGGCCTTTACTGAATTTACATCAAGTTTATTTAAAATGTGAGACAGCAATAATGTGTCCCAATATTCTACTGGCTGACCCAGATTTTTTAATGCTTCTAAATGTTGCTTAATTTGACTAAGCATTTTTCTAATATCACCAACATTTGTTCTTTTGATGACCGGTAGGTCAATAAGAGCTTTTACATGTTCATTAATTATTTTAAATTTATTATTATACCTATCATCTAACAACTGCAAGGCCCCCCTATAGCTGCCCGCTACTATTGGTAAGTGCTTTATCAAATCAAAGGCCTCACCCTGTAAATGTGATCTAAGATACAAAAACTTTTGAATGTCTTCCAACCTACTATCTTTATCTATGACAGAGAAGAAAAATTCTTGAAAAGTATTGAAGTCACTGTACTTCCCTGTAAAGACCGGTATGTTGACTTGAGGCAGCTTCAGGCGACTGCTGGGCCCTGCCTCCGTAGACTGCGATGTATCATGGACGGCGGACTCAGACACCCTGGACTCGTTGGCTTGTCGATCAATCGCCTGGAGCTGCGCCATCCTGGTCCTCAGAACCCTCATGATTTCAAAGTAGGTGTCTAATACGTTGGATTCATCCTCTTCATCCATAAGCTCCATGTTTAAGACCTCATATTTTTCATGTAGATGTTGCGCTCTTTCAATTCTCAGAGCCAAATCCTGTTCACTGGCTCCTTGCAAGAATTCAGCGTGAATAGAATTCTTCAATTTAGTAAGGCTAGATTTAATAAATCCCCTTTGGGCAATCAGCCCTTTTTCCTTCTCTTCTGTCGGCATATTTTCGCCTTTTTATATTTATATTTATTTTTAATATTTATTTTTAATATTAAATTACTTTAATTGTTATATTTAATTGTTTATTATATTTATATATTATTATTTATTGTTACATAGTCCTCTTTTTTTTTTTAGAACACTTTTAGTAGGTAATATTAACCTAGTTTTTTAATATTTTTTATGGGTAAAACCCTTATTTATTTTCAAATGTAGACATCACCACATTTAATATTTATTTTAATTTTTATTTTCTAATGTAGACATCACTACATTTAATATTTATTTTAATTTTTATTTTCTAATGTAGACATCACTACATGAGTTCTTGTTAAGAACACTTTATTAAGTAGGTAATGTTAACCTAATTATTTTCATGGGTGAAACCCTTTATTATTTAAAAATAATAATGTAGACGTTACTACATATTAGTTTTGTTATTATTAGAAACACTTACTCGTTCATCCATATTCGGATGCACTTTATTTAAGTGGATTCACTGTGTATTGTCCATCTTGTTCGAACACGCCATTGTAGGTTGACATCAATTTCGAACACTTAATTTTGCCCCATTTCTAGCGAGACCAATCCCATCCTCACACCGGTTCATTTAAAAACTCCGGCTGAAGGGCCAATGTTTGTTCCAAGTGTGGGGATGGGAGAAAGTCGGGCTAGTTTAAATTAAAAAACGGGAGCGTTTTCAACACACAGCCAACTTTATTGAAGGTTTAACAGGAAGAGGAAATCACATAATTTTGACAATAGACATCACAGATAAAGATGTGGCAGTGTTGCCATGATACATATTTGTTGCTTAAACAGGTATGTTTTAATGATCGTTGAGATATTCTGTGAAATCGTGAAGGAGATCTTTGTTAAAGATAATGATAATTTTACTTTTTTTATCACATTCAATAATCGAGTGGGCATCGTCTCCATTTTCTCACTCTTTTCGTTGTTTAATCTCTTGAGAAAAATCTCAATTGTTTGAGAGCAATCATTAGGAAAACGTACCATTAATTAAAAGAAAACTCGTCTTAAATAGGTGAAATTATAATTTTATCTTTCATCCTTTGCCAAAGTATTTGAAAAGAAGAATGCCATTATTTTTCTCTGGGTTTGTATGAGTTCGAAGCTATTATTAAGTTGAGATTTTTTTTTGTCTATGATGCACTGTGGGATTATTACAAATTTATGCTTATACTTGTGTTATGTTAATATTTTTTCATAGGTAGGTACTTGCTAAAATTGTTTTATTTTGTTTACATCTTTGTACACAGATTAAGTGTTATTTAGAATAAAGGTTCACTTTATATATTTGAAGTTTAAATATAGAAGGTTGTTTCAGCTGATGGATATATTATGGATGAATTGTCTGTATCTATGCGAGTATAAATTAATGTTCTGAGGCGAGTATGTTTAATAAAATGTTCAAGCTTTCGTGAATTCTTCTGATAATTTTAATCCATTTCACTATAAATTATGCTTACGTGTCCCACCTATGCAGTTTGTAAAAATATATTTTGATTTTATAAATTAAATAAACTAAACAATTTTCAAGTGGGAAATTAACACTATTATCAATCTATTCACTTAATCACGATCTCCCCTTGTTTTAACTATGAAGAACAATGCCTTTTTAAAACAGAGGCGAACTGAAAAAGGGGTCTTAATGGGGTGACAGATATTTCATGCTAAATTTAACATATTTAAGTACCCGCTACTAGGTACTTCTTGGACAAATAAAGTTTTTAGTATACCGTTGCTGAAATAAAAAAATAAGGATTAACGCCTTACTATAATAATTAAATTATAAATAATTCATCTCATTCCTTTTATTAAAATGATAAGAAGTATTTTTTATTTCACTAAATTTTTCACTTCAGTTATAACCTACATTTATTTTTTGTATGACAATTTTTTTTTTTAATTTTAAACAGCATGAAAGAAAATTATGAAAAAAATAAATCTAATCCAATCAAACACATTGTGATCACCTTTTCTCGTTATATTCTTAAGTACTTAGTAAAAAAAATTACCGTGATCGGCCAGCTCTTTAGACTATTTAATGTTATGATATTATACTTTAATTACAATACAGTTATTTTTTCACTCGGATTTATTCAAATCTCGAGCGCTTTCGTCAATGTTGTTATATTGAAATTTTCAAGACAACTGTCAATGTCAATAAATATCAACATTGACGAAAGCTAAGTGAAAAGTTAACTGTGTTGTAATTAAAATATAATATCATCATTATGAATTTTCACTCTGTAAATGTACAAACCTTAGAGTTATTATTTAATTTTGCCTGTCTGTGAGATGAAACATTTTTCTTATAACTAGGAAATACCGGCTTTTGAAATTTTCGGTTATGGGCTGGAGTCTTCAATATACTTAAAACAAAATCATATAGGTATCTACTTTAAATTATATATGGATATAGTTACTCATGCTCAGTGGAGTTCTCAGCCAAGAAAAGGGCTCCCGCTCTTTTCAGCATTGACGAGTGTCCTATGAATGGCAAGTATTCAGCAAACACCGCGTAAAAGATTTTTAATATCTTCGAAAATGAGCTATCTTCTTTGATAGTATTTTGTTACGATTATAATATTATCACTTGACATATAGGTAGTCTATGACGGTGCATGGTAATAGGTGGAAGTGCCTTAGGTACAGTAGTGGTCATAATATAATAATAAAAGAGGCCTTTGGGAAACTGGTTATACTATACACAATGTAATCCCTTTAATCCTTACCGGACCGGACTCTCAGCAAACGTCACGAACTAAGAATATGTCGGATTAGTGAAACGAACTGTGATACGATAAGCTTTTGTTGATTCTTTTTACAAGAATAATGTTTTAATGGAAGTAATATTATCTGTGGAGATTATATTATTTTTCATCATGCTCGACTTTCGTCTGTATTATTTTTAATAAATAGACGGGCAATAGACTTATTTCTATGGAACTTACATTATTTATACAGTTATTCCTGTCTACTGCTGAATTCAAGCCTCCCCAAAATATATTTTCAGGTATCTCTGTCCTGGATTTTCTGCAACTAGTCACCAGCAATTCTTTTAATGTCGTCAAACCATGATGCAGAAGAAATTTCATTACTTCTTTTACCTTCACGAGGTCTCCACTTCACTACCATTCTGTCTGTCTCAAATCTTCGAGACACATGCCTTGCCCTCTACCACTTAAGCTGTGCCATTTTTATAATGACGTCCGTAAATCCCAATCTTCTGCGTATCTCAGAATTCCCAATTAAATCAGAAAATTGGTATTATCTGTTTCCAAGTGTTTCATAACACTGTATTCGATTTAGTCAAAACTAATTTATTTGTTCCTTAAATCCTTACTGGTAACACGTATTGGTCTTACATTTTACACTTTAGGCATAAGGGAATGTTGCTAGTGAACAATTCCTTAAGGGTTTCTGTAGAATGTCCATCTAGGAACAATAATTGTCCTCTGTAATTTTTTTTATTTATTTGTTTATTTATTTATTTATATTTTTTTAAAAACATATTTACATAGTTAACAAATACACATAAATAAAACATTATTTTTCAATGACTCAACTTCAAAAAGAGAAAATCTCGTGTTTTGAAGTGAGCTACATTGTTACAATATTACAAAACAATACAAAAGTAAATAAAAAGAAAACACTATCAAAAACATTACCAGAATAAATCCTGAAACTTTCCATAAACTTGAAAAGAAAAACACATCGTACAAAAATAAACATGTTAATATAAATTAAATAACAATAAGGTACAATATTTTCAATCAATAATCTATACCCAAAGAAAAGAAAAATCTACTTCATTAACTTTTTTAAAGCTAACTTAAACTTAGCTATACCAATATTTGCTAGATCCTTGCAATCCACCGGCAAAGCATTATACCACTTCACTCCTAGGTGGGAGTAGTGGTTTTGCGCAAACGTTGTGTTTTTTTTGGTATTTTCATAAGACCACCTAGACGAGGCAATGTGCTAATGCACTCCACCGGGTGGATCGGATCAGTTATATATTCCTTACAAATACGCAGTACAGCTTGTCTCCTATATATTGTGTCCAACCTTAATACTCCAAAGTCAGAAAACAGTTGGTCAGATGGGTAATCACCCGGCTTATGCAATATAATCTTAATAATTTTTCGCTGTATGATGTAAAGTGGCTTCAAGCTGGTAGAATATATTCCTCCCCATCCTATTATTCCATACTGCATAACCGACTGCGCAAGAGCATAGTAAACCATTTTTAACACATTCGTACATAGAAAACTTCTGAGACGATAAAAGACATAAAATATTTTTCTCAATCTCTCTACAGTCATAAACAATTGATCTCTCCATTTTAATTCCGAATCAACCAGCACACCCAAATACCTAACCGAACTATGTACTTTCAATCTAACACATTCAGTTTCTTCACCATAACATTTCATATCACAATCATAGCGGTGGATTCTAACATCCAAATTTTTAGGTTTTTGAATTCAATAGTCTGTTTATTTTAAAATATTACCTACTTTATTTGACAAAGATATTTATACTTATTGACTTCTTCTAAAACAGTGTCAATTGTCAAATGTCCTCAGATATCATGGATTTTCTTGGATTGCTCAGTTTGTCTCCCACCACTTTGTTAGATACCATTTTCATCCCAGTTCAAGAATGCATGTTATAGTTCTTATAACTTACTTTTAAATTAAACTCTTCTTAGTCTTATTTATCAAATTGATAAAAAAGAGCTTACGAATAGCGTGAACATCCTTCCTAAGAAATTGTGGAAAAAGTGTAACTATTTGATTAATGACACTCTTTTACTCTTATTTTTTTTAAGTAGATATCCATAGAAGTAATACCTACTCGAACTTACCGTACATCTTTATAAACGAGCTAAAATTTACCCGTCATTATTATTTCTTATTTCCCATCTTCCCTTTTTATATTTATTCCATCTACCCTGTCATTTATAAACCTCCAATGCATTTTACAAGAAGATTCTGATAGAGGTGGATAAAGATAAATAAGACATTGATACAGAACGCGAAAGAAAATAATATTGGAATAATAGTAAAACGCATAGGGTGAACCTTTTAAAAGCTTCCATCTGAAATGAACACGTCATATTTTCGTTATGATCTACTATTCAAAATGCAAATACAAAAATGATGCATATATAAATGAACATTGATATCTTAAGTACGTAGGTTTTTTACTTCAAGCACGGAACAAGACACGGAAATAATAGGTATAGGAAATATATATTATTTAAAATAAATTCAAGATGTCATTTTGTGAAATGTTTGGGGTGAGATGAACAGAAGTATATTTTTGTATGACGTTTCATACATTAAGCAGATCACTTTACGAAAATGTCTTTCTTCTACCTTATATTAACGTACATAAATAATAATTTGGTATAAAAAATCCGACGAGTACTACAGAAAATTAACTCATTTTAATATTTGACGCTAATTATCTCACTCGGCCGTGTCAATAGCGTGTATATGTAGAGTGCAGATTCTAATTCGCTTCTAAATTGATGATTCGTTAATCACTTCACATTACAACTGGCACAACAGATTGGCCGGACATGCGTAACGCGACTTCTAACGCAAAACATGCATTTCAAGGTGAAAGACAATAATTTAAGTTTGGGAAGAGATTGAACTCAAGAAGAAGCGAATAAAAAACATTACCTCGTCGTGAACACAAGCCAGCTGATGTCTCCTTGGTATGTGGAAATCCCATCTACATGGTCTCTCTAGAATCGTCTACTTTTCTTACTTCATTGAAAGGAAATAAATATGATTTAACAGCATGTCTGAAAGACTTTATTAGATATATTGAAACAAAAGTTTCGTTCTACTATAGATTAAACATTTTGTTAACATAATTTACTCTATTATATTGTAATTGTTGTTTGTTGATTTTGTCTATTGCTTATTTATTGCCTATTGGTGCTGCTATGTTTGGTTATGTATGTTTTGAAGAGCACATAAGGGTAATATAGGGATCTTCACTGGTTTGCTTATTGCTAAATATGTTATAGACCATTATATTTTTTGTATCAACTGTATGTATTTTGTATGGATCATTATCAATCTGAATTGTTTACAACTATCCCCTGGTTATGTATGCGAGTAAATAAGACAAAAGTATAAAGCAATGATGACAAATTAAATGTGACGAGTTGGTTATATGTATTTATGTATGTGAAAAATTTCTGTAAAGGAGGTTTTATTTATAAAAAGAAAAGGAAATCAATATTCTGAGAGCAGCCTTATTTTTGAAATTACACAAAATAATGTTCTTTCTTAATAATAATTCTAGATAACTTACTACACATTGTGAATTGAGCACATACATAAATATCTACCTACATGCTACTAGTCACATCATTGATTTATCAATATGTTTATCTTGTTTACTCACATACATAATCAGGGGATAGTTTTAAACTATTCAAATAAATAATGGCCTTAAAAGTCGAAAGACGTCTCTCTCATGTTTGTTTACACTATAGTAGAACGAAACGTTTCAATTAATGCAATAAATTATGGAATTCTACTACTTGTACACCAAAACAATAAATAATGAAACATTTTAGCATTCAAATCTACCAAAACGTTTATGAGTAGGAATAGAATCGTATTTCAGAGGATTTATAATACAAATCTCCGCTGGTAAACTGGTAGCAATACAAATTTTGACAAGACATAGATAGGTACTTACATTTCAACCTTTCATCTTTCAAACTAGCTAACTATGTATTTAATGAGACCCCTTTTCCCAAATGGAGGATTGTTGAGACTGTTAAATCGAAGAATCACTATAATAATATTATTATTATTACTAGTAGTAGAACAATTCAATGAGATCCATTAATTTCCCGAACCACCCTTCCTAATCTTTACGCTGTCCCAAGTTCTTAAGGGTCAAGATTACCTGTCACTATTAATTATTAACTATAGGAGGACCCTTTGCCTCATCTTATATTGTATGATATTATTACATAGAAATTGTGATTTTAATTATCAGTGTTATTGTTATTATTATCGGGTATTATTACCACAAGTGGATACATAGTATTCTATTTAGTGTTTCATAGATTTTACCTGTAACTCCAAGTATTAAATTTTGGTACTGTTTAAGAAGTTTCGCAACTAATTATTCTGAGGTATTTATGATGGGTAGGTACCTACTTTTAATTATCAATATCTAACACAGCATAAACACACAATACCTGTATATCATATTTAGGTAGGTACGCTGGTCATGAATTACAATTCTAATGTATGTACATACCAGCAGGGTTACTCTTGACAAAACTAAACACGATCTTAATCTAGTCTTGATCTTGATCATACGACGCACGAAGGGACTATGGTCAAAAACACCGCACTACCGCTAACGCGCGATCGGTTTGCGTGTATTTTTGGCCAATAGTCACTTCGTGCGTCGTATGATCAAGATCAAGACTAGATTAAGATCGTGTTTAGTTATTTCAAGAGTAGCCCTGCTGGTTAAACAGAACACATCGCAATACATCGATAAATTAATCACATACTAACAAATTGTAAATGTTCTAATGTTGATAATTGTGATTTGTTTTTTTCACAAATGCGATTAGGTATATAAAATTGATAAAATGAGATAAATAACAAAAAAAGTCACAACATAACTAAAAAATTGACTTTAGGAATATATTTCCAAAGGTGTCCATGGACAACGTTCACCAATTCCACCATTCTCAATGTCACGTTGTAAGGTCCTTACCGAAAGTGATCACTTAAGCCAGCCTAGAGCCAATTCTTAAGCGTTGGGACACCTTTCTCACTTCTTCCGATTAGATTCTGCACAATGTTGCATTGTGTAGACATGGTTCTCCTATCGAGGTTTCTGATTAGAAAAAACAAACGTGAAATAATAAAAATATATATAATTTATATCATAAGTTTAAAAAAACAGGGTGTATCGAAAAAAAATAATTTTACCCTTGATAAGCTCGAAATAACAACACAAATTATGTTCAAGTAAATATCTTCAGCCACCCACTCAATTTTAACACGAGAATAATATTATTATTGTTATGAAAAAAAATAACAAAAACCTTTTTAGCGGAAGCCATTGTGCATGGACAAAAAAGAAGGAATTTTAATAAATAAACAAATGGGTTAAATATTTTAGATCAAAGTTAGTGTTATTAATTCATTCGTCACTTTGAAAATATACATCGTTAGTAAAAAAGTATTATAATCATTGTTATACCTACATAAATACCATTGGCGTGTCGGGTTTTCTTACAAAGCTGTCAAAAATATAAAATTTAGTTATATTATAGGTTTAAATAAAACGATCAAATATAAACGGAATTTAAATAAGTATATTACAAAATGTACAATGGCACATTGCAAAAACGCTGGGATTAAATTTAATTAATTCTTTATTTTTTTCCCGCGATAATGCTGCAAGTGTGTCATATTATAAAAGATGAGCGAGTATATGCCGAATGCCACGATCAAAGAAGGACACGAGCAAGACAAAAACACAAAACTCACAAAAAACATAATATACAGTAAAACAATACATAACCTAGCACAGTTCCTTTGCATAAAGCGAATATTATTTTTGATGGTTTCAACGGCGTCGCATCAAGTGACCAATGGAATTCATCCTCATACATATGCCACTATTGCGCGCGATACTCAAAATAATGATTAACTGCGCGTATTTTTATAATTTTTTTATCGATTTAAAGCCTAGAAACCTAGCCTAGAAGCCTAGACGGTAAAGCTCAGCTTTTCGGCTTGTTTGGAAGACACGCTACTAATAGACATCCATATTTTAAGAATAAAACATATTAATTCAAGTACTACTAGCCACTATGAGAATAAAATTAACCCCGAGTAAACTTTGAACCTTACCAACTCACAAAACATATTTTTGTAGTTTTCAAAGGATAACAGTTGTTTTATGATCAGAATGGGCAAAAAAACAATCGTCATCCGGGAATCATTTTTGCAAAGTATACAGCCAAAACATTTTTTTTTATAATAAGATGTATCTGGGCTTTTGTTATAAACCCAAAAACCTTTCAAAGTAAGCTAAAAGCTTATGTCGCGAAAGGGGAGTTAATTTAATCTCTATTTGTCAGTAATGTATCACTAAGCCAGATATTATAATAGTTGGAAAACCAGTGAATGTTCCGTGATTACGAGTAAGGGTACAGTATGGATGTAACTGTCTATGCCCAAGAATGATGAATTACTGGTAGTGTTAATGATTAATATCTCAAATTGGCTGTACAATTTATACTCAACAGACTTCATCTAAAAGCATTGAATATTTGCAACATCACTCTGATTTTTATTTTTTTTACCAGGTTTTTTATTATTACTTTTCCCTGAAAATAAAATAAAGCATCACAGCAATTAGATACGCATTTTGTAACTATCAATCTTAGTTTTATTTGCTTCCCTTGCGTTCAATCAAATGTTTGGTTTTTATTTTTTATTTTCTGTTGTTTTTTTTATTTTTATTCTTTTCCACTTTGCTTTTAACAAAATGGATGAAAACGTGATTAATCTATTATTGAATTTTCGGGATTGATATGAATGGTTTCTGGAATTCATATACAAGTTATAATATTTTCCTTCCGAAAACCAATAAATAAAAAAGGGTCTTTGAAAGATGTTTTAATAATAATGTTGTTACAGAGAATATTGTAAAACAAACTGAAATACTTTTATTTTAATTTTAAAATAATAATAAAAAAAAATTGAAAGCGTGATAGCTAATTTGACATTGACATTAAAACATTAATTAACACAAAAACATTTAACAGAGTATTAAGTAGTAAGAGTATGCAAAATGAAAAAAGTTTGATTCGTATAAAAATTTGAAAGTTCAATTTGTCATTTTTGTTAGATGTATTTTTTCATTACTCAAGATAACAGTTTCGAGGCACTTAATGTTGACTTTGTCTCATTTATCATTCAAACCGCTTATAAATAATTCAGAAACGCTTATTGGTAGAACACTGTAATAAAATCCTGCGTCACTTTATGCCTTATGAACCAATTCAAAGAAGACTGAACATGATGAAAGGTTCAAGGCTTCCCGTGAAGGATTTATACAGTAAGTGTGTACTACATATAAGTAGGCACCAACTCGTATCATTATGTGTGTTTTATCTTATCCGATGAAAGCCTAAGCCAATAATATAAATAAGCTGAGAAAACTTTAGCTTGATGGAGGGGAGGGATTGTATGTGAGAAAATATTTTTTTATGCTAATCTGTAAATCGCTCATTGCTTTTTTTACATTAAATTATAAGTGATGCTTTTTATATGAAAGGATTAAGTTTTCTATGTAACGAAATCACTTAAACAAATTATTGTATACTGTGCAAGTTTACAATATTGTAAGTTCTTTTAAATGATGTAGGTACACTGATATTATAATTAACACAAATATATTCAATAATAATCCTATTTACAATTGTCGAACACAACTAGTTAAACACGCAGCGTACCAGTGCAACCCAAAGTCGTATCTATAATGAGCCCCGTTCTACATAGGAAGCTAACCTATATAGCAAAATAAAGTATTGCTACTCAATCAATAAAACAAGTACAAGGTTCAACTCTCAGGTGCAGTGTACAAAGTCCATACACTACACAAATTATTGTTATTAATATTGTGTAAAGAGCTAATGCATTCGCTGTGTTTGTATTGTAATATATTTATTAACAAAATATTAGTATTAACTACTATATTACAAATAATGGTATTAGTGATCAAATAATACAAATAATAAATGATCTCTCGCAAGATCTAATATTGAAGATGCTAGAAATTCATATAAAAATTAAAACTTTAACTATTTTTTTTCATCATGATTCACGTATGATAGGTAGTAAAATGAATGATGAACAATTCTTCATAGAACTTTCAGAAGAAGAAAACAAGGTATTTGTATTATCTCAGGTATAAGTTTATGAACCAAGGTGAATAAAACATTAAGTACAGAAAGAATAAAATCATCTTATATTTTAGTGAATGAATTTTCCACACATTATCTAAATAAGAGAAAGATGTGGGAATCTGGTTATATAAAACAATAAGTAAAAAAATTGATTTTCCTATAAACACTTGATACGCAATGTAATATTCTATATATCTACATTTATATACTCGTATATTATACAAAGGCAAAAATTACAAAGAAATATTCTAAATTCAAACGGATGACTTCTTTTTTGACGTGCACACAAATAAAGAAAAATAAATTAAAGTTCAAAAGAATTGTTGGAGGGAAAAAAATCAAGAAGATCATTTTATTACCTCCTTTGGTATCCTAATGAAATTTCCGTAATACAATTCCGTGTGAATGTGGGCGGTTACAGAAATAAGTTTGAGTTTTGAATGAAGCATTTGACGCGTGAATTTTAAGTCAAAATATTTATATCAAATTAAACGTCTTATTTTATAAATACATAAATATTAAGAAGCTGAGGCGTTTGAGTATTATATAACAAAAAACCCTTTTAATACGTCAAGTTCCGAAGTAATCTTATGCAATCCATATAAATTGCATAAGATTACTAAGCGGTTTCCAGTTATTAAAAACAGTATCACATTATCGAAACAAATTTGACATTACATATTTCACTAATTTTTGTCATGCTTATTCGAACTAAGTATTTGTTATCAAAATACTCTACAGCTCATACAATCACACAACCTTGTAAGTTATAATTCTTTTAACTAATTTTGGCAATACCAGGTATAAAATGAAGTAAAATATGCCCACGCTGTTCGTCGTAATTATGTTAAAACTTTATCTAAATAAATAGGGCAATATTCAATAATAATAAATATACTTCTCCTTTATATCATTCAGATTGCATTGCCAATCACTTCAATCACTTATTACCAGTATATTTGAGGTAGGGGCTAGTAGTGTACCTTCGAACAAAATACGTTAATTGAACTTCAATATTTTTTTTCTCAATAAGTACTCAACATACCAGTAAAATAATTGCATCGTTAGATAGGTTAGTATGTTTGCTACAAAAGACATTCAACAGATTTAGGAAAATAAAAAAATACACCCTCAAAATCTTATTGTATACAAAATATTAACTTTTTGTTCATAGGTACACTCATGTGTTTACCTTCGAACACCTTGATGTGTACCTTCGAACAGAAACCGAAATTAGGGAAATTGAATCAAAATACATACAACTTTGTCAGAAGTATTAAAACAATAAATAATAATCCCTCGCCTCCAACTTCTCCTGTCTCCCGCTGTGGTTTTCCAGTCTGTCACCTGTAGTATTTGGTTTGCGTCCTTCCTCACCTCATCCTTCCATCTCAGCCTAGGTCTGCCAACTCTTCTTTTTCCACATGGATGTCCCTCAAGGATTCTTTTTGGTACCCGTGAAGACGATATAATCTGCACATGTCCGGTCCATCTTAGCCTGTTTGATTTAGCATGTACAGAAAGTCTGGAAGCCTCATAGAAGTTATATAGCTCTTCATTGAATCTTATTCTCCAGGTTTCGCCATCATTCACGGGTCCCAGGATTTTCTTTAGCACTCTCACCTCAAATCTATCCAGCTCTTTTGTAGACTTTGCTACCACTGTTCACGCTTCACACCAATAAGTCACTTCTGTCCTAGTTATAGTTTTCTAGAGGGTAATTGTCGTTTTCCTGTGAACACTTTTGGACTTGAGTACTGGAAGAAGAGAAAAGAATACTCTATTTCCTGTTGCTATTTTTCGTTTAATTTCTACATGGACTTCGCGAACATTGCCGTAAATGGAGTGAGTATCAAACAAGTAAGAGCATTCATGTAATTGGTCAGTAGAATAAACCAGTATGGACGCTCCAAATCGAAAATAATGAGCAGAATAAACCAAGCAAGAATTGCCTTCAACAAACAATCTAAAATATTTGAATCCCCAAATATTGCTTTAAGCGTGAGGAAGAACCTTACTAAAACCTTTGTATGGAGCATTTTGCTATATGGTTGCGAGACATGAACCATCAACAAGAGTGAAAGCGGACGGTTGGCGGCCTTTGATATGTGGTGCTACAGACGAATGCTGAAGATCTGTTGGTCGGAACACGTCTAAAACGAAGAAGTGTTAACCAGGGTAGGCGAAAAAAGGCAACTCCTTAAGAGAATCAGCCAACAATGAGCTTACTGAATTGGCCACAACATCAGGCACCCAGGACTGCTCATCGCCATCGCGGAAGGTAGGACCGAAGGCACAAATGGCAGAGGCCGACCAAGAGACGTCTATATGGACCAACTGTAGAGGGATATGAACTGTGGCTCAAACGTAGAGCTGAAGAGACTGGCTGAGAATAGAGAGAAATTGAGAAAAAAATCCAAACTCGTTGCAGACCAATTCAATGGTCTGTAACCCATTATATATAATTGGGAGGCTCTTTATGGATTACGTCTTAATTCTTCGTCAATTTTACATATTTAAATACTGTTGTGGGCTAAACATCAAACACATCAGCCATTTTTCTTACTGACATTCCTTTTCGGCATTCTTCAACAGCCTTCTCTAAATGTTCTGTTGGAATAGGAATCCTTTTTTGCCAGTTTTACTTCTT
Organism: Athripsodes cinereus; assembly: GCA_947579605.1. NCBI lineage: Eukaryota > Metazoa > Arthropoda > Insecta > Trichoptera > Leptoceridae > Athripsodes > Athripsodes cinereus. The sequence continues at coordinate 14,936,142 of OX388317.1, read as the reverse complement.
GGCACTGAAAAATAAATTGATCATACTAAAGATATCCAATTTTGTGTGTACCTTCGAACAGTTCAAAGGTACACGCAATCCTCTGTTCGAAGGTACACTCAGACCATAAATACAGAAAATTATCGATAAAAAAAATTCAAGTTATTTATGTCAAAATAAAATACTAGATAACAAAAAGAATCTAATGTTTCCTCATGTTGTGTAGTACAAACATTAAAAATATAACATTTATTTTTCTAAAAAAACTAGAGAACATTGATGAAAAATTTACTTTTTGCATCGAAAATCTTTAAGAAACATTAGCGAACTCACACTGGCAGTTACGCGCTTGATATTAAAACAGTGTTGCCATAGTGGAAAAATCTTTACAAATACAGTGTTACAATATTTTTATATTTCACCGTTTTAGAGTTTTTGAGACTGTTTGAAGGTACACGCGTTCGAAGGTACACTACTTGACCCTACGATAAAAATAATTAAATTGTTTTAAAAAAAATTGGCAATCGGATATCAGAAACTGGCGTTTCTTGCTCAGAAGTGTAGATGTTTATTATTTTTGGATTTCAACCATTCTAGATGAATCTTTTCCATTGATTTACGAAAATCGAGCAGACAGATTCTGTTTACTACGAGAATCATACTTACGACCCTTCGCTTTCAATACGAATGTGTACACCTCTAGTCTACCATATTTGAATAGGCATTTACTAGACTGTAAAGGAGTACCAACGCACCGGTGCGTGCAAAAAATATTATGGAATCTGGAGTACGTCCAGTAATATTTTGGTATTCCCGCCAAATTCGTCAATTTCATCATTGGTCCAATCTGTCGGATATACTTTACCAATCACAAGAAAAAAAATCAAAAATAGGCGTGTTTAGACCTTATTTATCGCCTGTACAAAATGTCACGTGACCGCCGCTTGAAATACATACCGTCACTCGCGGTTGCAAACCATTTTGCTGCGTGCGTTCGTGCGCTATGGGTGATATTTTATGGAGTTTTTTGTGAAGTTTTTTTACCTTTTGTGCTTATTCTGGACAATTTAATTAGTTTTGAGTACCTACAAAAGTTTTTGTTAAAAACAAATAAAAATATATACTTTTAATAATAATAAATATTCTAACCCGCTCAATATGTTGAACCCATTGTTGACAATACCGGAACAGACATGACGCGTCAAAATTGTTTTTGTTATATAACTTCGTTATTATTAATTTTTGAAAGTTGGTTCCTTATAAACATTTATTCTAGGGATCATTTTCTATAACATGCAACAAAAAATATTCAAAAAGTGAAAGTTGAATTAATTCACTCTGCCATACACTTTTATTTTTTCCTTATTCACTCACGGACAGGCTAGGTAAATGTGTGTACAAGGAACAAAAACGTATGTGAACTTCCTTTAGGAATGCACGATAGAGTTGTAATGTTTATGAGTCGACACGTGGCTATTTAAGAGTTCAAATTCAAATATATTTACTATGGATAAATATACAATTTGCAACAACAATCATTTATCTATAATTATACAATAGGTAGGCAAAACATAATTCATTCCCTGAAATTTGAGCAGAGCTCGTGCTTTGAGAGTTCCTACTCTTTAAGTTTGAATAACGTAAAAAAAACATTACCAATTATTCCTTTGGATCATGCTTATCACATGTCTCAGAGACCTATAAAAGTTGTATACCTATATAGTTTGAACTAGATATTATATTTCTACGTTTTGATTTTAGATTTGATGCATTCTCCATTTAGTTTAAATATTTTAAAAGACTGGACAATGATATTGTATTAGATTGTTCGGCAAAACATTTGATTATCAAATCTATAAACCCATAACGCATAAAAAGGGCTATGAGAGATCAACAAAATTAGTTTTCTTATGATTTTAGACCTTATTATTAAAATAGCCTAGGGTATCCTAATTTGAATGAGTTTAATGAAATACCTTCGCAAGGGTTACATTATTAACTCAAGTTAAAAATATTATTTCAAATCAAATCTAAGGCAGCTGGTATTATAATATTTATAAATACTTATTCGAGTAACATGACCTTGTCCTCGATAAGCGACGAAAAATAAACCACATTGAAGAATAAAAAACTAGTCCATTGATCGATTTGTTTCATACTGTTTACCTACATATTTCATGTTTATATCATGATTTTATCAAACACTTTTTTAATACTTTTTCTATTTGGCCCACAAAACAATTCAACATCTAGTGATTAAGTTCGTACGTACGTATATAAGTATAACCTTAACAGATAGTGGGTTAAGTTCATGTCTCATCTATACACCTACTCGGTTTTCCTACTGCAAACTATAAACACAATACCTACACATTTTTGTGTCAATTGACATATTAACGTGTTTGTCAATTTATAAATTATCTGTTAAAATCATTGTTATTAGCAAAGGTTAAGAATAATTTATTTTACCATTTTCCGCGGCCATTTTCATTCACGGAATTTCCCACAAATTGGGGTAACTAAAAGACTAACTGTTTGTAACAAACATGCAAGTCATGCAGTCAATGATAAAAGTTAAGACATTCAGGATGAGTGACATACCTCATCGCTGAACTGAAAATATTAAATATCTTAAATGTGGTGTTTTTCTATTTTTTTTTTTTTTAAAGTGGGCATACTATTGCCAGGGAATCAACGGGACAGCAAAAAAATCGTAAGATAGGATTGGATGCCATGTCTTCTTAATCTATTTAGATAGCCGAGTTATGAAAATAATAATAAAAATCTTTATTGCATAAAATAGTATATGTACAATAGAAAAAACATCACATTATCACTACAGAACACATAATTTTGTGCAATCGACGAGTTTGTCGCAGAAGCCCGATATCTTCCAACTAACCCATACTATAACGCTTTCCCCCAGATATCACACCAGCAGCCTTAGTCAAAACACATTATAGCTTTATGTAGTCGTTCGACTAAAGATGACTTTCCGAGAAAGTATCAATTTAGATGATGTTGACATTTATCAATATAACGCCTAGGTGACCATATCTCTAAAGTGCGTTTATATTGAGAAATATGAAAATTCGTCTCTCTATCTACACTAGGGGTGGTCAACCTTTTCAGCAGCCGGGCCAAATTTCAGAATGAGATTTCCTACCGGGCCGCACAACAATATACTCCATATATGGAATTCTACCCCCCCGACGCCAAATTTTCAAAATGGTAAAGGAATTTGAAATGTTTCAAAACTCCTCGGTTTTCTTAAATAATATTTTCTCAAAATACCTCTTTCAAACAAGTAGCGGGTATTTGTACCTACTGTTATTTAAGACAATGTGCATATGCTTCGCGGACCGCACGTAGATACCCAACGGGCTGCGGGTTGGCCAGCCTTGATCTACACCATCACAGAACCTCCTTCATGTGGCGTAACCAGTAGAATGCAATAAATGTAAAATCTGTCATCTCCATTTCAATAACAAAATCATATCTTGAAGATAGATGGCACATCTCATTATATAAATATTCGCCCCTTTGTAAATGAAACATAAAGTGTTGTAGATCATCAATCTGTGATGCTGAAGATCAGCTTTCCATCTTTTTGGTGGTCTTCCTCGGGGCCATGAACCGATTGGTGTTTCCTTTGCAGCAATATGTACGATTCTGTTTTCAGCCATCCGATCCACATGGTCTCTCCAGAATCGTCTCCTTTTCTTACTCCATCTTACGATGTCCTCCGTGTTGCAATGTTCCTAATCTCAGTATCTCTTATTCTGTATTTAAGAGATGTGCCCGCAATAGCACGTAATGTTTTAATCTCTCATGTTCTTAGTAGGTTTTTAGTTCGTACCATGTCTGCTCTTGTTTCCACAACATAATGTCATACAAAAATCTGTTTAAATAAATGACATCGCGCAATACTATGGGCTTAAAAGCTAGTACCAAATAAATATAAGAAAAAATAATAGATATTATTATTCCAACTACAACATGTACCTACCTATCCATCTACACTACCAAAATATATAATAATATGAAAAAGCACAACACTGAAAAGGAAAATATTTGCTTTTCGGATAATGGACAAATAAAATCGCTGAGGGGTCAATCGTAAAAGTTGCGCAAACATTGGATTGTACATAGTAGGTACCTACTTACAGATCGTAGCTAGACCGTGAATATTTCATAGCTTTCATTTTATAAAAGGAATGTCCTATGAAACAATGTTTTTACTTGCACCAATTTCAGATTGAGATTACTGACGATTTGTACAGAGATAACAGCGAAAAATTGAATAATACCTATAAAGATACTAGCTGACTCGGCAATCGTTGTTTTGTCATATATGTACATTATGCCATCTAGGTACATTTACTATTTTATTTTATTTTTATTTATTTTTATTTTTACAATATTAAATAATCAAACAGTCATAACATAACATGTTAACAATTAATACACTCAACATGTGGACCAGCAAAGATTCCACTCTTACCAGAAATGTCTTAGTCTTGAGAAAAAAAAGCAAAAGTTAAAATTTTCTAAAAAAAGTCAAAGTAAATTTAAAAACAATAATAATACAATATTTAAAAATAATACAAAAATATAAAAGTAAAAAATCCCAAAATACTAGAAATCAGTTTTTCAGTCTCATTAGTCTTGAGAAAAAAAGTAAAAGTTAAAATTTTCTAAAAAAAGGTCAAAGTAAATCTAAAAATATACTAATATCGCTATTAAAAAATAAAGATAGAAGGGTGAAAATTTAGGGCTTTATATATTTTTTAATGCCTCAACATAAAGAAATAAAAATTGAAAATTTTGTTCAAAAAATAAAATAAAAAAATCAGGGTGGACCACCCTAATTTTTTTTTTTTTTTTAAAAAGATATATCTGGGTTTTTGTTATAAACCCAAATACAACCTTATACACCTATCACAGTAAGCTAAAAGCTTGTGTCGTGAAAGGGGAGTTTGCCGGCACCTGGGATCGTACCCCGGACCCCTTGTTCAGAAGGCCGAGACTCTACCTCCAGGCTACCGACGAACTCAAAAGCTACCGACGAACTCTATTTTTAAATTAACTTGATAAATTATGATAAATTTGCCTGAGCATAATATTAATTTGTGTTCGTTTTTAAATTGTTATAAACTATATGTATTAGCAAAACAAAAGAATCATAAATTTGAATACCAATACATTTTCATTACTTTTTAATGTTCTGTGGCTTAATGCATTATTGTTGAACACAATCTATTTCATGCCAATGTATGTATTTTTCATACAAATATTGTATTATGCTAAGAAAAATATGCATGCTCAAATATTGTTTTCGTTTATATTCACAATTTTATTAATTTCAATTATGACTTTATTTATTTAATAAATTTTAATAAAATAGATATATACGAGTATATATATATAAAAAAAGATAAGTTTTTTTCTCACTGTTTCATGTTTATGCAATGCTAAATAATTATTTACCTATTCGTTATTTCATTTCATTCGATATGGTTAGGTACTTCGGAATAAGATAAACAAAAAGAAAAGCTTTTTAATGTGGAAGGATTGTTTTCAATAATCTAAACGGAGCTTATACTACATCATGGTAAAAACTATATTTCCCTGCATTATCTAAATGATAACAAAGGATAAAAGAAGATTAAGGATGTTTTTGATGGGAATCTGTATAGCAATATTGTGACTGTGTTCTCCCACATAAAGAGGGAACCTCAGATACATATTATAATATATCTGCTTGACATTGACAAATAGAAGCACTGCATTCTTGTTTATTCTTTCTTTGTATTCCTACACTGTGTTCTTAATTTATATATTATATTCTGACAGATTTCTGAGTAGCATGTTTGTCACATAGAAGTTAATACAATTTTGTGTTTTGTGACTGAATAAAGATTTTTGATTCGAGTGATTTGTAATGATTTTTATAGGTAGGTACATCAAAAGTGAAGATTCGATAATGAATATTCTAACTAAATGCGTGGATACATATAGGTATTTAGTATTAAGTATTTTCGAAAGCCTCCGATACACAGGTTGTTTAAAAAAGTCCGTAATAATACTATAATATACTATACCATCACGGCATATCCCACAAATGGGTTAGCCAGCAGACCAGCTGCATGTAAGAAACATGCAAGCTGTCCTCTTCGTGCCAATATAAAATCAAGACATTCAGGATGGGTGGCAAACCTCATCACTGAATTTAAGATGTAAAATGTCTTAATTTTTTCGAACACCTGCCTTTTACAGGACACTCGAAAACTTACGGAGAAGAGTGGTAGACCAATTCTTTACCGGGTGCTCCACGGGATGTACCAATGATCCACGGGTGCTCCGTAATAATCAGACGTTTATTATTAACTTGTATAGCTTTCTCGAAATATATAATTTTATATTCAACAGCGGAGAACCTAACTTATAAATTGGAAGCAAAAGAAATATATTTTTATTGTATTTATACTTTCGATCGTGGTTTTCTAGGGAAAATATTGATTTCCCGCTTTTTCCTCTCAACCTTCGAGTGTCCCGGAAAAAGCAGGTTTTCGTAATACACTATATAAAGGAAATTTTATATCTTCACTTCAGCGATGAGTTACGCCATCCATTATGTCTTAATTTTTATTGTAATCATCAGCAAGAGTGAAAGCGCATGGTTGGCGACCTTTGAGATGTAGTGCTATAGACGCATGGTGAAGATTCATTGGTCGGAACACGTCGAAAATGAAGAAGTGTTAACCCTGGTAGGCGAAAAAGGCAACTCCTTAAAGGAATCAGCCAAAAACGAGCTAACTGGATTGGCCACAACATCAGGCACCCAGGACTGCTCATCGCCATCGCGGAGGGTAGGACCGAAGGCACAAATGGCAGAGGTCAATCAAGAGACGCTTATATGGACCAACTGAAGAGGGACATGAACTGTGGCTCATACGTTGAGCTGAAGAGACTGGCTGAGAATAGGGAGGAATGGAGAAGAAATTGCAAAACTCATTGCAGACCAATCCAATGGATAGGAACTCATTATATAGAGAAAATATCTTGCATTTTTATGATTGACAGTCAACTTGCTACGCTGTGATGGTATAGATAAATACTTTCTTTCGAACATTATAGCATAAAATCATGATTTTGTTGATAAAAATTAAGGTAATTATTATTTCTTCACATTGACTATTGTGATTCCTTTGAAGAAATATAATGTAGATAGGTAGGTACCTACTAGAGGGATATAAGTTGTCTCTCAGAGGAAATGATATCCCTTATTCATCCTCCTACATACATAAGAGAAGGTATATCATCGTCAGGCATATGTATGTACATTCATACTGACAGCATATACTCTTACCACAACAGCTAAGGGAGATAGCAAAATAATTATATTATTATTACGACATGAGACTTCAAGGGCTGACATGGAACAAAATATTTATGATTCCGAGACAATTACGAAATTTCAATTCTATGTATTCACTGTTCTATACCACCACGGCGTATCCCGCAAGTGGGGAAGCAAACAGACTCATTGCTTGCATAAAACAGGTCATCTTCTTCGTGTCAATAAAGATTAAGATAATCAAGATGAGTGGCATGCTTCAACGCTACATTGCGTTTCCGAACTTTTATATTATACTTAACCTACGTCACGGCATAGCTTTGAATTTTTAAATTTTATAAACTTAAAAAAAAATATTTTTAGTAATGAAAGAAATTTCACATTTATTTTTACATTCCAATTATTTAACATTTCTCACATACACCTACATACCTAATGTTTTCATTTCATAGTTTTAAATTAATGGATGTCCTGTTGGAATTGTGCCTCAAACAATTATATCGTTTCGTTCCTCCAGATCAAAGAATCTCTTAATAATTTTATTTATGGATCCCTAATCCTCGTACTTCAAAACGAACAGTCATAAAAACATATTTAATATTTTAACATTTACGTCAAATCATATTATTACATTTTGGGCATTTTTATATTTTATTTTAAATGAAAATACCATTGACTTGTTTACCCTGTCTAGTTGTTGGGAAGAAGGAGTAAGACTAAAATGATATGCTGTCAGTTTTGGAAAAGAACTTACTGTCAAATATGTTTTTGTAGGGTGGAAAGTAATGCTGTATCACAACTTATGTAGTAGTAGTACCTAGCTATCTATCTACAGGTAGGAAACGACAAGTGTGTTATTTACAAAATAATATTTTACGCACGTGGAATATTGTGATTGCATTTATTATTTCTTCCTTTCTCAGAAAACGTTTTATAGTGAAATAACCTACGATAATAAAAATGTGTATTAAAGTTAATAGTAATCGAAATCAAGTTTTTAATTTACAATTTTGAAAGGTGATGTGTGAGAAATCGTGTGATCTTCTTTAAGATTCTTGATAAAAAAAACATAAAGTTTTAATGACAAGTTAAATCTAATGGAGCAAGGCACCAAGCTCTCTAATTCAGCAGGGTTACTCTTGACAAAACTTAACACGATCTTAATCTAGTCTTGATCTTGATCATATGACGCACGAAGGGACTATGGTCAAAAACACCGCACTACCGCTAACGCGCGATCGGTTTGCGTGTATTTTTGGCCAATAGTCACTTCGTGCGTCGTATGATCAAGATCAAGACTAAATTAAGATCATGTTTAGTTTTGACAAGAGTAGCCCTGCAGGGGACTTTCGGAAGACGATGGTCCTGCTGAATGTTTGATGAACGATGGTCAGGGGAGCGTTGTTTTTTTCACTCACAATATTCTCCATATGCCGATCAACCAACAAATATAAATTGTTCAATTGAATATATTTTTAAAATACAGAACTTTAAGCATTTCTGAAAAAGAAACATTGTAAATATCTCTCTCTGTACCATCACGGCATATCCCACAAGTGGGGTAGCCAGCAGACCAGCCGCATATAACAAACATACAAGCTGTCCTCTCCGTGCCAACAAAAAATCAAGACATTCAAGATGGGTGGCAAACCTCATCGCTGAATTTAAGATATAAAATGTCTTATTTTTTCGAACACCTGCCTTTTACAGGACACTCGAAAACTTACGGAAAAGAGTGGGAGACCAATTCTTTACCGGGTGCTCCACGGGATTAATATTGTAAATATTATAAACGAGTCAAAATTAATTAAAATAAACACCATTCAGATCTCTCTAAAAATAAAATGGTAATCCATTAATAATTATGAAAGTAAGAACATTTTAAATAAGACTTCATCTTTATTAAGACAATGCTTCAATCAAGCTCTTTAAACTAAATTAAGATACTACTAGTTAGGTAGAGGCGATTTAAAAAAAACTGTAGTTAATATATTTTCATTCTTCTTCAACGCAAGGTTTAAAAATTGTGTAGGTTGAAATGGAAGATATTTCTCAGGTGGGTATATAATAATAATATTATTCCTCTGCCACTTTACCATCAGTGATTATGCAGATGAGTTCTGGATCCTGAGATGCAAGATAAATGGCATCTTAAGATGCCGAACCTTTTTTAAGCGATTATCATAATTTAACTTTTGTCACAAGCGCCGTCTGCGAAAACTCACCTTGTAACTTTGTAATAATAATATTTTAACGGCAGTTCCAACTTTATTATGCTTATAGCTATATCAAGAGAAAATTGTGTTAGGATTGTTAATTTAAGCGGAATTTTCACTATATACATTGATTTAAAAAACAATAATATGAATTATGAAAGTGTTGGATATTAAGTACGCAAATGTCTTAAATAGTGACCCAATTGGTAAAATAAAGTCTTTATTTACCCTTTATTTAGAACAAAAATATTGAACGTCAAAAATACAAACATAGTGAGTATCATAAATATGTAATGTTAGATTACCGGACCTGTCGCATAATCATGCTTGTGTATGAATTGGATTTTCATTAAATTTATGAGAGGTAGAACATGAAATAAGTATTAAAATCACAAAATATGTATTATAAAATGCTACCACCCAACTTAACCTCTTCAGACCTGGTGTCCATTCCAATGGACATAGATTTTAGTAACATTTTTTACGCTCCCGTCTATTGCTTTTTTCTAATCTTAATATTGAAAATTATTGGTATGAAGTGTATTTTATCGACATATTTTTTTTTGCGCCATTTAAGCTAAGTTAACTATAGTTTTTACTTAATTATTTGTCAACGAGTCTACGCAAAGTGTCACTGCCAGGTTTTAGGTTGAGAAAATTAAAGATATATTTACATAGTTTGTGTTTAATTTTACTGGAATTTTTTTGGAAAGGTAAATTTATTCTTTATTTTATGTTAATCAATTAATATATATCAAATAAATTTAAATTAACATTTCAGAAACCTCATTTTTATTTAATGTCCATTCCAATGAACATATTTATTTATGCAAATCTAGGAATCAAAAAAAATTCAAATTATCTGAAATGTGTTATTTAGAGGCAAAACAACAAGATTTTTAAACTAAAGAATTTTTTCGACTCACACAATTAATTCAGCTCTGACGAGGTTAAGATCTTCTTTTTCGTTATCGGTCAAATTGTATTAAGTCAAGATATTGTCAATATTGATTTAAGTCTTGTGTTTATGCATTTCTTTAATTTATATAATAATATGACTGTTGGTATACTTTGATGTAAATAAATAAATGAAATACGAGTGATGCAATGAAATTCAAATAAGAGAAATAAAAGCCAACTACCAAGTTACTATTTAGAAACAATATATTTTTAAACCATCACTAAATTTTCGATTGTCATATAATTTTTTTTAGAAACAATGATTTAAAAAGTTTAAAATAAAATAGAGTTTTAAGTTTTAAATCATTCCTTGAAACGATGTTAGTAATAATGGACTTTAAAATTAAACGTCTGGTTGCCGAAATAGATTTACATTTTCAAAGTAAATACCTACGCAGAAAGAAAATGTAAGAAAAGGAGGAATATTCTAAGCGAAAAGAGATATTTTACCTGAGAGTGAAAATTCATTTAGAAAAATTAGCAAAGTTTGCGACTTGGAATAAGACAAATAATAAAGCAGGCAGGTTGGTAGGTAGTTGTCTATAGTCATAAAGTTCGTGGAAACTCATTCAATGTCCTCTCTGCTATCATTCTCTTTCTTTCTCTCATTCTCTTAATCTCAGTCTTTAACAAAAGTTTATAACCCACTTTAATACATATTTTAATTTATTTAGATGATTCAAAATTAATAACATAATCACAGAGGCGTATTTTCATATAATATTAAAATATTTTTATATGTAAGAAACAATGTTTTTTCTATAACGCCAAAATGCTTAATAGAATTTCAGGTAGGTAAGTATTTACAAGCATGAAAAAAAATTAACAACTACTTTACGTTATATAAGAAAGTAGAACAATAGAGTTAGTATTTTGGAATAAATTTATGAAAATCATGTACAATTACTAAAGAAAAATGTTTGAAAGTTCGCTGGATTATAACTATTGAATGTTTATTGTGATATTTAAATATAATTTTTTTTTAATGAAATATTAGATACTTTTATCATCGAGTATAAATAACATCAGGGTTAACTTCGAGTTTCGTGTTACTCAAAATAATTTACTATAGAAATTACAATTTATATAGCGCCGTATTGTGATAATATCACTTCAAGGGCGCTTTACAACATTTAAGATCGACATCCACGTCCATTTTTAAAAATATATTAATCATACATGCAAAATTATTAAGTATTTATACGATACCTACTAACAAATGGAATATACCTATATAAATGAATAAATAATAATTAAAGATTGCCAAAGTTTATCGATGTATTTTTACAATTGAACCATTGTATGAGGTCATATATGTAAATTTAACACATGAAGCTACCATATAAGGCTTAGAAAAGACAACGTCACCTTATTCGGTAGTGCCCCGGACGGGATTTGAACCCGCATCCCTTAACCTTGTCGCGAGGAGTGCTTTGTTTAATTAAGCTACCGGGCGACTTGCCGAAGGCTCCGATATTCTCTCTTATAAACCCGATGACAGCTTCCTAAATTTACAGATGTCCAAAGGTTTATTGCATACAGAATTTTACGCATACAGAATCTGCAATTAAAAAATGGTTAAGAAATAAGATATTTTTAGTATTATAGGTTCAATAAATAAAGGATTAAATAACCCACAAGAAACATTATGTTGCAAAAAGAACGTCACTAATTTATTATTCATTTTCATGAGTTAACTCACACGAGAACAATATTTGTTCTGAAACGTTTTAATGTTCTTGTATTATAACATTTTATTTCAAACAATAACCACGTTCAACATATAAATTATTCAATACATTATATTGTTATTATTATCAAATCGATATTTCAACGATTGCTAAATTTAATGCTTCTAAATAATAATAAATGTGAAAGCAAAATGTAACATATCAATAAAATAATAGGGCTCTTAAAAATGTGTGAATCAAACGTTTTTATTCTCGCAGAAATGTCGCTATAAATCACGCGAATAGTGAAAATCAAAATGCAAATATTTTTTCGTTCTTATTTTTTCAAACGATTGAACCATCTTTCTGAAGGCAAAATTTAGGGATGTAAAGCAATAAAATTTACATCATATTGTTTAAGATCTTTTTATTGATGTATCAATAAAGTGGCAAAGCTGAAGTAGTCCTGGCCGAGACATGTTTCTGGATCTATGTTAAAATCAAAGATGGACAAAAAGTAGCAGTGTGGAGACTTCGTGAAGAAAAAAGAAGTGAAGGAAAATCTTCTCAACATAAGTTCAACAGTGGAGTAGAGGAGGAAAGAAGAAAGAAAGAAATAATAATGGTAAATCCAGCATGGGCAATTCAATAAAATTACTCAATGATGTTTTGCTATGTATAAAGTTAAATGATTTTGTGAGTCAAAACCAAAAAACAGAAAAACTATGTCGTTTGTGTTTTTTTTAACATAAATTAAACTAAATAAACGTTAGCTTTAAAAATCAGTTCAATAAAAAAGATATTTTTTTCACAAATAAAAATATTTAACAAGAAAAGAACACATAAAAAATATATATCTAATATGTACGAATATCTGGTATTCTATATTCACTGTTTCAAAAAGTTAGAGTAAGACATAATATATTATCAATTGACGTAGGCAAATGAGAAAATATTTCATAACACTTATTTAAATGCTAAATATCTCAATAATATCTAGTGTTATTTCAAATGTTTTGATTAATTATTCATATGTAATCAAAATAGATATAAATTAAATTGTATATAAAAAAAAATGTTCCAAGAAACGAAAAAACCTTTTTTATTCAGAAACTTGTTTCAATGTATGTAAATCCTTATATCTTATAAAAATGATTTTTGAATTTCCATACTAACGAAGACCGGGCTATACTCGCCCATTTCAAGGAATTTGCGTTCCATTGACCTGACCATTACAAGATGAGGTATCTATTTCAAATAAAAACCCACTAAATGCCGTACTTTCTTTTAAAGAAGCGAGAAAAACAGCAAAAAAGAGTGTAAAAAAAAAGTGTGAATGAGATAAAAAATACGTTTTTTGCGTGAGTTTGAAAGAGTGCGAAAATGTTCTTTACCGCCAAAATTGTGTGCCATAAGATATTGCCATATTAAAATTAATTATGAAAAGTACTATAAATATTTATGATTAATTTCTAAAAAATAAGCACAATCAGACTTTTTTTAAATTCATGCAAATAAAAACATTTAAAATATTTTTAATTTCGTGCAAATAAACACATTTAAAATATTTTTTGCGTAAATAATCCAATTTAAAAATATTAAGCACGTGCTAATTGAAAAGCCAAAAACAATACGTTATTCGTCTGGCAATTATTTGTGTCATTATAACATTCCAAAATGGCGATTAATGAACGATGTGTCAAAAAGTACGTTCAATATTTAATTTAACATCAGGTGAGAATTAATTTACGTTTTCTATCTAATCTATTAAACCTGCTTTACATTTTTATTACTAAAGAGTTAACAGTATATTTTTTGCAGAAACACAAAACGGTGCATTGCGATCTGGATGCTCATTTTTCAATGATGAAATTCATGATTAAGAAATTAGAAATTAAATTGATAATAAATTAATGACAACGACATTATGGCTTTAGGAATGTCGTGGGAAGAAGTGACAATCATTGCAAAGAATCTGAACGGAAAAGACTGTATTCTCTTCTCTTGGTTCCCAGGAAAATCTTGAAGGTTGATCGAGTAGTTGTTTTATGAATTTTTGATGCAATAAATGAATTAACATAATAAAACTTTCTCTTTTCCTATGATGTTTTATAAAATATGTAGTTGAATAGGAAATTAAGAAAAAATAGGTGAGTATCCATTATTTTTTTGCAATGATTACGTTCTGGTTATATTTTTTGATGTGACATGACATGATTTATATCTTTGCAAAGTATCTTAATTACAAAAAAGGAGAAGGTATGTATTGTTCTTCTATTTTAATGTTCCCTTTATGCTTTGTGTGGAAAGATGAAAATTTTGACTTATTTTGAAATGCTTTTAAGCCTCAGATTTCAAAAATATAGTAGACCTTTATTATTTCTTAGTATTTGTGGGAATCGGCACAAATATTTGAGCCCGTACATATCCCTAATTTAGGAAAGGCATGTTGAATAATAAACTCTATACATAATCACAGACCCCAGGCCAAAAATATTTCAAATATCTTATTTATTGACAAAGATATCAACATTTTAATGAGGTAATGAATGAAAATTTGACTTCCTGATTGCCGAAATCGTAGACAAAACATTTTCATCATATTGAATTAATTTCAAAATGGAAGTGATAAAAAATACAACAAAACTGAATCTTAAAGCTTGGAGATTATTTTGGTTTTAAAAAATCATGCTTGCACATCATGAAAACTCCTAATTTGTGTAAATTAGAATTGCATAATTTCGGCATATTTTCATTCAATTTCATTGACCACATATGACAGACTAAATATGACACATGAGAAAAAAAAACAAAGAAAAATAATTGTGAAAATGGAATTATGAAATTCATAGACAATATTGTAGGTATGCGTTTTCCAATAAATACATAGGTAGGTACTTTTCTCAATCAACGAGTAGTATTTATTTTGACCTAATATTTTCATGAGTCTTTAAAAAAAATCTGATGGAAGTATTTCAATTCAAAATATAATACTTCAGAATATTGAAGAATGTCCATTCATTCATCAAGGTTTCTTTTGGGAATACAGGGAGGGAATGCCTATATAGGAAACATTAATTGTTTCGTTCCTTTTTAAGAACTGTTTTCCTTATAGGTACCTATGTATATATACATATATTTTTTTAGTACTTTTATCCACGTAGGTACCTACCCATTTTTTTTTATTGAAATATGGCCGTGTCGGATGTCAAACTTCAAGATTTTACAGTGGGAAAAGGATTTCGGTACTTTTATCCACGTAGGTACCTACCCATTTTTTTATTGAAATATGGCCGTGTGGGATGTCAAACTTCAAGATTTTACAGTGGGAAAAGGATTTCGGTACTTTTATCCACGTAGGTACCTACCCATTTTTTTTTATCGAAATATGGCCGTGTGGGATGTCAAACATCAAGATTTTACAGTGGGAAAAGGATTTTAGTACTTTTATCCACGTAGGTACCTACCCATTTTTTTTATTGAAATATGGCCGTGTGGGATGTCAAACTTCAAGATTTTACAGAGGGAAAAGGTTTTCAGTACTTTTATCCGTGAAATATGGCCGTGTGGGATGTCAAACTTCAAGATTTTACAGAGGGAAAAGGATTTCAATACTTTTATCCACATAGGTACCTACCCATTTTTTTTATTGAAATATGGACGTGGGGGATGTCAAACTTCAAGTTTTTACAGTGGGAAAAGGATTTCGGTACTTTTATCCACGTAGGTACCTACCCATTTTTTTATTGGAATATGGCCGTGTGGGATGTCAAACTTCAAGATTTTACAGTGGGAAAAGGATTTCGGTACTTTTATCCACGTAGGTACCTACCCATTTTTTTATTGGAATATGGCCGTGTGGGATGTCAAACTTCAAGATTTTACAGAGGGAAAAGGTTTTCAGTACTTTTATCCGTGAAATATGGCCGTGTGGGATGTCAAACTTCAAGATTTTACAGAGGGAAAAGGATTTCAATACTTTTATCCACATAGGTACCTACCCATTTTTTTATTGAAATATGGCCGTGGGGGATGTCAAACTTCAAGATTTTACAGTGGGAAAAGGATTTCGGTACTTTTATCCACGTAGGTACCTACCCATTTTATTTATTGAAATATGGCCGTGTGGGATGTCAAACTTCAAGATTTTACAGTGGGAAAAGGATTTTAGTACTTTTATCCACGTAGGTACCTACACATTTTTTTATTGAAATATGGCCGAGTGGGATGTCAAACTTCAAGATTTTACAGTAGGAAGAGGAATTTACTACTTTTATCCACGTAGGTACCTACCTATTTTATTTATTGAAATATGGCCGTGTGGGATGTCAATCTTCAAGCTTTTACTGAGGGAAAAGGTTTTAAGTACTTTTATCCGTGAAATATGGCCGTGTGGGATGTCAAACTTCAAGATTTTACAGTGGGAAAAGGATTTCAGTACTTTTATCCACGTAGGTACCTACCCATTTTTTTATCGAAATATGGCCGTGTGGGATGTCAAACTTCAAGATTTTACAGTGGGAAAAGGATTTTAGTACTTTTATCCACGTAGGTACCTACCCATTCTTTTTATTGAAATATGGCCGTGTGGGATGTCAAACTTCAAGATTTTACAGTGGGAAATGGATTTTAGTACTTTTATCCACGTAGGTACCTACCCATTTTTTATCGAAATATGGCCGTGTGGGATGTCAAACTTCAAGATTTTACAGTGGGAAAAGGATTTTAGTACTTTTATCCACGTAGGTACCTACCCATTTTTTTATCGAAATATGGCCGTGTGGGATGTCAAACTTCAAAATTTTACAGTGGGAAAAGGTTTTCAGTACTTTTATCCACGTAGGTACCTACCCATTTTTTTATTGAAATATGGCCGTGTGGGATGTCAAGTTTCAATATTTTACAGTGGGAAAAGGATTTTAGTACTTTTATCCACGTAGGTACCTACCCATTTTTTTATTGAAATATGGCCGTGTGGGATGTCAAGTTTCAATATTTTACAGTGGGAAAAGGATTTCAGTACTTTTATCCACGTAGGTACCTACCCATTTTATTTATTGAAATATGGCCGTGTGGGATGTCAAGTTTCAATATTTTACAGTGGGAAAAGGATTTTAGTACTTTTATCCACGTAGGTACCTACCCATTTTTTTTTATTGAAATATGGCCGTGTGGGATGTCAAACTTCAAGATTTTACAGTGGGAAGAGGATTTTAGTACCTTTATCCACGTAGATACTTCCCATTTTTTTATTGAAATATGGCCGTGTGGGATGTCAAACTTCAAGATTTCAATACCCATTTTTTTTAAATTTACATTAATATGAGCTGAAAAGGATGTGTAGTAAAAGTCTGAGAGATTGTGTGCGTAACAGTAATATACAAAAGGAATGTGGAATGAAAGTTGGTGTAATTACAAGGATGAATGTGAATAAGTTAAGATGACAAGCTCATTTAAATCAAATTCTACAGGACGGTCACGTGTTGAGCACATTGAACAGGAGAGCATGCATGAGGAATTGTATGACAGTGACGGAAGCGAAAGATGTATGCAAGGATAGAAGGAAGTGGCTCTCGATCCTTTCTGTCTACCCCGCGAGGAAAGCGGCGTAATGGTATGTATGTATGTATGTGTATGTAATGTAGGTATATTGTTATAATTTTATATACTGTTAGTCTCACTAACATATATTCTATTATATGTTCTCTACTTTAATGTGACACTGTGTATATAGTTGATACAAAAATTATTGCTGCCTACATAAAATAATTTTTATTTATATATCGTTGCCGTGGATGTGAAGTGATCCAACCCACAAGACAGACATTCCGAGAAAAAGGGTGTTGAAGTTACGCTGTTACATCCGAAAATACTAATCTTACAATAACTAAGTTATTTTTGCATGGATTTCGCTAAAAAATTTACACAATATTCCTGATCACATATTCCACTAATATAAATAACAAAATATTAAAGAATTTATATATTTTAGAAGTAAACACGAATTTATCACTTGGGTTATTTCACCACTGTAGCTGAGAAAGATCCACCTGTAAAAAAATTGTTGGAAAGTTACGCGCTATGCGGCTTAGATCTTTTCACTTCTATAATTTAATTGAACTATTTGTTCCTATATGCGTTAGTGAAATGCTCTAACATACTTGAAATGATTGTAAAAACACTTAACATCTCTTCAAAATCTTCCAAAAATGCCCTTTAGGAATATCAAATCACTTATTTCTCTTCACCACTATGTTCTCCGTGGTTTTCTGAACAAAACTGCATACTAAACCCATTTTTCAAAAAAGTGTGGCTTGGATCACCTCCACGGCAACGATATACCTACTTACTGTTTTTTTTTTTATATATATTTCCCGTATTCCCGTGCAACGCCGGGTATTTAAGCTAGTTATTATATAAAATCAGTGTTCAATAAACGTGTAGGCATTATATTATTATTACATCTACTAACATATATTTTTAATGCGATAAGATTTGTGTGAAACTGAGCTTGGTGAAAGAAACTGAATATCTCGCGGTCAAATAATTTTTTTTTTTATTTTAATGTCAAATGGTAAACTCATATTGAAATAATAGTAAAAAGGTTGAAAAAACTTATTTATTTATTCATTGAGAATTTTAAGGATGTATTTAAACAACAACACTGTTCATTTGGTTAGCTGAAAGATATTGCCTCCAGGTAATAAGTTCACCAATACTGGAGTGGCAAAATCTTAAGTTCAGACCCGAAAAGTAAAAGTAAGTAAGTAGTTCACCATTGTTAAATAACACACAGTTGTATAGGAATATTCAGGATTTTTTCCGGTTATCGCAGGTAACACGAGCACGTGTGCCAAGAGTTCCACCCGACGTAAGAAATTGCGACCATATTGCAAGTATTAAGAAAAGCAGCCTTCCGCAGAGCGATGTATGTTGCTTTTGGTAGTGCCAATGTATTTTAATTATTGAGAAGATGATGCGGTATGAGACCTGCACTTGATGAAACTATTGGTACTATTATAACATGTTTCATTTTACAAATACTTTTTATTTCTTCCTGCATTTTTTTCTGTGAAAGTCGTTAGTAGATTGTTAGTGTTCGGAACAGCAATGTCTATTATGTACGTGTGTTCTGAATTTTCGTCAACTAAGATTATGTCACATCTATTGCTGTGAATAATGTGGTCAGTCATTATTGTTCGATCATAATACATTTTATTATTATTCCTATATTATCGAACGCTTTCGTCAAGGAAGCTCGTTAACGCGAAAACGTGAAATATGTTTTTTTACAATGTAAACGCACAAACCCCTCGAACAATATTCATTGAGCTTGGAAACTTCCTCTGGCGGACTCAGCTAAGATCATTATACTATAAGTTAGTACCTACATTCAGTTAACCAATATGGTGTAATTGGTTAGAAATGAACGTGCCCGAATGGTATGACGCTTTTCTATATCATGCAAGGACTAAATGTTAAAAATAATGCATATAAATTTTCCGACAAATGAGTTACATTCTGATTCGAGAGTGTTAAATGTTACCAATATCGTTGATTGATTATTGTTTTCTACTATCTTAATAGAGGTTTTCATAGACAGTAGCCAACGAGCGATATACATGCACGAACATCCTTGCTTCAGATTTGCAAAAACTTATAGGTATCTTCCCCTGAAATAAGATCTTGCAGAGTCCTAAGTTTTGCTCATGTATTGTAACATGGTTTGGTTGCAATACATGCTCATGTATTGCAACCAAAAATGTATTGCTCATCTCATATTTGAGTGTGAAATGTTTCAATGATCAACCTAATGAAAAACGTGCTATTCAAAACTATGAAAAATTTAAAAATGTGTGAAGAGTAGGTACATATAGTTATGGCGCTAGAAAAACCTTATCTTTAATATCAAAAATATTGATGCAATCTCAAACTATTTAGATAATAATTATCGAATGTTATAAATGTACATGATTCCAAAAAAATATCTAATAAAATAAAATAATGTATGGAATATTTTATAGTTACATTAAGTAAATAATAAGAAATTTGCATATGTATTATATATAAATGCTAGAGATTTTTTAGTGCTATCCCACTATACACGAGATATCTCTATCGGGAAGGTAAAACGTTTTGCCTTATATTGATTTTGATATTGTATATAATGATTGTTGATTATTAACGTGAAATAAATATTATTATTATTATCAATTAAAATGTTGTTGAAGTAACTCTTGAAATGAGTTTTAATTGGGAAGTTATAATTAATAGGTATTTATAGAATTTTATGAATGATTCCAGGCAAATTGAAAAAAAGTTCTAGTCATATTAAAATAATAATCACACACCTACACAGTAAACTTGTTTTTAACTAATGTATTCAATAAGAGAAATAGAATATTATTAAATTCAAGAACTTTATCAAATTATTCACCTTGAATATTACAATAATTATTAATTACCTATTGGTAAATGGATGAATGGAAATAAATTATAATTTATGAAAAACAAATATCTTAGTGATTTCAGAATATTTACCTCCAGTTCGGTTTTTTTTTTTTTTTTTTTTTTATTTATTTATTTAAAAAAATGGGCAACATACAATAAAATTTTACAAAATATAACAATTACCATTGAACATATTTCTTGTACTTGACCAGCCCATCTTTGAATTCATTATTATTATTGCCAGTTTTGTCTCAATAAAGAATTATATTTGAAGTAAAATATTTTTTTTAACTTACTTGATTTGATTAATTTTATTTATTTTATTATTTACTCCAGACTTGAAGGTGGAGTGTGCAAACCTCTCAAGTCCATATTAAAATACATACAATATAATACAAATGATAAAAAAATAATACATATTAGAGTAGAAATAAGTAGAAAGAAGATCATACTAAACTGGTATCGGTTCAATATACCTACAGACTTTCTTAATTAATTAAATATGCAATCCACCTTTGTGTCAGTTGTTGTTCTTGTCTTTCGGAAGCAGCTCGTAAAAGTTCGTTATTTATTAATGTTAGTCGTGTCCTAAAACCGTGAATTTTCAGTCTCATTGTCGCCCTAAAGTCATTTGTCCTACCTTCTGTAAACATTTGTGATGCACTAGTGTATCTACGATGTCCAAATAGTATACGGTATGCGTCATTGTATTGTACCCTTAATTTGTTTATCGTAGTCAGTCTGTAGTTCGTCCATAGTTGGCATGTGTAAAGGTTTGTACAGTAGGCATTAAATAGCATTCTCTTAACACTGTCACTACACTTGAAAAAAGTCCTGGCGAGCATGTTTGAGATAATACTAATGTTTCGTCTTTGTCTTTCGATATCGTCATCGTCAGTAAGGTCACTATTAATAATATGTCCTAAGTATTTGACTCTATTTGTTTGCGTGAGATTTGTATTGTCGATGTCTACTGGCAGTACTTTTTCTTCTTCTTTACCCCATTTGAAAATCATTAATTCTGTCTTTTTTGCATTATATTTCATGTTGTGATGGATTGCATATTTTTCGCAGATTTTCAGCAGTTTTCTCAATCCTTTGATTGATGGGGCTAAAAGAACCATGTCATCAGCGTAGCTTACGTGGTTCGATGGTAGACTTCCGAGGTGACATCCGGTTTTAGAAGTATTTAGCTGCTGACTCAGTCCATCCATATATACGTTGAATAGAACTGGAGATAAGCATCCTCCCTGTCTCACTCCAGTTCTTAAATACATAGGATTGGACACTTGGTTATTCCATTTAACCACGTTCTCTTGATACGTATGCCAGCGATTGAGTAGATTTACAACTTTAGCTGGCACTCCTCTTTTCTGCAATTTCTCCCAGAGGATTTCATGAGACACCTTATCAAAAGCTTTGCTGAGATCTAAAAAGCATGCGTACACGGTTGTTCTTCGCTTTCGATATCTTTCTACAATCTGCTTCACGGTATATATCGCTGTCTCCGTTGACACTTCAGGTTTGAATCCCATTTGATTTTCCTCTGTACTAAGATTGTGTTTAATCTTTTCCAATAATATTTTCTCGAGAATTCTTGCTACTATTGTTGTCAATGATATTGGCCTATAATTACTAGAGGATGTCATGTCTAGTTGTGGTGATTTTGGAATAGGTATAATAATTGTTTTCGTCATATTTTCTGGGAGATGATTATGTGATATAATCAGATTAAAGAGTCTAGTTAAAATTTGTTTACACCGAAAACCTGCATATTTTATATGTTCTATACCTAAACTGTCATGACCAGGTGCCTTTCCTGATTTTATTGACACAATGGATGTTTCCACTTCCTTTTCACTTATTATTACATCACAATTATCTGAAGGATATTCGATATATTTGTTTGGTATGTCACTACCTGAAATTTCACTAAAGATGTGTTTAAAGTTGTTCGATATATCTTTTTCATTCGTATAACCATCTATTCTACCCGTATTTCTTTTTGTCGGCTTCAGAAGTCTATTACTTTTTATCCAGAATTTTTTAAATTGTTTATTGGTGGCATTCATAGCAATATCATCAAATATTTTTTGGTCACGGGTTTGTTGAGCTGACTTTAATGATTTTTTGAACTCTTTCCTATAGTATCGTCTCTCGTCAGCTGCAGTTCCGTCTTTTGGTCTTCCGTGTTGAATCCAGTTTTCAAGAGCTTTCTTAGAGCGTTGATAGTGTTCAGAAACTAGACTGTTCCATCCAGTTTTTTGGTATTTTGTAATTGATTTCCATTCATTCTCTTTATCAAATGCGATATGAGCTGCATTTCTAATTGCATTTATAAAATCATCATAAAGCTTGTTTATATTTGCTATGTGTTGAGAGTTGTTACAAACACCACTATTTGTATTACATGACAAGTTAGTATACTGTTCTTGTAAGATTCTTGATAGAAATCCATCCACCACACTTGAGTATATTTTAAATTTATTTTTATTATTTTCACACCACTTTACACTATCTACTGATACTGGGTTTATTACCATTGGACACAATTTATTTATTTCCACATCACAAGACATAGCTCTATGATCAGTCCATGAAATATCGTAGTGAATTTGTACATCTGTTACCTTGTTTTTCAAATTCTCAGTAATCATGCAATGGTCTAACCATGATGTAGTATTGTGTGCATCACTGACAAACGTATAAGAATCCAATGGTAAATTTTCCAAATCTAAACATATATAATGATTGGTTTTAGAGAACGTCTCCAGTTCCATTCCAAAAATAGATGTCGGATGTGCGTTGAAGTCCCCCATGATGATGGCTTCTGCATTGTCATTTTCATTTATAATAGAATGTAACTTAGATAAATAATTAGTAAAATTAGTTATGTTATCTACGTGACATGTTGGCATGTAAATATTCAGTATATACAGTTCTCTAATATTTTCTTTTATTTTGATTCCCGTGATGCGGCAATCATCGCATGATAAAGGGACAACGCTTATTTCCTTTCTCCAAAGGATAGCTGTACCTCCATATGGTCTTCCAACTAGCGGTCCTCTGGATAAGTCTACAGCTGATGTTCCAATAGCTTCAAAATTTTCATGAATATTGTTCAGTAGAGGTATTTCATTTTCCAATAGCCATGTTTCCTGTAATAGTATTACGTCATATGTTTTGCATAGTTCAGCTATGAAGTAAGTATTCCTCTTCATAGCCTTACAGTTTATTGTTATAATTTTAATTTTGTTGTTCTTCTCCATTATACTTTTTATTAAAATACTTTCTAAATACTACTCCTTCTGGCCAGAAGTTTTTATCCATAAATTTGTTCAGATCGGTATTTAAAACAGTCACCTTAAAGGATACAAAATCTGTACTTCTGTATTGTTTAAGTTTTTCAACTAAAATTTCGCTTTTAACTTTTTGTTTTATATATTTTTCAATATCTTCAGCATTCACACTTGGGTGAAATCTTGATACATACATGATAGTTTTCATCTCACAAATCTTAAGAGTTTGTGTTTCGATTTGTTTTCCTGTAGCCATAATATTTCTTTTATTTTGGCGCCTTTTTACTTTTATAAATCCTTCGTTTTCAATATCTAGATTAACATGTGTTGTGGTATTACTAGAAGTCGAGGGTTCTTCAGGTACTAAGGGTCTCGATGTAACACGTGTTTCTATTCCGTTTCGGAGATTCCCTGCGCTTTGTCCGGCTGCTTCTCGGTATGTTTTACAACCTTGTTCGCTGGCTCTTGGGTTTATTTGATTTTTGCTACCTGCTTTCTCCGTCGAGCCTGGTATATTTATAATATTATTATTATCAATGCTTCGCGTTTCAAACTTCGTATTTTGACGTTGGTGCTCCATTGTAAAAAGGGACATTTCCTTTCTTAGTTCTTCTACTTCGTTTCTATCACTTTTGTTCATTTTTAAGGCATTCATTTCATGTTTTAATGAGATAATTTCTTTTAGTAGACTTGTAACATCCACATGATCGAACGTAACTGGTGGTAATTTGCTTAAATCCTTTGCCACAAACACAGGAAGTATATCATCTTCTGTTTCTTTTAAGATTTTGATAATGTCATAAAGATTTTTTTGTTTCTTACCATCTCCTTTTCGGCATACTTTCTTTTCTGTCACATGATTGTATAAAATATCTTTGGCTTGTTCTACCTCTTGTTCATTATACTGTGATGTACAAATTTGTACTATGGCCACCTCGTCCATTATTTCGATTTTATTTCGCACAAATGTCAACAATTCGTTAATAATTAAGTTACTATTCGCCATGATTAAGCAAACACTTGACTTATCTATTACACTACTCAAATATGAAGCTAATTGTTCATAACTACTACATTTCACAAACGATTCATTTCATATTGTTTTACGTGACACAGACACTGCACTGCACAAAACACACGTCCGTTCGGTTCAACGCACCACGATATATTAATGTGTTGTTGAGTTTCTCGACAAATGGGATGAATCTTTTCACAACACACCGTTTCTACAATTCGTTATGATTCAATATCTGAGCCTTATAATTTTTTTTTTAATCTATTTATTCTATTCATAAATACACAGTATACATTAATATAACAATAACAAGATACATTACACACAGTAAAAATGCTCCCTCCATAAGCAACTAATGCTTGTGCGGAGGGTCGGATTTCAAGTATAACATTAACACACATATAAGAATCAGCTAGAAATATTAATACACATATAATAATTAGTTACAAATAGCAAACTTTCAGTTCTCATATACGTTCATCAAACGTTCAACAAAATCTACCAGCACAATACAAAATTAAACCATTACAATTATTCACAACGTCAAAACAATATACAAATCAATTGGATCAATTTTCCTCTCATCAACATTAACATAAACACACATATACACAGAAATATATCACTTTTACGCGATTTAGTGCTCAATGATCACATCATGAGCCTGAATCTCAAAATTGTCGCTGAAAGTGTTATCCCGTCTTATCCGGCTTGTAGCGCTTCTTTATTATTCTAATAAGCTCGTCGCCTCTTGGAGTCTTTCTCACGTCGAATGGCAGGTTATTGAATTGGGTCTCTCCGAAATATGTATGTGTAATGCTGTTGACCACAAACCGTGCGTTTCTTAGGACGAACGAATACATATTTATGTCTGGATTCTCAATGTATAATTCAAATGTCAAGAATAAGTAAAAATCGATTGTATACAATGTCGAAATCCCTACAAGGAATAAGAGCATGAGGGTTGATTTTATTATGGAATATTACCTAGTAGATGCTGTATAATACGTATGTTTTATTGCAAGGCAATCGTAAAATATACGAATAAAGATGAAACAACGTTGATGTATGTAGCTGTCGTTGTCTTGGTGTTGCATTTATACATCAGTAAAAAGTTCTCTTCAGAAAGACATTCGAGTTTTATGCATGTCGATGGGATTTGATGACAGTGTTATCGACAATGTTTCTCGAGTATTATTATTTGTATTAAAGTACCATCAATATATCAAATGACTTATATTGTAATGTTATTTACGTTCGATATTTTATTAACAAATTAGCCAGAAGATTATATTTCACAGTAAACCTACTTACTATTACTGTTACTATTACAAACAGAACACTTTGTAAAATTGCCGTAATATCTATCTGAATGGAACGTCTGTTTCCAAAAAAGTTATACTGTAAGTTCTTATTCGTTGCTTTCTTTTTTTTAAATATTTAAGTATTTCGACAGCCCGGAAGACGTTTATTTAAGGAAATAAAACTGATTGGTGAATGAAAAATATTGTTTATAAACTGATTTTATATAAAAAGAAAATTGGCAAATAATCATGTTTGTGTTGTATTTTTACTATCAACGTAATGGTTCTCTTGTAATAATATAAGATATTCACATTTACAATTTTTGATATTCAAGAAAACTCCAGGAGTGAACATTTCACCAAATTCGCTACAGGAAACGTTAGAATTTCACGGATAATTATTTTCCCTTTCAATGGTCTAGTTTCCTCGTACTAACGCGCACACAGAGAGAGTGTGTGTAAAATTCATGGTGTGTGGACACGCTAGAGGGGTGTCGTAATGTGAAATGTTGGAAAAACATTGCATCGCATGGTTTGAGCACCGCAGAGCAACAGTGAAAAATCCTTTTGCGGTTGTTAAAGTTTGTTTTTTTCTTATACTATTATGATTTTTATAGGTACATTTTTTTGTACTCTGTTTTCTACGTGAAAATCTTTTATGCGGTGTACAGTTTTAAAATGTTTTAAAGTTATTTAATTCGTACACATCCGTTAGCTTTGAGTTTTGTAATATGCGAATTATTGTACAAAATATATATTATTCAAATTAAACATGAAGAAAAATATGATTATAAAACCATTATCTCCTTCTACCTACAGAAACAGATACCTAGATTCTGTGCAAGCTTTATCTGTAGGTACTATCACAGCATATCCTACAAGCGGAACAGTTAGAAAACAAACTGCACATACTTCACAAAAAAATTAAACATCAAGTTGGGTGGCATACCTCATAGCTGAATTGAAAATTTAAAAAGTCTTCTTCGTGATATTTTCCGATTACCTACTGGTTACTCGAAATATAAAAAAAAAAACAAGTTATCCTCTTCATCAAATGGAAAAAAAAATATTCGGAAAGGATGGAATGCCTAATCGCTGGATTGAAGATGGTTTATGTCTTATTCATGATGTTTTACAAACTCCTGACTTTTACAGGTAATTTGAATAGAAAAGAGTGCAAGACGTATTGTACTTTCAGAATCATTCAATCTTTGCAACTTTTCAATCTTTTGCATGTTTCCAGAGCATCTAAATATCATAACGTTATAATATTTTCCAACCTTCAAAATGTCGTATCACGTATAGTGATTAAATTAAACTACAGAATTTGTTCACATTCAATATCAATTATTAACCAGCAAAGATCCTAAATTTATCAAAAGTGTTGACGTTTTAATAAAAACCGTCAAAGTTAAAAGAATTATATCAAAACTACACAAAATTAAGCACTGAATACCTAACGATTATCGAAATAAATAAGATATCAAAACACATCAAAAACAAAAATTTTAAAATAAGGAAGTAGTTATTTAAATAAATTAGACTTTAAAATAAAAATGGAAAATAAAATCGAAAAATCTATAGAAATGAAATACTTCAAACCAGATTAGAGAAGGCATGATATTATAATATATTTACCAAAATCGTAGCTTTACCTATACATATTATTTCAATAAAATATATCCATAATTCGATATTTATTGCTCTCAATAGGCAATACTAATTAAATTATGTACAACACTAGAATCTCATAATAATATATTATTATTGAGTGTCTAGTTGGTATATTATTACATGGCAACAGTTTTCCTCAAGAAACTCCCACACATTTATACGAGTATACACGTATAAGAGAACACTCTTATAATGATTATTATTACTATTACCCGTAGTTGTGTATGTTACCGTGGCATAAATATTTTATTCTGTTCACATACCTATATGTTTTTTAATTTATTTTTATATCGATGATAACCAAATTAACCAGACAAGTAATAATCTCCAAGTAAGATCTGTTAGTTCGGAGGCTGATGTCTCTTGTAATGCTGAAGATAAGTTTTCTTTCCATCTTTTTGGTGATCTTCCTCGGGGCCGTGAACCGACTGGTGATTCCTTAACAGCTATTTGTACGATTCTGTTTTCAGCCATCCGATACACATGGTTTCTCCACAATCGTCTTCTTTTCCTACGCAATCTTACGATGTCCTCCGTGTTGCATAAGTAATCGTGAATGAGTGAATTGTTATTTTTTTCGCGTATTCGTCGAAACGTTAAAAACGAAAAGTATGTCGAACATCAGTATAGGTTGTTTGATTTTTTATCAGGATAATGTCGCAAACATTTTCTATTCAGAACGTAGGTTTCCTAAGAGAAATTATTTTTTAACCAAACAACACATTATATGGTAAACTGAGAAATTTTTAACAAAAAAATATTAGTGATAATGTTAAAACATTTCAAAAAAAATAAGAAAACAAGTTCATAAATCTACCTGCTTTTTTTGGCTGTTTTTATCATCTTTCAATGATAACATAAAGTTACCGATAAAAATAGAATGCTGTTTTACTCATTTAAAAAAAAAAACTATAAGTAACTTATCTATAAATAATTTATAATAAGATACGATACATCGCGTTGTTTTAAAACGAATGGCTGCTTAAAGTGTCGATAATATTTTTGATAATTTGAAAAATATTCCCGGGAAAAAATCCAGTAATGTAATAAAAGGTTAATTACTTGGTATATTTTGACTTGGGTCGTTCGTCTTTCATAAGAGGGATTACTTTCTGGAAAGCATTTATCATTATTTATGCTTTAATAACACTCTCAATTGGACATTAGTGCAAATGCCAGGTACCTACCTATTTATATAGGTATAATATTATTAAGAAGGTCTTTAACTACTTGTATCTACATAGATGGTGTTGTATATTATTGTACACTAATACACATGGCGAGCAAAATGTTTACGGTTGTAAAACTTATACAGTGCATGCATACATACTTCTGATTCTGAACTATACCTACTTTTTTTTATTTATTTATATCATATATACACATTAAATACAATTATAAAGTCGCGCCAAATCCATTACAAGATTTGTCTGTGCGCTCATTTTCATAATAACAATATAATATACTCGTACATAAATAATTTTAACCTAATCAAAAGCAGCAAACAAATACTTAATAACTTTAGTATTAACATTACTTCAATTATATACAACTTAAGAGGGACATGAACTGTGGCTCATACGTAGAGCTGAAAAGACTGGCTGAGAATAGAGCCGAATGGAGAAGAAAAACCAAACTCGTTTGCAGACCAATCCAATGGATTGTAACTCATTATATATATACAAATCCACATTTCAGGAGTCTTTCCTTGACAAGTATTTTTGTTGCAATCTTACTACCACATTTCTTAATAGGCATCATAATAGCAATTTAGGCACATTATATTCTAAAGTTCTCTTACCGTATTTATTATTATATTTTGGTACCAAATATCCTAGTATGATGAACGTGTCGCGGTCTTGTTTTATATTCATCCTTCAAAAACTGATCAAGGACTATCTTTTGCCAAAACAAGCCTTTAGCAGACAAAATATTCAACTTTTTAATGTATTATGAAATATTATTACGCGCCGCGGTACTTATATTTTTGCTTACAATTACCACCAATGCATACTCCATAAATTGGGTACTTTGATGAATAACCAATAATTATATTTAATAAACTTATTCTAAATCGTCTTTCCGTTCGAACAAAAGTGAAGACATTCAGGATAGGTGTCATACTTTATCACTGCTGAACTTAATGTGTTGTATGTCTTAAATGTGATGATTTACGAATTTCCGCCTTTCAAAGAGCACTCGAAAAGATTAAAAGTTTGGAATACCTATTATTAGTACCAATGAAACAGCGAATTTTTTCGTAACATTGATATGTTTATTTATTTATTTAATATTCATTTTTTTTTAAATATTCTTCTTCTTCTTCTTCCTCGTGTGATAGATCATCGATCTGTTGTTTCGGAAGTGATTCCCTCTTGTGACCCTGAGGACCAGCTATCTTTCCATCTTTTTGGTGGCCTTCCTCGTGAACGTGAGCCAGCCGGTGTCTTCTTTGCAGCAATGTGGGCGATCCTGTTTTCAGCCATCCTGTCTACATGGTCTCTCCAGAATCGTCTCCTCATCCTACTCCATTTCACTATGTCCTCCGTGTCGCATATCCTTCTAATCTCAGTATTTCTTATTCTATCTCTGAGAGGTTTTCCCGCGATAGCACGTAAGGTTTTCATCTCAGATGTTCTGAGTAGGCTTTTGGTTCTTGCTGTATCTGCTCTTGTTTCGACGCTGTAAGTCATTATTGGCCATTATTGTTTCTAATATTAATTTTTATTAATAACATATTTCTGTACTTCCAGAGTACCAAGATATGTCCCATAATTGGGTAGTCAAACAAGCAATAAAAAAACACCATTTTTCTTCATCAATAAATATTCTTAATTGAAATATTCACTATAAAATTAACTGAGATTTTCGTTACAATAATCATCTTAAATTTATACAATTTTTTATAAGAAAATATACGTCAAACAGGGTTGACGCTTTTTTTTATAAACAATCTTTTAGTCACGTGTAGGTTCTAAGAAAAATTTTAGGCTTCAGATTTAGCTGTTGTCAAGCGTGCAAAATATTTTCTTAGTAATAAATGTATAACCGAAAATATTAAATGATTATAGTAACCTTAGATTTATTTCCCTTCTATGAAGTGTCAAAGGATTATTTTCTTTATGTTTTCTAAATAAATGGATCTGCTAAAAAAAGTGTAGGTAGATCACAGAAGCTGATTTTTCTGACATTCAGAAGGTAACAGGTTGTCACTGAAAAAAGATAGTGGCTGACAGGATTATGGAGATTCAAACGAATGTCCTTTGTCTAAAACTGGACGTAAGAAATAGGTAAAAATAAACAAGGTTTTATTTCTCTCTCAAATGCTCACATTCTGTTTTACGAGGAAATGTTCATATATTTCACTGAGATAAAATTTCATAGCATTTAATAATAATATACTAATCCTTCAACTCATATTACTAAAGACAATGAAAAAAATATATATATATTTAATTCTAAATGACTTAAATTATACATATTTGTGCGCACCTACGTCTTTATTCTATTCAACATAATTATTCAAAATCAGTTATGAGTAATGCAATCCTGGTAATCGATGAACATTGTGAATTTTGTAAGAAAATGATAAAATAATTTCATATGTAAATAGTTTTTTAAGTTTTGTTGAGTAGATTTGTAGAATGTCAAGAAGTAGTAAAATATTGAAAAAAATTGAATTTGAATTATTATGTTTTGGCAATAAAATCATAATAATTTATCTAACCAAAACCCCCAGAACTTTAGTTCAGAATTCTATGCAGTTCATTGCAAGATATAAAGTAGGTATTAAAGTCTCCTTTGCGTATTGTATGCAATTCAAACTTAAGATCGTACTTGGATACTACCTGTTTTATCGGCCAACAAGATCCAAAATTGAATTAACATATCTAGGTACCTACTTAGGTATATTATGGATGCATTTTTATGTTTTGTATTCACCCAATGATTCACCTTTGACAAATTTCTCTACTAGGAAATATAAAATTGAAATAAACCTTCTCTTTTCCGGGTTTACTCAATTCTATTAATTAAATTTACTTCATCATACCTTGTTGTGACACATTTAAGTTCGTCGTTCGTCGGTAACCTGGAGGTAGAGTCTCGGCCTCGTGAACAAGGGGTCCGTGGTTCGATACCAGGTGCCGGCGAACTCCCCTTTCACGACACAAGCTTTTAGTAGCTTACTATGAAAGGTTTATAAAGTTGTATTTGGGTTTATAACAAACAAAACCCAGATATATCTTAAAAATAAAACGTTCTAATATTGTTGTCAAAGGTAAACAATTTCCACAGTAAAAATATTTCCATATTTTTTTCGATTATCTTTAAAACATAGGATTGCAACAATTCTCTTTGGTTACGTCAATGTTTTTACTCTGAAAATAAACATTTTAAAATCAAATATCTGATATTTACAAGACAGAAAAATCAATCAGAAGCAAGAATTCTTTATTTGTTTCCATAACAGCAATTTCTACAACACTTACACAGAGTAGATAAATTATTATCATATATATATGTAGGATTTAATGTCATAAAAGAGAGAAAAATTATATACTTTTAGATATTATTTATATATTATATATATAGATATATGTATACCTATAAACATCATACGCCTAGTAGCTTATAACACAATTATTACAAAAAAACATACTTATGGACATTTCATAGAACATAATTATGAAACTCTATCATATATCATAAAATCAATAAGCACTGGACGGCAAATAACTATAATGCGTTGAAGGGTGTTTGTGTTCACACTGTGAAAATTCATATTCAATCATTTATAAATAATTAAAAACACTGTTATATTTTCACTATATTTATTTAAACTCCAACGTTTTCACCAACTTCAATGGGCATTCTCAAGAGTACTGAGAATGCCCATTGAAGTGGGCGAAAACGTTAGAGTTTAAATAAATATAGTGAAAATATAACAGTGTTTTTAATTATTTATAAATTAATAATAATGCGGTTTGAAGAAGCTGTATGAAGTTTCTACACAAACAATAATGTGGAACTAGGTAGGTACATTTGGATACTACGTCTGGCCAACTGAACAAGATAGATACTTTAGCGCTTCCTACATCGTCCAAGTTTCAACATGATTCCCAAGTTAATTAAACCAATGATCACTACTGCAATAGACGTCTGAATGAGTCGCACCCTTAAGGCATCAAAAGGTACGAGACTGAACTAATAACTAAGCAAACAGTGAACATTCATATATACAAATTTTGTAGGTAGTGGATTATCTAACTTTTACCTGTTTATTCTTCAGTAAGATATGTGAGATCTTATGTGGTGTACACACGAAATGACATAAAGGACGGACGATTAGGCTTGCATAAAAAGCAAAATTCGTCAAACGTCCATAAACATGAAACGTGTTTAACGAATCCACCGAAATGTCAGATGTGCTTTGATTTTGACGTACATAGTTTTGAAAATGACGGTCGTCGAGATAGAAATCGAGGATTGTGTGTCTTTGGTGAACATGTTGTAATAATGTATTAAAGACATATTTTCAATTAGGAAAAAACATTGATTTCATAAAAACAACAATTTATCGAAAATCTGTTCACGCGGTTCGTACACCTAACGATGTTTCTGGTAATACGAGTATGTACTCCGCGTGAACACGCTACTAAAATACAAACTCGTCCATGGTGCTCGAATACCTTATATTTTGTTTTGTATTGCATCGAATATCTTATTGCTTTTAAGATAAAATAAATGATATTTTCACAATCGAATATATTCATATACAAAGAAAATATCTGAATCAGCAGCAGCTCATGTTCTTGCCGTTATGTTAGCACATATATATTGGAAAAAAAAATTCAGTCGTAGCGCCTTTAGTAGACTCTAACACACATACAAAGTTAATGAAAATTTAATGAATTGTACGTTTTCAGTATGAGGAAATGCTCAAACAACTATATACATTCATATATATAATAAAGTATTTCGTTAATTCAATTGTTTTGTGTGCACCTATATACCTACTAGATTATAATAGATTTTTAAATCTGATTAGCATTCATGTGGGCGCTTTGTGTTTCGATTTTATAAATGAATAATTTTTAAACGTATACATGACTGATAATCATAAAATATGGAAATAATGAACTTATTGATAACCGTAAGTACTCGTTTATATGCACATAATTTATTTACCGATAATTTTTTTATTTATAAACATTTGTTATGAATTTAATTGCTCAATTTCCATGAAAATCAAGCAAGTAATTTTCAACCCATTCATAAAATACATGAGCTCCTATTTACAAATGGTTTTCTATTAAAAGTTTATTGTACTATGTCCTTGGGGTGCTTTAGCACGTAAATGACACTTTAATGTTGTCCAGTAACAATAATAGTATGTAGGTATGTATACCTATCCATTATTTTCTACGATACTGAAAAGTTGTGTACCTTAGTTTATTATAAATTAATTGTGAACGGAATGTATGCATTTGGTCAAACAATAATGATTTTGAAATAGCTGAATATCTATTACATTATAAAGTTACCAAATAAAATAGTTTAACTTTTTGTTTCTTTTCTGATAAATTTATATATTACACATTACAGAGAAATCAATCTTCAGAAATGTATAATGATTGGTGCTATTGAAGTAACTTATTCATATTACTTTGACTAGACCTCCCCCCCTAGAAAAACACGCACTTGTCGATCGATTACAAACGAATCTACGACAATCTACCTACACGTACCTACATACCATGTAACTATGCGTTATTGTTGCAGTTATTGTAGAAAATTCGTTTGTAGTCGATTGACAAGTGCGGGTTTGTCTACGGCCCCAGTTCGTCGAAAACATCGTGAAATTACTTGTTGTTCATTTCTTGTATTGCATTACATTACCTCTTTTACAATACACTCTTATTATAACACGAGCATGAGAATGATATTTAAAAGTTAAGAATGTTGTGGTAGTGTATATTCGAGTGCAGAATGTTCGTTTACACCTTGTATTCTCATGAAAAATATTTACGAAATCACGAAGAAAAATTTTCTTAAGTAGTTCAACATTTGAAAGTAGGGATATTTGAATAAATTTATCCAGGAGAATAAAGAATACCACTTTCATAATAAAATTTATAGGAATGTACGTACTCAAACATTTGTATGGATGTACCCTCAGTGAGAGATGTAACCCTAAATTGATTGCGCCGATTTATTATGGCTCTTTACAATGACTAGAAATTTCAAAAGTTTTCTACAAAGAGTACCGCAAGAATAAAGAAGAAAGAAAGGGAATCCAATAAAACGGAAAATTCTCAAAATTACTTCGATGTATTTTATTAAATCCTTTTCTTCAAATTGTTTACCTTCTTAAGCGCGTTTGCCATTAACTCAAGTCGTGACATTCTATTGCTTGCACCTCTTATACATGCGTAATTATTTTACAGTGAAACACCAATTTGTCCTTAGCACGCAGTTACTCCACAATATATCATCAGCCATTATGTATTTGATGAATGATTAAAATCGAGGTATGTTCCAATCTAAGAAAATCAGAAAATTTGAAGTATGTTTATGTCATGCATATAGTTAGTACACTTGCTGCCCCACTTGTTCAAGATACTGTGGTGGTATAGATAAAATGCATTTGATTCGAACACTATGTAGGTTATCTTATAAATAAATTGACTTTATTCATGTGTATACTTTTCTATGGAATGTTTCTTATTTTTTTTTCGATGTTTTCAAAACACGTTTTAGAATTCCATTGGGATAGAAAGGTACTAAGAAAAAGAGAAAAGAAAACTTTTCCGATGTTATTTTCTTTTAAATTCAAGTTTCATGGTCACGAAAAAGCCTCAGATATCATTCCATTGTGTGAATTAAAATATTTTATTATTATTTTTTTATTAAAATTATTGCTTGAATTTTATATATTTTTTTTATTAATTTGGTAGGCTTCAAGAAATATGTGCTCGATTTAAATACTAAAAAAAATATTTGATAAGTTATTCAATATTTGCATTTTTATTTAAAGTTTAAAGAAAATTTACAATTAATGAAAACTACAAAGATATGTTTATTTTGTTTGTGTTTCACATAAAGTGATGAAATAATCCTTTTCATTTTTAAAAATCTTTAAAAAATCCTATGGAGATCAAGCAGATAGAAAAATGAAATCTGTAGGAATTCTGCTTAATATTTTTTTAATTTACCTAATTCGAATAGAATTATCTTAATTTACTGAAATGGCTTTTGCAATTATGACAGATAGCGCAAAAAGATTGACAGGTTTAAGTTTATTGTACAATGAGTTCGTCGGTAGCCTGGAGGTAGAGTCTCGGCCTCTTGAACAAGGGGTCCGCGGTTCGATCCCAGGTGCCGGCAAACTCCCCTTTCACGACACAAGCTTTTAGCTTACTGTGGAAGGTGTATAAAGTTGTATTTGGGTTTATAACAAAACCCAGATATATCTTTTTTAAAAAAAAAAAAAAAATGGTTTTCCATATTTCTCACAATACAGGTCGTCTGTATAAAATCGTTGTGAAATTATATGGATTTAACCCATTATTCATAGCTTTTTTTGGCACATTCAGGTAAAGAATAACTTCCTCATAAATATAAAAATCTGTTCACTTGTATTGTTGTATATTTTAACTATATTTTATTATCAATACAGCCAAAACATCAACAATGGATGTAGGAAGATGGAAAATGATAAATGGCGCATGGAACTTACCAATTTTAATCCTTCATCCAGAGGTCGCTGGTTTCACAAAACACTGCACACACTAAAACTTGCACAGAATTTAATTTGCAGTTAATGGTTGTTCGATCCTTTTACGATTCCGACTTGTTGAATTTTAGTAAAAATGATTTTATTCCGAATAATAATAATAAAAAAGATGATGATAAAATTTTCCGATGAAATATTGATTTGAAGATTAATTTGTAGAGCGAATGTAGAAATTTGATCCGACCGTATTACCGTATGAATTGACACTAACTTGTTGGTAAGGTTTTTTGGGTAGGAATAATATGTGACATTTCGGTATCATGGAATGTAGGTAATCAGGACATGTACCTATAAATCGCATTCATACCTAGATGTCCGAAAAAAATGCCCAATCCGAAGTGTTGCAACAATTAGGAAAAAAAAAAAATAAAATTAAAACAATAAAAATAGCCTTCGCTACCATAGCGAACATACTCCCCCGGCAGCCCGAAAAGAAAAAGAAAAACTTATAATTTTTACCGTTGAATTTGTTGACCGAAAAGTCAAATATCCATTCCCCCTCTCAAACCGCTAAAATATAATCTAAATAATATTTTCCTTATCTTAGGAAGCTTCCGAATGTGTAATAATAAAAATAACAAGAAACGAAAATTAAAATGCACCCTTTGCATTTACCATAAAAATAAAATATAAAATTTATAGACCGAAAGAAAGCCTTAGTATCTATATACCTAACCTAAACAATAAATTTTCCGTCGTACTTGTCATTAACTGGAAGTGGGCAAATTTTAACTACTGGTCTTCTAAAGATACCTGAAGCCGTTTTTACATCAACAACACGAACAATGCTATCCTTGCCAGGAAACAATTCAACTATCCTGCCAAGCCTCCACTGCAAAGGAGGAAGGTTGTTGTCCTTGATTAAGACCAAATCATTCACCTTTATTTTCGTATTGTTTTTCGTCCATTTTCCCCGCTGCTGAAGAGTGTGTAGGTACTCTAATGACCACCGTTTCCATATTTGTTGTGAAAATTTTTGAACTAATTGCCATCGAGATAGATGATTGTCCCTTGTAGATTCCCAGTTAGGTTCCGGGACACTCACCAGTGGCTGGCCCACTAAAAAATGTCCAGGTGTTAAAAAATCTAGATCGTCGGCGTTATCTGATACAGCGCATAAGGGCCGAGAATTTAGAATAGCCTCAATCTTGGCGAATAAGGTAGTAAGCTCCTCAAATGTGACAACGGTATCTCCAATAACTCGTTTCAGATGTGTCTTTGCCGACTTAATAACAATTTCCCAAATTCCACCGAAGTGGCTGGCAGTGGGTGGATTTCGATGAAAATTGATTTTTCGTTCAACCATCTCCGATTCGATAAATTTCCTACTCACTGGTTGGTTGAATATGTCCTTAAAATGATTTTCCGCCCCTACAAAATTAGTACCCCAGTCCGAATAAAGGTCCGTGCATAGTCCGCGCCTGGATACGAACCTATCCAAGGCAGCTAAAAATGCAGATGTAGAGAGGTCAGACACGACCTCTAAATGCACTGCCTTGGTTACCATGCACACGAATGCACAAAGATATGCCTTAGTAACCTTAGCATTCCGTAAAGTTGAAGATTTTATGTTAAAATAACCGCCAAAATCCATACCGCATATGGAGAAAACTTTACTGGGTTTTACTCTGAATGTTGGTAGATCTGCCATCATGGGTTCTAGACTCTTCGCTCGTCCGCGAAAACACTGTATGCATCGATGAACCTCCTGACGTACAGCATCTCTTCCAGAAACAATCCAGAATTCTTGTCGAATAAGTGATAATGTTAAGGATGAACCGGTATGAAGATATTTCTTATGATAATAGCGAATTATCAACGATGTTAATATATGATTTTTCGGAATTATGATCGGATGCTTCGATGAAAAGTTCAATGATGCGTTTCTCAATCTTCCGCCCACTCGCAATATTCCTTCAGCATCTATGAAAGGATTTAATCGAAACAATCTCGACAAATGTGATTTTCCACTCTTGATTAAGTGTAAATCTTCATGAAAAGTCGCACACTGTACCTGAATGACGAGAGCACGCAAGGCCTCATTCCATTCTTCCCTTGAAACACATCCTAACCGTTTGTTTTTTTTATTCTTTAAATTGTGAATGAAACGCTTACACAATGCCGTAATATTGACCAATTTGCTGAATGAACTATATTTTTCGAGTATATCCCATTGGTCAATTTGTGTAACGTTCGAAATGATTTTTGAAGGCAATAATTTCTCCGTTTCATAATCGACAAGATTTAGTTTACACTGTGGCCACTCCGATGATGGCTTCAGTAACCATTTGGGTGTCCACCATAAATTATGTTCAATCAAATGTTCCGGATAAATACCTCTTGTAGCGCAATCCGCTGCGTTCATAGAGGTGGGTACATACCTCCAGGTGGCCGCTTCCAAATTAGTGTGAATGGAGCTCACTCTATTACCTTCGAATGTTTTTAGTAAATGTATTGGAGTTCTTAACCATGATAGAACAATTTGAGAATCACACCATCCCAATATTTTCATGTCCGCTATATGACTAAGTAAGTTTGAAACATGTTTGAGTGATCTTGCTAATAAAGCTGCTCCGCATAATTCCATTTTAGGAATGGTTAATTTTTGTTTTAGTGGTGCCACCTTTGTTTTGCCCAATAGTAAATGTAAAATGACATTACCACTATCGTCAGTCGACCTCAGATAAACACACACCGCATAACCCATTTTAGATGCATCCGAAAAACCGTGTAATTCGTACCGTCTTGTATTCTGAGATATCACTAACCTTGGAATTTTAATAGACGATAATTGATTGAGTTGTGATGAAAACCTCTTCCATCTATTTTCCGAATCCTCTGGGATCCTCTCATCCCACCCTATCTTCAGTAACCAAAGTTCTTGAAGAATGACCTTTGCAGTGAATATCACCGGCGCTATCCAGCCGCAGGGGTCATACAAACTTGCAATGCATGATAGAATATATCGTTTTGTAATAACCGTAGTAGGAGAAATTTCCGTTTTATTGTATTCAAAATAATCGCTCTGAGGATTCCAATTTATACCTAACACCGTAACCACTGTATTCTTGAGTGAATCTGTCTGCACACAATGTTCATTTGGCAAATCTTTTAAAAATTCTTGTTTGTTACTTATCCATTTTCTTAACTCAAAACCTGCACTTTGTAATAAACGTATAAGTTCGTTCCGATAAGTAATCGATTCTTTAATACTCGAACCTCCGCTCACAATGTCATCTACAAATGTATCCGATTTCAAAATTCTTCCTGCATTAGGAAATGACTCGCACTCCTTTTCTGCTAATTCCCACAAACATCGCATAGCTAAATATGGGGAAGATGCTACCCCAAATGTTACTGTTGTAAGTCTGTATGTTTCCAAAGGTTTATTGGGCGAGTCTCTCCACAACACTCCGTGAAATGCTCTGTCTTCAGGATGAAGTGTAATTTGTCTATACATCTGTTTGATGTCAGCCAAAAATGCAACTAAATGTGTTCTAAATTTAATCAAGATATCCATCACTTCGTTTTGTAATTTCCTACCCGTCATAAGTGACGAATTTAAAGATAAACCGTTATGTGTAAGCATTGACGCATCGAATACTACGCGTACCCTGGTACTTGTAGATGTGTCCTTAATTACGCAATGATGTGGTAAAAAATATTTTATTTCCGAAGTCAAAGCTCTTTCAATGTGACCCAATGTTAAATATTCCTCCATCACCTTAGAGTATTCCGTTTTAAGATCGATGTTCCGTGTTAATTTATTCTCTAATGTATAAAACCGCCGTGCAGCTAGATTATATGAATTCCCCAATTCTGGAATGTCCCGTTTAAATGGAAGCCGAACCATGAATCTTCCGGATTCTGTTCTGCTTACTGTTTGAAGAAAATGATTTTCACATTTTTCCGCATCTTCCTTTAAATCCGTGTCTTGTGGTAAATCTTCCGATTCCCAAAACCGTTGCATTAGGTTTTCTAATGTCACACAACCCGACATTGCTGACGTGTTTTCCGATGATTTTCCATTTAATTTTCCTATAAGTACCCATCCAAAAATAGTGGAATGTGCTGAGGGTAAATTCTCGTCATACGAAATCTTATGGCCGTCTACGATTTCGTTAAATATATCAGCTCCCAGAAGCATCTCAACTGGTTGAGATTTATGAAAGGCAGGATCTGCTAACCGCAAATTTTTGTATTTATTTAATATATCCGACGAAATACTTTGCGAGGGCAATTCACCTGTTATTGTTTTCAATATTAATGAAGATACATTGATTCGTGGGTGCTCGCTAAATTTGGGCTTAATAATACATGTTACCTCACCCGTAGTTACGTTAATGTTTTCCGTTCCTATGCCGTACACTGTTTTAGTCGACTTATGTTTCATTAAACCGAGCCGTGCCACACACTTCTCTGTCATCAAACAACATTGACTTCCTGAATCTAGTAAAACTCGTACATCTCTGTATGTTCCGAAATTATCCTGAACCTGAATAATCGCTGTGCCGAGTAAAACTGTACTAATTGTGTCCCTTGACGGACGACAAGTCGATGTACTACACTCTAGCCGAGTCTCCTCTCTTGCATTTGACGTGTTTTCCCCGTCCCGTTCCGAATTTTCGTAGTGTAGAAGAGAGTGGTGATTCCGTTTACACACCCTGCAGGTATGCTTCGATTGACAGTCCTTGACGGCATGTTCCCGCAGGCAGTTCCAACACAAACGTTTTTCTTTCACTACCTGTCTTCTCTGATACACCGTCATATTTGTAAACTTGTTACAAGATGAAATAAAATGAGTATTGCTATTGCAATGAACACAACGTTGTGTAATGCCGCCGAACATGGCATTCACATGTTTCCGTCCGTTATTTTGTTGATTTGTGCTTGCTGTAAAAGCTCTTCCGTGCGAAATATCAATGTTTGACGCTCTACATTCAATTTCCAGAAATTCAATAAGTTGTATAAACTTTGGTATCTCCGAATTTGTAAACTTCAACTCAAATCTGTTCCGCAGTTCATTAGTTATTTTCCTCAAAATAATATATAATAATATAAATGACCAATCGTCTACCTTGAAATCTAACGATTTTAAGGCTGAAATGTTTTCGTTAATTATGTTAATAAAATCCCGTAACTTTATTCTTCCGCTTGATAAGTTTGGCAAATTCACTAGCATACCCAAATGTTTTTCCGCAATGATTCTCGGGTTGTGATACCTCTGTTTCAATAGATTGACTGCAACTAAATAGTTTTCACTAGAAATAGTTAAATGCGTAATAAGCTGGCGTGCTTCGCCGCTCAGAGAACACAACAGATAGTGAAGTTTTTGTACCGGTGGTATACTAATGTCCTCGTGTACCAAACTATTGAATATATTCCAAAAACTAGTATACTTGGTGATATCTCCGTCAAACTGAGGTAATTGGATTTTTGGAATCGAAAAATGTATGTTACTACTCCTTCCTTCCTTAACACTGCTGGATGAACTCTGATCGGTTCGTTCTTTCATCCATTTCTCAAAAACTCCCTTAATCTCATACATCATGTTCTCAAATTTCAAATATTCTTTTAAGTGTGCCTCTGCATCAAACCCCGCTTTCTTAGCAGCTTGTACCGAAACGTATTGTTTTGTAAATAATTCCCATGTTTTTTCTATATCTTGAACTCTAGCTATGAATGCAGAAATCTGAATTTCCGTTTTCAAATCCGCAATGCTATTTGCTTGATCCCACAAGGTAGAGATGGCTTGTTTTGCCAAATCATATTTTATTTCCATTGCCATTGTAAAAGAAATTAATATCGAACTTACTTAATCCAAGAAACAAATATGGAAATAATTATTTAATATATCTCCGTTAGAATATTATTATTATTATACCGTGATAACGTAATATTCCGTAATAAACCCAATTGTTAAATCCGTATCTAACAAGAATAACTTAAAATAATTCTATAACCATAGAAAAGTGATATGTATATTGTATACCTAACCGTAATACCGAATTGTCAACCTTCCGTAGCTAACAAAAATGATTGTAAACAATAAATTATACTCACTATCTTAGTGTGATAGTAGTACCTAATGACATTCAATAGTAAACAATATAGAAAGTTGTAAAATTATAGTAAATAGTAAACAAATATGTCTGCCGTATTACAGCTGTTTTACACTGACATTAAATGCAAGATGGCTGCCGAATGTATACTCGCTTACGTGCGAATCTACAAATAAAAATATACTACCCCGAAAAATGTAATTGTTGCAACTCTCCGCACAAGCAAAAAATTCGAACAAACCCAACCACAAATGCGGCTCGAAGGCCAAAAAAAATGTTGTATATTTTAACTATATTTTATTATCAATACAGCCAAAACATCAACAATGGATGTAGGAAGATGGAAAATGATAAATGGCGCATGGAACTTACCAATTTTAATCCTTCATCCAGAGGTCGCTGGTTTCACAAAACACTGCACACACTAAAACTTGCACAGAATTTAATTTGCAGTTAATGGTTGTTCGATCCTTTTACGATTCCGACTTGTTGAATTTTAGTAAAAATGATTTTATTCCGAATAATAATAATAAAAAAGATGATGATAAAATTTTCCGATGAAATATTGATTTGAAGATTAATTTGTAGAGCGAATGTAGAAATTTGATCCGACCGTATTACCGTATGAATTGACACTAACTTGTTGGTAAGGTTTTTTGGGTAGGAATAATATGTGACATTTCGGTATCATGGAATGTAGGTAATCAGGACATGTACCTATAAATCGCATTCATACCTAGATGTCCGAAAAAAATGCCCAATCCGAAGTGTTGCAACAATTAGGAAAAAAAAAAAATAAAATTAAAACAATAAAAATAGCCTTCGCTACCATAGCGAACATGTATATTTGCTTATAAAAAACTGATACATGCAATACATAAGAGATTTGGATAAACCGATGACGTATATGTAAGCTAAGATTGTGTGTTTA
This sequence comes from Athripsodes cinereus, assembly GCA_947579605.1. Classification (NCBI taxonomy): domain Eukaryota; kingdom Metazoa; phylum Arthropoda; class Insecta; order Trichoptera; family Leptoceridae; genus Athripsodes; species Athripsodes cinereus. The sequence continues at coordinate 14,892,424 of OX388317.1, read as the reverse complement.
TTTATGAAACGTTGTAAGTTTTAATCTTTTTATAACAAACATATACCTATCAGATAGTACGAAAACATCTTATAAAAATTATATGGTTACTAAAATGTCTGATTTTAACAAGCGCAAATTGTTTCGAAATTGTGATTAATTAATAATAAATCATTTTCAATAGTTGTTGTGAATAAATTGTGAATGAAGGACTCTCAAAACGAAGCTGGGTTTAAGGCTTATACAAAATAGTGACGCATTATGCCAAAATTCAACATTATAGTCAGCGGTTGGTGTTGTGAAAAATGATGAAATAAAAAGAAGGGGTCATTATCCCATTGTCAGTTTAATTCAGTCATTTATCCGTCTTATCTAATGGCGCATTGAGGCCCATCTGTCCCACAGTCCTAATTATTCATTGTGACCGACGCTTCTATTTAGGTTACTTTAAATGATAATATATCTTAAGGTGACTACTCAATTAACCTTTCAAACCGCAAGAAAAGCTTACTTCCAAATAACTTACTTAATACTTTTTTTCTTTCTTTTTCATGCGAAAAATCAGATGTCGGAAAACTTTTTTGAAATAGCCTGATTTAAGAAACTTGATACGAAAATTTACAAAGTCAAAAATAAAAGACAGAAAAATGTCTGTCTTATTACTTACACACGATTCACAAAAATTAAACTTTTTGGTCGAAGCTTACTCAAAGATTTTTTACACATATTTTTGTAGTACTAATACAGGGAATCTGCATTGTAACCTTACACCATATAAGAGAAAATAAATCGAGTAATGACAAAAATATAAACAATTTTTCAAAGTCCACAATTCTAGGCAGTAACTTCATGATTGAATGGACAAGTTTTGTGAGCAAGAAATAAATCGAAATTCATTGAAATGTTTTGGAGCAGAATCAGTATCTCCAGTTGCAAACAACTAAGAAAATTTAGATAAAGTTAATTTGAAAAAAAATATGAACAAGATTGATAAAAAAACAAAATATCTGATTTAGTTCGCAGGTAACAGTTTGTTGATCTATGTTCTAACCTATTCGGAACACCCAAAATACTTTCTTTCTTACTCCCTCTTATTAAATTTCAAACCCTTAAATTGTCTCTTTTTTGAGCTATTATTTTTCCAGTGGTGTGAAATGCTGTATATTGGAGAAATTACTTCCCGAGTTTCTGTAATAGATTCATGAGAATGATAATCATATATGGGATGAAGGGGTCATTGTAATGCTAGCCCACTTCTAACTTCTTTAAGAAAATAATAATACTTCATAGATATTATTCTACTTCAAAGTAACTCAAAATAATTCTGATGTTAATTTATGAGATGCGATAATAGGATTTAATTTATCAGCTTATATACTAAATACTTATTAGTAACAAACTACTTAACGACTTGTTGAATAAGTTTCTAAGATGGAAAGAAATCATGTTTAGTATTTACCCTAAAATTAATTGTTATAGAGAAAGTAAATCGAAGATATTTTTCTTCTCTGGTCGCTTTGGTTTTTCACAATGATTTTTAAATAAAGAAAAAAAATGAATTTTTATTTTGTTAATGTTAAATGGTTATTTATTATATTTATCATGATATTATAAAATTGATGATAAAATCTCAGACTTTCAATAGAAATATTCTGGGCTCGATTCAACACGCTGCCACCCTTCTTGATCTTCACGATAGAAGCATATTAAATATTTTATGAAAATGTTCGGAATGGATTGAGGTAAATTTCGTAACCAAATTCATATCAAAAAACATTGTAAGATTTTTTTATAAATTTGTACCCGTATTGTGTTTATGCAAAACTCACTTGAGCTTATACAATGGTATCTATAGAGACAAATAAATCTAATCCCGTTCCTTTAAAATGTTTAGATGTGACGAGCCATAAACTCTATGCATGTAAAATGAAATTTATTGTATTGTAAAACTCTTTAACATAAAGTACATAGGTATTTGATAGTGGTAGTATTGTTCGAGATTGTATAAAATAAAGCACGGTTGTTGTTGCTACACTGCGTTGTATTGTATGTGGTAGGTAGTAAAATCAATTTGTGTAGTTGGCCGTGCAGAAAATTTCCAGGATCGTATCGAAGAAGCCAATAAATTGCTTGAGTTTGCACCTTTTATAACATATTACATAGGTATACATTTGTTGGTCTTACATACTTTCTTCCTTCACTCATTCTACTCTGAATCTAAAGCCAACGTACTGAAATGGTTGAGCTTTAACAACATTGACGAAATGAAATACATTTATTATTACTAGTATTATTTATTTGAAAGAAATCCAATCGAGATTCGTAATCAATTGAAATATAAATCTGAGAAATATCGTCAGACAAAGTCATCAATAAAGATATTCACTTTATTTTAGTAGGTCTACATAATATGTACAAGTAAAAAAAATTAAATCAATCTGCTCTTTTACTCTTTCTTTTTTAACCACTGTGTTCTGTATCATTTCCTTCATACCAAGTGCCTATGTGAGAAAGCAAACGGAACATAAAGTTTGACAAACATGTTCTTGCATATCTCTTTTACTTCCTTCCCATAATTTCCCATCCAAGCTGAAATTCATTTTTTATTATATTGCACACGCTTTCGTTTTTCGAAACTAATTTTATTTAATCAAATGCGTGGTTTCTTGACTTCCATATTTTGTTAGACTCCTTTTTGACAAGTGCGTGAAAAATATCTATATTTCCCCCATACAACATTAATTTTAAATTAGATAAAAAAAAATACAACTTGGTGGTTTAGTTAACATCTTACAAAAGTTCCGAACTATCTTTCACTTGCATGAAAATATAACCAATCGGTCATGATATTTTCCTCTAAATTACTTTATTTTTTTGTGATTGTGAAACAATCCTGAAGCTATTAACCGTACAGCAACAATACATGTCGGCAGTTTACAGGAATTATACCTTAGACATATTTCACGTAGTAATTTATAAACGAAAAAATCCATTAAATAAATCAAGACCCGAATACAAAACAATGAAAAAAAGCACATTGTAGGAAAATAAAAAAAAAACTGTTTATCCTCGAAACAGTATTAATGGATACGTTATTTTAATATAATATACAGTCGATTCCGCTTAAATGGGACACATCGGGACTTGGGCATTTTGTCCCAATTAAGCGGCCGATTTTATGAAAAAAAAAATCAAAATTAAAATTATAAATGGGTAGGTACATACAATTTAAGTCAATGCAAAAATGAGTCGAGCGTAGTCTGTCTTTTGTTTTTGTACATAAGATTTCACTTTTACAAAATCAGCACAGATATTCAGTGCGGGTGTAGGGCTCCCTTCATCCGCAGTGAAACAACGCATCATATCAAATTCTTTGTACCTATTTTTTCACGTGAATAATTATGTGTAACATAATATGTGGCTGGTCATGTGGCAAGGCAAAAGGATGGGCGAAAAAACAAACGCGAGAGGATGGCAGGTGGACTTCCAGAATTCTTGAATGGAGGCCGTGGGTGAACAAAAGAAGTGTTGGAAGACCCCAAAAAAGATGGGTCGACGATATTGTCCAAGTGATGGGGAAACAGTGGTGTCGAGTTGCTCGAGATCGAAAAGAAGTGTGGAAAAATTTTGAAGAGGCCTATATTTAGCAGTGGAGAGAAGAAGGCTAGCAGTAAGTAAGTAAGTAAGTAAGTAACATAATAATATGTGCTGTGATCTTAAATTTACTGTCCCAATTAAACATATAAATTTACTATTGGTTTCATGGTTTGGTTTCTGTTCTTTGAGATTTGTCCCAAATAAGCAGCTGTCCCAATTAAGCGGAATCGACTGTATATTTCATTAACAGGAATATTCGTACCAGTTTCTAATTATAATTTTTGAACATGGACGATGTACATACATATTATATTATTTTATGTACAACCTAAAGTCACAAAATGTGCTGTTTATTTTCGATTCACATTTTGAGTCTGATTCAAGGGGCTTAATTAAGCATTCGTTCAAATTATTTTCAAGTTTTAAGCAGGAATATATTTTATTTTATAATGAAAATATGCTCAGATGATAATTTTATTTCTGTATCGTGAACACGTAATTAGTTAAGATGCATGTGTCCTCTCCGTGCCACAAAAAAGACTTTCAGTAAACATAATTCAATGTAAATAAACTAGAAATTTGTAAAATTTAACAATGATATAACATGTCGAAACTTGGTCACTAAAATAATAGCACACCGTAAAACTATACATTTTTTGTTTTATTTACATTAAATTATGGAGTTTTACAAAATAAACAGTACCTGCATCAATTTAACATAATTATTGTGCATTAATATTTCTAACATCTGGTTGATATTACGTGCATATGTTTTTACGTTATGTTTTTCTAAAGCATGTTTTTTATCAATCCACCCATACCATCGTAGCTTCTCGTGCAAATGGTGTAACCAGCATAGCCATGAACAAACTGCATGTAACATTATATGAAAGTCTACTTCTTCATGTCAATAAACACTAAGTAATACAGCATAGAAGACCTAACTTATGGTTCGTTTTTTTAGAGTATTCATAAAAATAATATGAAAAGATTGATAGATCTGAATTATTTCGGAGAATCCACGATGTTTTATACATTTCAAAAAGTAACTTAATACTTTAATTTCAGTGGGGTCATGACGCTCAATAAACGTTATGGATGACATTTTTAGCGGAATATATTTTTTAAGAGCAACACTCAAAACTTGTTCAGTGTTGTCAGTTAAGTGGCAATGTCATGAAGTGGATGCTTCACAAGAGATGGCCGCATAATGTACAAACTTTTTGCACAGTACACGGTGACCACATTTTGCTACCGTTCAATAAAGATAAATATTCGATTTTTGTTCAATACTTCAAGTATGGGAATTAGAACTATCCCGGTGAAATTTCATCTCATATTATCCCTAATCCAATTCTCGTCGAACTGGAGTGTTAGTTTTTCTAGATTATTATCAAGTATGTAGTTCGTGAAATATCACTTTTGTATGAGATTCATTACATCACCACTGGCAAAAAAATACCTTTTCGAAACATTTTATAATTAAAAAAAGTGAAAAATACGTCACAGCGTTATTAAATTGACCCTAAGACGGCTTGCGTGGTTACTTTTGGTATCTAATTAGGTTCACCAAATTCATCATTCTCACTATCTCTAAACAGAATTAAAAGTTCTTATTACTTATAAAAAATATAAAACACACTCGTGGGTATTTATAGCTTATAATTAATTATTTCGAATATCTAAGATACATATTATTATTTATTTATTAAATCTCAAAGACAACTGAGAATTACAGTAGTATCAAACTGGACAGTTATGTATGTAAGAAGTAAGTTGGTTTATTTCTCACAATATAAAATCACAAATTGTCCGAAATGGGGAAAAAATGAGAACCGTTGTATCGTTAGTAGGTAGTATGTTATGTAGGTAGGTATATGATTTGAGTAATAAGGATCATGAAAAAGGGATATTTGCACCGCAAAATGGTAACCCTATGAGGTCGTAGGGTAAATGGTATACTTCATTAGGAACAACTGGCGTAGGTATCACTACTTGCTTACTCCTGTCTAGTATTATATGATACTTAACTTTAAACACGGCGTTGGTATTTATTTTCAGTACCTACTTAGAAAATGATATTCATATTTTTTTTTCTTTTTTAGTTATTTCAGAACCATTGCTGGATCTTACTTACCCATTTATTTACCACTCCTACTTGCTTTTTTGTTTAATCAAAACTAGCAATTTTACCAACAAGGCACTTAAGGAGTGACACCTATTATTCACTAATGGTCCACGAAGCAAATTAAGTAAAATTGTTACCCACATACTAATTTATATTTTTATAACTATCTATTTAACCTATATAGCGATAAACTCGCCCTCTGTACATTGAATTGTATAAATTATATTTTCTATGTTTATTTGTATTATTGTAAACAATGTACAGTGAAGAATAAAATAAATATACAAGTAAATATATATAATTACTCGCATAATAAATAAGTAGGTATGTAACAGCTTCAATAAAACTAAACTATATAAGTTGATGATATTTTTCAGGTTATGGGAAAGCAGCGGGTTTGTATTGTTTGAGGTTGGAGGGTATGGCAAAGTGTTATTAATATCAATATTCAACTGTGGAAATATGAAGTCTAGTAGCAAGATAATATTTTTTAGATGTTCACAGAGTATTTTTCATGCTTTTTCCATACGTTCTCCTTCATCGTGTTATATTTTACTGTCGAAAGTAGAGATAACTGGAAATTATACCTATATTATCAATAATTTAATGACATTTCAATTAAAAAATTACAGTAAAAATAATATGAAATCGCTGAAACATTACATTCAGGAAGAAATTAATATTAGGCATTTTGCGGACAAGCATACTTACAAATTGATTTTAAAAACTTTTATATATTAGATCAGTAGAAATATATATGGGTAAAAATCCTCTAAACACTGTACAGCTACAGGAATTTGAAGCGTTCTTATAGCTTTTATTACTGTACTTTTATAAGGCAAGTGAAACAAATAAATAAGTATATTGTACTCTTCACTTTTTTGTTTTTGTTTGGTTTTTATCTTGGTAATAATATTTTATACTTCCTTATTATATAGTAAATATTTTTTATATTATTTTGTATAAACAAAGTATTAGATTAGGTTTTATTTCATTTTGATCCAAATTTAATTAATGCTTTTGTATTGTTTTGTAAACTTATTAGGGCAACGTAATAAAAATCCTTTCCTTTAAATGAATAATGAGATTATTCAATTATCAAAGAAACTTCGATTAACTTAAAAGATTTTCTTTTGTAATTTTTTTGTTAGTATAAATAACACGGTGGTTAGTAACAGCGGCACTATTTAGTAGTACGTTTTGAGTTTTAAATGTTTGATTATGTGATGGAAGCGACTGTGAAATATTTTTGACATTAAAATACTATAAACTAAATAAACGGTCTATTAATAATTGATTTTAAGTAATTGTAAACTCTCCACTCTTTTCTGTAAATTATCGAGTGTCCTGCAAAGGCAGATGTTCAAAAAACCTCACATGTGTGACAGTTAACATCTACAATTCAGCGTTTAGCCATCCATCTTAAATGCCTTAATTTCTTTATTGACTCGCTGAGAAAAAATTTGCATGTTTATTACATACAGTTGGTCTGCTGAGAACGCCACTTGTGGGATAATTATACCGATATTTGAGATAAAAATGGATAGATAGCTTTTTTGAAGAAACAAAGATTAATTGTCTTATTTGTGATATGCCCTCAAAATTGAACAGTACAAAATTGCTTTGTAGAACTATATTATTTACCAATATTTGAGTTCGTTGGTAGCCTGGAGGTAGAGTCCCGCCCTTATGAACATGAGGTCCGGGGTTCGATACCAGGTGCCGGCAAACTCCCCTTTCACGACACAAGCTTTTAGCTTACTGTGAAAGGTGTATAAGGTTGTATTTGGGTTTATAACAAACAAAACCCAGATATATCTTTTAAAAAAAAAAAAAAAATTATTAAATAAAATCGATAAGCCATCACGTTAATATATCTTATATGTCCAATAATATCTACTACTACAATAATATTATTCCATTTTATAACCGTAATCGTAACATAAATAGGTACAACAAATAATAATGAACCTACTAAAGAGAATTAAGTTTCTAATGAACGTATGGGTGAAACAATAATTCTCCCAAACAAATTCCATTCAAAGATATTTTCATTTTCAAATACCAATCTATTAAATACGGAGTTTATTCAAAAACTCTCATCGGTATTTATATTGTTGGAACTGCGATTATTTCTCATAATATATTTTATCTACGTTTATCAGTCCGTAACTGATGCATTGTTTACAAAACCTAAATCAAACGGTACTAAATCAGGGGTAGTCGGATCAGGGTTGGTTTTGGATGCGGTCATCTCTAACCATCGCAAGATACACTACACAACAGGCTATTCGTATGCAGATATATGAAAAGAATGGTCTACGAGCTGGTTCTAAAAAAACAGTTTTTTTCACGGTTTTTAAAAAAAAAGATATATCTGGGTTTGTTATAAACCCAAATACAACCTTATACACCTTTCACATCAAGCTAAAAGCTTGTACCGTGAAAGGGGAATTTTATCTGATCTATTATTATTTATGTTCTCTAACATAATTCTACAAAGAAAAGTAAATAACGTTATATTTTAGGCACTTCTTATAAGAAACAGTGAATTATCACCTTTCGCAATTAAAAGAAAAGCAGTCATCTCATTCTAAGTATATTTACATATTTATTTTTTTATTCACTGTGCATTGGTTTCAATATCAATCATTCAATATACATTGAATAGTTTATTATTAAGTCTATACCTATACATTTTTCACAAAGACCTTATGATTCATAAAAAGGCTCTTGCGCGATGGTTTTTCACAAAACGGCGCATTTCAAAGTCAAATTGTCTATGTTCTTGTGGAACAAGATAATGACAAACTACATAAAAGAAAAGTTTTATTAAGCTTTCAATTCATAAGATTTCCACTATGTTGATAAACTTTCTTTTAAATCATAATAAATATTTATGACCCACGTACATTTTGTAATACTGTTGAGTATAGCTGAAAGTTTACTAGTCGTACATTTCAATAGTGGTTCCGCTATTCAGTCGTTCACTAAATCAATGGAAGTAAATTAATTGAGCTTCGAACTCAAAAATAAAGCACAGGCTGGTTAAATATTCAATGAATGTAGATAAATATAGATGTCTACCTATTTACTATTCATTCACTCCGAGCTTCTATGCAGAACCTATACCTACAGAAATCATATTATAAGCAGTGCTTTTATTATTTAGTAATGTGGATATTCAAACTATAGATCTTTGCCTAGGGCACCACTCAACTTAATGGAAAGCTCTAGTACTTACGCGTGTTTAGGCGTATTATTATTATTATATAAATACTTTTCTATTCCAAAGAACTTTATAAATATTGTTTGTTTACATGTATATTAATGTTACTTATGATAATGCTAAATACATAATGACCTTAACAAGTCAAACAATGTCACATGTTTAGATTATTTTTTGACACCTAAGTAGAATAACACCATTTTAAAAACTCTTGAATTATTAATTAACGCTAGCCATTTTAAATGGTTTATACTCAAATATTATGACCATCACTTTTTAGACGATGATTTTGTCAAAACACAGTGCATTTATTGGCTACTGCACAATAGAGAAATTTTGTATAAGAGTGAAAAAAAAATTGAGTATTAGATTCAACCATAAGTAGCATATTTTTATCATACTATGAGAATACCTATATCAATTTTTAAAATATGCAAATATGATAAAAACTGTTCCGTGGATTCCCAGCAAAGAATATAACATAATATAACACAACATGCATAGAAAATTCACACAGTTCGAGCTAGTCCCAAAATAAGATATGAATCTTGCATTATGGGTACAAACACGTATCAAATATGTATCCCACTTTTTCTATAAATTCTAGAGATCAATGTTAAAAAAGACCTTTTGTAAAAAATCATGAACTAGAAATTTTTCATCCAGCGATGAGATAACACACATCTTAGATATGTTATACTATTGATAATTATATTATTATATAAATGGGTGATAAAATGAAATATAAATAGATAGCATAATGGGGATAACCTGTATGTTCATAACAAACAGAGTGAGTTCGTCGGCTACCCCACGTGGTGAAGATAGATTAATCTAATAAAATAAAGTAAGAATATATTCAAAAGATAGTTTTAACATTAAAACGAATACGAGGAAACGCTGTTATATTGGTAGTATTTATTGCAAGGTTATAGTCGGATGAAATTATTTTTACGCGGCGGCAGAATTGCCATCCACACTTCTCAGCATTATACAACCAGATAAGTCTCCATATGATCAGTCATGATCACACAAAAACTTAACAGTCTAATGCCGGGAAAAATTCACCTATCCAGATATACAGGATATCAAAGGATTAGGCTCAAAACGCGGGATCAAAATACCAGCATTGTGCCTGAAATATCTGTGTTCAGAAACCTTTTTACAATATTCATCATCATCATCTCTAGCCATCTCTCCACTGCTGGATGTAGGCCTCTTCCATATTCCTCCATCTTTTTCTCTCCTGCGCGACTGCTGTCCACCTCCTACCCGCGACATGAACGATATCGTCAACCCATCTTTTCTGCGGTCGACCCACTCCCCTTTTTTGATCCCACGGTCTCCAGTTCACGATTCTAGGTGTCCATCTTTCAGTTCCCTGTCTAGCCACATGACCCGCCCACTGCCATTTCATTTTTGTGACACGGTCCACCACATCGGCAACTTTTGTTCGGCGTCTGATTTCCACAATTGGTACTCTGTCTCTAAGACTTATGCCTAGCATTTGCCTTTCCATAAATCTTTGTGCACATCTTAATTTGTGTATGGTATTGGCTGTCAGTGTCATTGTTTCAAGACCATATGTCATTACAGGGAGGATACATGTGTCATAGACCTTCCTTTTCAGGTTAATGGGAACTTCTTTGTTTTTGAGAATGTGACCTAATTTACCAAAGGCGGCCCAACCCAATCCAATTCTTCTTGGTATCTCTGCTGTCTGGTTTGCTTTCCCCAGTTTGATTTTATGTCCGAGATAAATGTATTCTTCAACAGGTTCTATTGTTTTATTGTCTATGGTGAGACCGCTGTTGGAAGGGCTCATAATTTTTGTTTTTCCAATGTTCATCTCTAAACCAACTTTCAGGGAGGCATCATGGAGTTCCTTTATCATATTATTTAACTCTTCTAGATCGCAACTGATAAGCACAATATCGTCCGCAAATCTCAGGTGGTTCAGATACATCCCATCTATCTTTACTCCTTTTTGTTCCCATTTTAGTGTTTTAAATATATTTTCTAGGACCAATGTAAACAGTTTGGGTGAGATGGTGTCACCTTGTCTAACGCCTCTTTTGATTTCGATTCTATTTGTTTTAGTATCGTCATCAACCCTCACATCCATTTTAGCATGATCGTAGATATATTTGATCAGTCTTGAGTATCTGGAGTCGATTCTCGCGTCATTGAGTGCTTGCATTATTGCCCACTGTTCCACAGAATCAAAGGCTTTTCTATAATCGATAAATGCCAAATGGATTGATATATTATATTCAGCGGCTTTTTCGATAAGTAGGCGTAGAGTCTGTATATGGTCATTTGTTCCAAATCCTTTCCTGAAGCCCGCTTGTTCAATTGGTTGATAAGAGTCTAGTTTTGGCGTTAGGCGGTTTGACATGATCTTGGTAAGAAGTTTATACAAATGGGATAACAAACTGATAGGTCGATAGTTTTCAAGGTTTTCAGGATCTCCTTTTTTGTGCAATAATATTACTTCTGCATTTTTCCATTTTTCTGGTATACATTCCTGTTCCAAGCATTTATTTAGAAGTATTTTTACAGCTCCAATCAGTTCTTCACCACCTAACTTTAACATGTCACTTGTCACTTGATCTTCTCCTGCACTTTTGTTGGTTTTCATGTATTTTAGTGCGTATTCAATTTCATCATGTTCTATTTCTGGCAGTTCTTCTGATCCGACATTTCTAACGATAAAGCCATTTTCTGTATATGGTGGAGGTGCTTTAGATTCATACAGCCCTGTATAGAATTCGTGTATTGATTCTATTATTTTATCTTTGTCGTTTATTGTTTCTCCGTTTTTATTTTTGATTTTGATGATATTGGATTTGCCGGAGTTCTTGTTTGATTTAAGAACTTTCATGTTTTTGTTTGCTTCTATTGTATTTATTATGAGATTAGTGTTGTGCTTTCGGATATCCTTTCTTATCTCTCTTCTTATAGTTTTATTAAGAATTTTATATCTATTTGAGTTTCTATCTGTTCGTCTTCTTTCTTCAATCAGTGATATTGTGTTCGGGGAAAGCTTATGGTTTTTATAACTTTGCCTAAAGGATAATTTCTTAACAGCTGTTTGGATGTTTTCCGTGATTTTATCTGTGAGGTTGTTCAATTCTATGTTTTGAAGATGTGATATAGGTTCAAGTTTCTGTTTCAGTACATTTTGGAATTCTCTTTGGTGTTTGGTAATTATTTCTACTGTAGGAGTCTTCTTGGGTTTTTTGTGGATCATATTATGTCTATCAACTTTTGTGTTTATTCTGAAGGAAGCTCTCACAAGTCTGTGGTCACTTCCTGTGTCAAATTGATTTAATATTGTTACATCTTTGCAGTAGTCCATTCTATCCGTCATAATATAGTCTATTTTACAATATTACAAGTGTTTATTATAATAGATTTTTGAATTTTAATGTACAAATTAACCGGTAAATCTAATTTTTGTAAATTATTTATTAAAGATTTCGGAGTTACCCCTGTAGCTGACATGACTAAAGGTATTATATAAACGGACCTAGAATGCCAAATATTTTTTATTTCTCCTGCTAGTTCTGTATATTTACGTATTTTTTCTGCGACGGTTGTTTGTATATTATGTGTATTTGGGACAGCGATGTCGATTAGGTACGTTATTTTATTACGTTTATCATGTAATACTAAATCGGGTCTATTATGATGTATTTGTCTATCTGTTATTATGGTTTTATCATAATAGATCCTATAATTTTGATTTTCTAATACCTGTTCCGGGTTGTATTTATAATAAGGTATTACATTATTTGAGTTTAAAAGATTATGTTTAATAGCTAAATTTTGATGTATAATTTTTGCTACATGATTATGTCTATAAGTATACTCAGTTTGAGCGAGAGTGGAACAACCCGAAACTATGTGTTGAATTGTTTCCGGTTTGGCCAGACATTTCCTACACGAATCATCAATTATATTTTGATTTTTTATAATATATTTTTGATAATTTTTTGTATTTATTACCTGATCTTGAATTGCTAGCATAAAACCCTCGGTTTCCCCATACAATTCCCCAATGGTCAACCACCTGTTTGACGCATATTTGTCAACATAAGATTGGTTGAGATCATTGAGGTGTCTAGCATGAAGTTCCTTCCTACCCCAAGATTCTAACAAAATATTTAAATAGTTTAATCGCGGACCTACTGTTTCGTCATTTAAATTTAAAGGTGTATGATTTTTATCGGCCTGTATTATCATTTTATGTAGTATAGAATTATTTTGTTTGTTTTTAAAAAATGTTTTAAGGGATTCTATTTGATTATTATGTAAAGAGGAAATGTTAACAATTCCTCTTCCTCCTATACTCCTAGGCAGAACCAACCTTTCTTTCGCGGAATTTGGATGGTGATATCTATTTTTTGTTAATTGTGTTCTAATAAGTCTTTCTAGTTTATCTAGATCCGTTTTAGACCATTTTATGATGCCAAATGAGTATGTTAATAATGGGATTGCCCACGCGTTTATTGCTTTTACTATGTTTTTGGCCGATAGATCACATTTAAATATTTTATTAAGTCTATCTTTAAAATCATTTGTTAATTGAGTTTTGATTAAAGAGTGATTTAAATTTTTAGATTGCGGAAAACCTAAATATTTGTATATTTCGTTATTATTCATGTTATTAATTTGATAACTAGAAACTATGTCCTGACATTCTTTAATTTTTCCTTTTTCAATGTGTAAAGTTTTACATTTATCTAGCCCAAAAGACATTCTTATGTCGTCTGAGAATTTTTTTGTTATACTTATTAGTTTTTCTAATTCGGTATCCGATTTAGCGTATATTTTTATATCGTCCATATACATTAAATGCGATATTTTTGTTGACAAACGAGTATTTCCGTTAATTTTGATTCCATATTTGGATTCATTTAATAAATTGGATAGAGGATTTATTGCCAAACAAAACCAAAGTGGACTTAAGGAATCTCCTTGATAGATACCTCTTTTAATAGGAATATCTTTTAGAGTTATAGATTTATTATTAAGATTTAAATTTAAATCGATATTCCACGAACCCATTACTGTTTTTAAGAAATTTATGATTGTTGGATTAATTTTATAAATTTTGAAAATTTCTATTAGCCACGAGTGAGGTACGCTATCAAATGCTTTTTGATAATCGATATAACAAATATTTAAATTCCGATTACGCGTTTGTATTTGTTTAAGTATTACGGAATCTATTATTAGTTGTTCCTTACATCCCATATGATTTTTACGACACCCTTTTTGTTCTTCAGCCAAAATTTTATTTTGCGTCACGTGATTATATATTTTATTAGTTAAGCACGATGTTAATATTTTATAAATAGTCGGTAAACACGTTATAGGTCTGTATTGAGATGGATTTGTTGTATTTTGACTTTTAGGTAGCATATATGTCAGACCTTTTGTTAAAAATTTAGGAACGTTTTGCGGGTGTTGTATGAGATTTGTTAAAGAATTAGCAATATAAGGTTGTAGGGATGTGAAACGTTTATACCAGAAATTATGTATTCCGTCGCAACCCGGCGATTTCCAGTTATGTGTATTTTTAATAACATTTTTAATTAAGTCAACGGAAATATTGGAGAATTCCATTTCGTCCACATCTGAATATCGATCAGTTTCCTCATTAATCCAATTTCCATTTTTATGCTCAATATTTTTACTCCATATGTTAGACCAAAATTGTTTTAATTCCGGTTCCGATGGTAAGCCATTATTATTTTTATTAAAATCGATATTACTATTTAATTTTTTATAGAATTGTTTTTCATTTTTTACAAAAGAAGCGTTATCTTTTTTACGTTTAAGTTCTTTATTATACCGGCGTAATCGGCTAGATTTCGCGGCAAGTTTTTGTTTTAATATATCTAGTATTTCGTTAATTTGATTGTTTTGTATACCAGATATATTGAATCCATTATTTCGTGCTATTTTTTCAAAATATTTTATTATATTCCTACCCCGATTCCCGTTTTTAAATTCTGTGACTCTAGCAATATCTGTACGAATATTTTTTATGTTATTTTCCAAACAGTATCAAATTAGCATCATAAATTAATATTAACACTGAAATGGGGTTGTGTCCAGTGTCCACTCTTTCATCTCACTTTTAATAAATAGCCTTAGGGCAAGTGACTCCATTTACTTACATACAGATGTTAATAATAATCTACGTCGGATTGAAACATCTCTGCAAATAAATTTCAAGCAAAGAAGCTATTTATTTGTGTTGGTTAGTCTAACTACAACTTTTGATGTAACACATGTATATTTATAATAATTATATTGATGGTATAACTCATATATTATCTGCAGTACTCGCAAATTGAAATTAGCGTTGTTCCAAATTTATATCTGGTTAGAACTATTTTAAAATATTTTGTCATGAAAATCGTTTTAGGGTCATTACTCTGACCATAAAACAACAGTTTAAATTCAAATAAGTAATTAAAAATTATTATCATGCAACAATACTTACATATATTGATGACAAAATTTGTTTAAGACATATCTTATATTAGGTTAGTACATATTATTTTATTCGTAAGGTTTTACTCCAATCAAAGGCAACTCTGCTAGATATGGCTACAAGATTGAGTCTAAATATTTTCTTATTTAGTGCTGGTGTATAAATGTATAGAACACTAGGATTCCTCCGGAGACACTGTATCACAATTTGCGTGCATCAAAACAAATTTGAGTTTTCGACTTATTTATTATTATCTTACCCTGCATCTTGCACCCTCTTATTTCTTGTGTCTAAATGAAAATTAATGCATCACACTAAATTTACATCTACCTAAGTATTTACACTGTTCTTACAAGGGTCTGAGATCACATTTCTGGTAACTCAATTTATATTTTTTATGATGCTTAAAATAAACACCGGTACAAAATCTTTTTATACACTAAATACCCTCTTTCATATAACACCGTTTTTTTACATAAGGGATGTCTTGAGAGAAAGTGACTCAATTGGTACGTACAGACAATAGCTTTTATCCCTTACCCTTTCTTTAAAATCTAGGCAACCGATATCGAGTAAATTGTGATAGTTCAAAAAATTGTGTTCTGTGCAAGAGAGATTTCAAACTATCTGGAACCTTGTGGGCGAAAAACGATGCTTCGGAAACTTTTTGGATGAACAAAAAAGTGAACCATTATTGAACATCCTAAAAATCTGACAAACCTAAGACCAAAACAAAGACTACAAGTTCAGGTTGACTGCAAGACGTTGCGTACTAACAAGACGAGACAATTTTTATTTTATATACCTACTAACTTATTTCTTGCATCGTATTTTCTGATCGATAAGGATATATTTATTTAATACAAACTATTGCAAACATTTCCATGTATAAAGCTATTAAAGAATAAAAGTTACGTCATGTTATAAACGTGTTGTGTCTAAAAAGTTATTAATATCTGATTTCAATGGGATATACATAAATACTATTAAGGAAGTATTCGAATTAAAATGTGTGTATTTCCTAAAATAAATGTTGCCTTAATTGAACTAATCAACACCCTAATGATGCTATTTAAATAAAAAGTATCATAAAATATTTTATAATAAGTAAAATATTTTACTATACTACTACTATTATATACTATACCCTCACGCCGTGTCCCAGGTGGGGTAGGCAGAGAGAACGGAACGCCATGTCGCTCTATCCTTATATACTTCTTTAGCTTCCTCTAAATGCATCCAGTTTCTCATACATGCACGCCGATTCCTCTTACTTAACACGCGACCGTCCTTGAGAATTTGATCCACGTGGTTAAGCCACGTAGTTCTTGGACGTCCGCGCTTTCTTATACCCACTCTTTCAGATAAATACACCCTCTTCGTCAATCTTACACCATCCATTCGCTCCACATGACCAAACCATCTCAATTTATTTACACGTATTCTATCAACAACACTCCTCTTGCATCCACTCATTCTTCTAATATCCTCATTTCTTACTCTATCACGCAATGTTTTACCTACCATTCTTCTCAGTGATCGCATCTCCACTGCATTTATTCCACTCTCGTCCTTCTTCAGCCATGTCCAAGTCTCGCTTGCATACATCAGTGTTATACAAATATTTTATCAAAAGTATAATAAAATATTTTATAATAAGTAAAATAAAATATTTTATAATTAGTAGTAAGCGAGTGCACCGTGTACTCGCTTACTACTCGGTACTCTGCATTTCGGTGTTTTTTTTAATACTCGTAAAATCTCAAGTGGCGAGTATTCGATTTAAATAAAGGGATGTAGTTGTGTGAGAGATAATAAATTTGTTTATCAGAAAAAAATGAGATTTTAATAATGAAAATATGAAGGTGTGCACCTATTTAATAAAACAAGTAACAAACGGTTTTTGAGGGATGATGCCACCTCGCTTGCAACTACCTACCTAAACTTATCCTTACATTCCAAATCGTTTGTATGAAACCGAATACCTACTTGGTTTAACCGAGTAATACTCGATAATCGGTTACTCGATAAATCTTATACTCAGCTAATCTCTAATAATTAAATTTGTGAGGTAGTTTTATTATGTTAAGGGGGTCTACATGCGAGTACCTACATAATATTACTTACTATTCGATTAAACTCTGTGGAAAATATTTTTTTGTAGAATTCTTTTTTGTTATTTCTACAACATTGAAAACCAAGAATCTACCAAGAAACAAAATATAAATGGCGTCCAAATGACATGAAAAGACAATGACTTTAGCTTTAACACAAAATAATATTATGGCGCATCTAGGGTAATAATAAGAACCTATTATATTGTTTTTATATACTCGTATTTTTATATCGACTGATCGGAAAAGAAACAGAAAAATACAAATTATGTTTCAATGGAAAAACAATAAAATAATCCATGACATAAGACGGGGATATCGAACTATGAAACCTAAAATGTGTTATGTTGGAGCTACACATTCGACCAAATTAGATGTAGTGGGCAAATCATTGGTATAAATCAAATCAAATAATTGACAGCGCAAACGAGATAGAAGCAGAAAGTAAAAGATGTGGATGTTTCGAAAAAAAACCGACAACACCTCAAATTCGCTCGATGCAAGACAATGATGCTCCAAGAAGGCTTCCACATCATCGTCAGTGTGTATTTTCGAATATATATTTGACGAATGTGTAGTCGGGACCCAGGACAAAACTTTTTATAATG
Source organism: Athripsodes cinereus (assembly GCA_947579605.1). Taxonomy (NCBI): domain Eukaryota; kingdom Metazoa; phylum Arthropoda; class Insecta; order Trichoptera; family Leptoceridae; genus Athripsodes; species Athripsodes cinereus. The sequence continues at coordinate 14,874,258 of OX388317.1, read as the reverse complement.
TTTTTTTTTCGTAATAATATTCATCTTAGGAATACAACTTATAATAATTGACTCTTATTTTAACGAAATAAATAAAACAAGCGTTTTATTCTACTAATGATTTATTCGATGAGAGAGACGTCTTTCGTCTTATAAGGACATTGTCAATCCATGAATGTCTTGGATAGAATAGCCCACATCGCCGCGAACGAGACTCCACTAGGACGAAGATTGCCTGGAAGGCCACCTAAAAGATGGAAGGATAGTTGGTCTTCAGCGTCGCAAGAGGAAACGAACTCCGAACAAACAGGTCAATGATCTACTACAAGCAGAAGAAGAAGTCTTGGACAGGGCTACCTATATTTGATGTTAATTGCATCAGTTATCCGCTGGCCATTATTTTTTAACTGTATACCTGCTTACCTACATATATTTTTATTAAATCCTTTACTATGAATGGCACATCTAACTTATTATAAAAAATACTGTACTGTTAATAAAAAATATAACGAGTATTTATACATAACAATATAGGTACATATAATACAGAGTTATATAACAATCCCACAAAATATTGAATACAATAACATAGCTCAAACTATGGAATATTAAAAAAAATCTTTATTTCTTTGATTTTATAACAGCTTTATAATTTTTTGAATATCTAAATTATTACAATTTAATCTTACGGAAACAAATTTTACGTATTTATTTGCTAAATTTTCATTTTAATAATAATAGTTGTACAAAATAAGAACATTGAACAAAATTTAATAATATAATATAATGGATGACATTAAAATGAAACCCGAATTTCCTTGAAAAAATCATTATCGTCACAATAAAATATACAACATTTGCTTGTAGAAACGCACCCACCCATTAATGTACTAGGTACTATGTTTATAAATATATGGAATCTCACATTATTATAATATATTGTATTGTATATGGAGTAGTATTACTGTGTATTTCAATAAACTACGAGAACATTTGGCATAGACCGAATGTTGAAGTTCCCTGCTTTGTGAACAGCCCTCATAAACATATTTCATGAGGAATTTTTATTGCCTACAAAATGTACGCGATGGAGCCATTAAGCTCCTGAATAGAAACAAAATGTCGAAGAAAACATAGGATTTCGTATTATATATTCGAAATTTTACATATCATTATTTATATTATTATAGTGGGCATTTGTAGAATATAATGTGTATATACAAATCTTATAAAAAATATCTTATTAGAATTAAATCAGTGGATTTAGAATGCTTAAACATTATCAAAAAATAAAAGCTAACTGTGCCGTTAAAAATATTTAGCCGTTATTCTAATGATCTCAACTTTTTTAAGGAGTGAAGTTTTAGAAATAGTTTTACAGTTACCGATCTATTTCTCATTTACGTTACAAGCACATTTCTTACCATGCCTGCAGATCCGTATGGACTTATCGTATATTATACCAAAAATCGCGAAATTAACCATTTATTTAGCAGTTAGAATCCAATATACTTGTAATATTCAACATTAAAGATAAATATTTTTTGTTGAATTTTTGACATAAATATCACTATATATTATTAGATATAATTATTTTGATTGTATATCTACCTACTGGCGCATCCTTCATGTACCTACCTAGATATTAATTTATATTTTCATAATGTTTAAACTACATGATGTAGTTGTATATAAGCTTGTGTATGTTTGAATGTAGTCCATATTTCAATATCTAAATGCTCCAATATTTTTAATGTTTCATAGATTGATTAAGATTTTCTTTTTGTTGTTTGTTTTTGCGTATGAATGAATTATTGTAAAAAAAAATATGTATGAATTTTATTGATGTAAAATGCTTAGGCCATGGGTCTAAGATTAGAGAAATAAATATATTATCAATTCTCATCAAAATGCGTTTATTTTATTATATATCAAAATGTGAATCAATTTTTGATTCATTTTATTTTTCCTCAAAAATATTATATGACATTATCCCAAAATGATATATTTTACTCGTATTATTCTTTTAAAACCGTAAAAACCTTTTGTAATGTATCGAATCTCGCCAACAATCTACGTAATACGTTCTGCATACATAACATTCAATATTATAATTTTGTAAATTGTTTTCAGATACCTGAAAATACCATCGCTATATACAATTTAAATGATAAATCCCCCTCTTAACATGCATATTATTCATTTTGATATGTTTTCGTATTTATCGATATACGTTTATATCAATCCTATTTTATTAGCATTATTTTCCATGGAATTGAATATATTTCACATGCTTACCACTTTCTTCCACATAATATTTTCTTTTTTCTTTTGAAAAATATAAATTTATTTACTATATGCTATACTTTACTCATTGAAAAGAGTAATAAATAAATTCATGAATGCCTTCAATGTTGAATTTACTTTTGATAATCTCAAATCCCCATTTGTTTCGTTAAAATTTTAATATTAACTGTTAACTGTTTTCTGTAGCTATATTTGCATATTTAACGTTACTATGGCAATAGTTTTTACGCCGTCAAAATGTCTTCTCAAATCTCTAGTTCAGCGTCTATGTTCAAATTTGTTAACAAAAAAAGAAATCAGAGGTTTCATAAGATACCTTTATCTTGAATGAACAAAAAACGGTCAATTTCTACTATAGGTTATCCAATAGTATCCAGTTAGAAAATATATATTGATGATCATAATTGTATTTATTTTGATTATCTTTTACTGTACACTGTTAGAAGATATCATAGGGGGCATCAAGATATGAGCTGTGGGAGGGGGTAGGAATTATATTTAATTAATGATTTATACTTGAATTTCATGGCATAATTATGCATTTAAATAATATTGCAATCACTGGACAAGATGAACCCCCTCGCTCCCATATGGTTTCTGTGATATCTTGTTATGGTATCCAGTGAAAGATAATAAAAATACGTACATACAACTATGACCATCAATATATATTTTCATAATGGGTACTACTGGATAACCTATAGTAGAAATTGACCCAAAAAACATGTAATTGTTTTTGAATTTCTTGATAGGTATCTAACATTTGACAAATGTTTAGACTGATTCATTAAATGTGAAAATTTTACAGTTTTAGGAATTATGAGGATAAAAGATATTGGTCAAAAATATTGTTCAAAATGCAAATATACAAATGATATCACACAATTTGCATCAAAACAAATCCTATCACTCTTTAACACCTCTCCTCCATTCAGACCGTCACTAATGATTTAATGTCGTTATCATAGGAACGGTGTTTTGTAAGAGAGGGATATTCAGACTATCAGAAACCTTTTGAACAAAAGAATAATAGGTATTCTGATTCGCCCTGCCTATGGACACTCCGAAAATGTCTTTTTTACATAATTGACTTGATAATAATAGAATATAAATTTGGTGTTGGTGTAAGTCGAGGCTATTGACTCCTATAGAGCTGATATATTTGTTACCTTTTTTATAAATTTATAATTTTATCCAAGTATAATAACTTTCAATATAATAATAATAAGATCAATAAATTATCCACTTCTGTTATAAATCATTTTGCCTTCTAGATATTCTAGCTGATTTTATAATACAAAAGATACCTTTAAATTTTCATATTTAAAGGTATCTTTTGTAGGCTGTGATATTGAACAGACTTGTAAAATGTCATCAAAGAATACTTTAAAGATACATAGATATTTTGTTAAACCACAAAGTGAGATACAATAAAATTATGGCTATGGATTGATACATATAGGTTGATATTTTATGGAATATTTTATTGACGACGGTATTTGATAATAAAAAAAGTTAAATAGTTTATATTTGTACGAGAATACTGCGTCAGAAACTATTATGAAGACCTTTTTTTTCACTTGTGGCATAGCATCCTACAAGGATGATCTGTGCCAAAAACATTCAGGAAAATAGTTAGAAGAAAGTTATTATAGAACAATGGCCTTCATCGATTTGAGAAGGGACAAATGCACTGTATCGGATGTCATACTCAATAATGATTCAATATAACAAAAATATCATACGCATCCCTAATAGGGCAACCCAGGAAAACATGGTCAAGCGTCTCCTCACCTAGGCCGCACTCTTAGCATGGACTTTCAACAATTATGAAGACCTGCTTCCTATTAATAAATGCCATTTCATACAATAGAACAATTTTTTAACTTCTTTTTTTCCCCTTAGACCCTTTTCTTAAAAACACAGAGTGGAAAATTATCTCACAGAAATTATACAATCTGCCCTTATTGATCAAGGTCGTCAAATCACACAGTCACACAGTCAAACAAATCATCGAATACAAAGATTCTGTAAAAACATTGCAGAAAAACAAAATTGAAATAACCAATTTAATAATGAACAAATAATTTATTTAGTATTTCCACTGTGATGAGCCGGTTTTCAGTAGCTTCCGCTCTCATCATCAGGCTAGCGTGAATTCCACCAAGAAGCGTCGGTCGAAAATATAAACTTTGCAATTACTATTGTTAAAATATTTATTAACACAAAAAACATAATGCGTATTAATTTGTTGGATGCATGATCGCATAATGTTAAACGTGGATATTATTCTATATGGATTATAAAAAATATGGGAAAATGTGTCAAAATACAAAATTGAAAAAATAACCCATTCATTTACCAACAATTTGCATGTAAGCGAAACTTGTATGTGGTTAAATAATGACGAAAGTATAATATAATAAATGCTGCAGATATTATGCGATCGCAGAAAAGAATGGTTAGTAAAACGTTGCGTGATTGAGTGAGAAATGAGGTTACGAGGATGAGCGGATGCGATAGGGGTATTGTGGAATGCATGTAAATAAATTGCGATGGTTTGGACATGTGAGTGAATGAATGATGAAAATATGACGAAGAGGATAATATCAATCTAAAAAAGGGGGTGTGAGAAGGTACACAAATTCTAAAATTACGTTGATCAAATTCTTAAAGACGGCGGCGTGTTTTGTAAGGGAAATCGAAGTGCATGTTTGAGAAACTATCTTCTTCTTCTTCTTCCTGGCACTGTCCCAACTTATTGCCGCAGAAGGCTGTTGGGGTCGGCTCTTCTCGTTCTGAGGTTATACACTCTTCTGTTTCTTATATCATCTTCATCCAGGCCATTTCTCCGCAGGATTCTATTGCATTGTGTCATCCAGGTATTCTATGGTCTCCCTCTTGATGGATGTCGAGGGAGATTTATTGATGTGGCTTTGTTTACAGTGTGTTTCGGTGGTCTCCGTCTTATGTGTCCATACCATCTTAGTTGCCTCTCTTCTAGTTTGTTATTTATGTCAGTCACACCCATGCCACCACGAATGCGTGAACTTCTTATCTTATCTTTTAATGATAATCCTGCTGACCATCTGAGCATTCGCATCTCTGCAGTCTCAAGTTGCCTATAAATGTAAAAAAAACGAAAGAAGTATTATGGACAGAGATGTGTGACGTTCCGTCCTCACTGCCTATTCCATGTGGAATATGAGTATGGCATTAAGTATAGTATAGTAAAAATTTAAGTTGGTGTTCTAATTAAAACCCAAAATGTTACCAAATAAATTTCATATGTGAACAAATATTTTTATTACAATTGGTCGTTACATGTCAATAATGCACATACAATACATTTGTATCTATTGGTGTTGACTCAACACAAAACACCATTCTCCTAGATGTGGGTTGGTCTTCAGCAAATAATAGATCTCCTATTCTTTTCTGTAGATTTTCGAATGTTTTGTAAAAGGCAGGCATTCATAAAACATCACCTATAAGACATTGAATACCTTTAATTCAGTGATCAGGCATGCCACCCTTCCTGAATGTTTCATTTTTTTGAGAGGATACTTGCATGTTTATTACATGTAGTTGGTCTACTGGTTAGGTATCCCATTTGTAGAAGATGCTGTGATGGTTTAGAAAAAAAAGTGACTTGATACAGTGTTGCGTAACACTATCCAATCCATAATAATAATAATAATATATTATGTAAAGAAACCGCCAGTTATTGGCAGTGGCGTGTCTAAGGTTTGAATACTGGGTAGGCACATCGTCAATAATTACGAATAAATAAATTATTGAATAAAAATTCAATATTAGTATAATATGAATACAATTTTTTCATTCAACTTAAAAATTATATTAGATGTTATATTATCAAAAAAGAGTGCTCCAGATGATGCCAAGTAGAAGTCTTGGCGAAAAAGTTTGAGGTGAATAAATTTAATTTGGAAAATATACAATGTTTTAATATGTTCATAATGAATTTCCAAAGTGTTGACACAAAAACATTTAATTTACTAAAAAAAATACATATATAAGTCTGCTTCATATTACTAGGTCACCCATCCAAAAACTTACAATGCCCAAATTATCTTAAATTTATTGAACGAGGGCTAGTGCATTCAATAAACAATGATCATTAGTATTAAGCAAGCTTATGGCTTTATTATTTTTCCGTAATACCGTATACTACCGCGTAGACCTATAATTTGAGTATCAAATGCTAAAACCGAGAGAGCGCTGTCGAATACTGTGCAAAAAAAGCGACGAGCGAGAAAGAAAAAAATATCCGCATTTCTTACTACGAGTTTTGTGAAACAAATGATTTAGAACAGCTCGGTTTCATATGATGTTTATGTAGGTATAGCAAGTTATTTTTTTTACAATTTGAACGACGCGACGTAACCGAATAATAATTATTATCTATCGTTCACACTTCCGACAACATCGCGTCGAATTTAAACATGGTGAGCGATTGCATGCGAAATTTAAAATAACCGGATTGTGAACTGCAAGTTATTTTATATTTTTTTTTTATTATTTCTAAGCTCGAAAATTTTAGGTAATAGCCTGCATTTTTCGGCTTGGATGAAAGACACGTCACTGGTGACTGGATCAGAATGGTTAATACAAAAGGGAATTGTTACGGTTGGTATAAAATGGAAATAAATTTAAATATAACGAACCTAATAAAATATTCATACAATAAAATAAAAACCAGACGATTTCATATTTTTGATTTACAATCCACCTGAAACACCTTTTTACAGCGTATATATTATATTATTGTCTGATACAAACCGATACAATGGAATATGGCAACATTATATTTCATACGCGTTTACGGCAATTGTAATTAAATTTATGATAAATTCATTGAAATGTTTCTCTCATTTTACAGTTACGTTTTACGCGTTACGTTTAAATAAAAATTCCGTTATTGTATACATATTAACATACGTAACTAAGTTAAAATTATAATACCACGTCCTGATAAATGAAATGAAATATTTAAACTAACATTCTTCTTGCTAACACTTTTATTTCTCTACTTCTGGGTATAGTTATTTAACCTTCTTTTTCTTTTATTTGAACAGTGAGCCTTCTGTTTAAATCACCTTCCACCAAATTCAGGAACCGACTAAAACCTACACGTTTCACCTACCCTTGAGACGGTCTAAAGACTGTTAGCGGCGAATTGAAAAAGGACATTAAAGAGATAATTGCAATGTAAAGGATTCCCACGATGGCGGTTTTGACCGGCCTAGCCTTCAAGCTTATTTAATGAGGATTTTTTTTGGATTAAATGTGGGGATAAATAAGAATCTACTGACCTGAGATATCTGGATGTGAAAGGGGTCTCCCCGCAATGGAGATATTGTCTATATAATAATTATTCATGTCCATAAACTATAACTTTCCTCCGGAAAACATTATTTCATATTTTAAATAAAAGAATACTTAATAAAAATAGTAACACATATAATTAAGGTAATAAAATATAATGATCATTAGAATTATTAGAACTAATAATGAAGACCAACCTGAAAACGAAAGATAAGTGCTGCGTGCTCAGGGCGGAATTTATAATCCAAACTCTCTACGTTTGTTTATTTAGATACTTACTCCCTATATTGAAGTTAATAGTCTGTATTAGTTATATAGGTATAAATATAAGTAGGTACATATTCGTAATACTTCCAATGCCTTCGCTACTATTCGTATAACACAAGGATCATATGATTCTCAAGGGCTTGCGTGTTATCCCGTTAAGTAGGTTTATAGGGTGAAACAAGGAGTATCCAATTTGTTAAGCAGGCTATACTTGAATGTATTGTGGGTGGAGGTGAGATTGACGGGGTGTCTTAGAGCGGGTAGAGGGAGCTACAAGTGTTCAAAGATGCTCGTACATTTCGAAAACATAACCTTGGTTTCAACAAAGTCTGTGGAAAAGATAATGTATTCAAAGTGGTACAATTTTTTTATGAAAAAAATATGTGGGTAAAGATGAGATAACGATTTTCACGTTACGTCGGCAAGTAGGTGTGTGGTTTAGATTATAGAATTCTTGAATATTTGCATTAGAATTTATTGTAACTGTTTATCCCATGTTTGGGTTTTGTACTGTATACACCCTCGAACGACTTAAAAAAAACAGGAATAAATATTTTTAATGCGTGCGAATTTAGAGACAAAGGTGAGCAACTGAATATACGCTGTAAGCAGAAATATAATACATGGTTTATAATTATCTACGTACCCTTCTTCCCAAGATATCAATCTACTAAAAATGATCTTGAGCGTTTTATAAAATTATGTTAATTTGAAAAATAGGAAGCTTATTATTATTAACTCATTTTGCAAAGATAAATGTCTAAGGCAGAAAAAAGTAAAAATGGTGCTTTGGTAAATTAAATGTCATTTACTTAAATTCCAAATTGAGAACTCAATTAAATAAAATACCAATATACACTTCAACACTGCGCATTTTCACCAACATACCTAATGTATTCTGTAATTCGTTTCAATTCATTGGGATTCTTTATTAAACATACAGCCTCATAGAGTGTAGCTACTCTGATGCTACTCTTTATTTTACAGGATACTCAAAAATTTGTATTAACTGAAGTAAAAATAGGTTCCAGAATTGTATAGGTATACATAATCTTATATTTATATTTTATTTCCCACAAACTTTCTCTTTCCTATAGGGATGGTAATAGCATGAAATGACTTCATATAATATACATACATAGGTTAAATGAATAATAGATAATATCTAGTAATAATAATAATAATATGGTAATGACACGAGATATTGAATGCTGTGCTCATAGCATTCTCATGGTAATGTCATCGTACTATTATACCTACTAGAGAATGCTTTCATCCCAACCTGAGGTGGAAACGAATTGCAAAAGCATCGAATGTTTATTTGAATCATAGATCTGACCGTTGAAATTATTGAAAAAATCAACGTTTTTTTCTTTTAATCTACCAGCTTTGGTGAATCAATTTTAATGGCTGTAATCATCATGAATCATTGTTTTTGTCAATGTTTCGATGCTTTCTCGGACACTTATCTTTAATTTACAATCATAAGTCTTTTGTCATCTTAACAAAAGATCAATAATAATTTTTAATTTTTTTTTTTATTGTGACAATTTTTGTTAAATGTAATAATTCTTTTTTCAAACACTGTCAAACTGTAATCAAATCAAACTTTTTTCAACTATTTTATCTATGCTGAATTTGTGTATTTTCATCAATATGTGCAATTAATATATACGTATAATGTTGTAATAGATTCGATGATTTTAGAAAAACATGTCCTCCCTTATTTTGTGGTCTGCATATTGGCATAATATTCTACTAAACACAAATAATACACAATTCCCCTTTCTAACTAAAGCATCTCTGAAATGTATTTACATTTTATACTTCTAACCGCTATTTATATTTTATAACGACCTTACATGTTAATTTTTCCACAGAAAACCACACTTGTATGTTTTAATAATATAAATAAAGGTCCTTGATATCAAAGTTTACCCTCAAGGAAGCTAGCCAGCAGACGGGTCAGGGATTAAAATCACTGAATTATTATACTTTTATTTTTAAATGGAAAAACCTCCGGACTGACTAACCGGTTCACATAATATGCTATCGTGGCACTCAAAAATATTCGATTTCAGTAATTTAAAAGATGAATCTGGGATTGAATTTGAGTCGAATAAGGTATATAATATGAGTCAAATATCTACTAAAAAATTATTGTTGAAAGATACTTATGTTAACAGTATCAAAATCTGTTTGAATAAATGTAGTTTTTTTAAAAAACATACTGTTTAAATATTCACAATATATTTTAAAACTCTTAAGTCTTCGTCCACACTTGTGGACATTTTCAAGAGTACTATCTCTGCATTAAAATATGTGTTTTATAGTATAAAGTAAATATTTTTACAGTATTTTTTTTATAAATTCAAATTTTATCTGCACCATTCAAAAATATATTTCGAAATCATAACAGATTGATAGATCACAATAATTATGTTTGCCCAATATTCTGCCATAAACCTGTTCACAGAAAACACCTTTAAAGACTTCCGGCTTGTGTCAAGAAGACGGATAAAGTCGGCAGTGAAACATGACATATTGCAATGCTTTATTTTCACTTATATATAATATACGACTTATATTACCATTCATTCCGAAAATATTATTTTTAATAGCACAATAGTTAACTTATGAAGCAAAAAATATTTATCTATCTTAATAAACGAAGATGTTTATTTTTTCACATTTCTCCCTCATCCCAAAAAAGCCTCCACATTTATAAAGGATTTTTTTTGGTATACACACAAGAAGCTTAGTTTCTTCCCTTTCTTGTCGCTAAATCTATAAGAAGATGATTTTACTAAGAAACATTTATTGCTTTGCAAACTGCTTAGAATCTTTATATTAAAATTCATGAGTCTTCTAGCTAGTAAGTGAAGGAAGACTGGCAGAATAAGTTAACTTTCTTACATTTATGTAGATTGGTAGGTACCTACTACCAGTGGCGGGACTAGGCTTTTCACATCGGGCATGCTTTGTACAAATATACTATTTTACTCGCAAACGAGTGGACGTCCTTGAGAATAATATATATATATATATGAAAAGCTTAGTCCCGTCTCCGATATATATCGGAGACGGGACTAAGCTTTTCATGTTGGTCTTACATTCATTATAATAAAAAAAATTAAATAAATAAGATATCCAGAATGGTTGACATACCCCTTTGCTGAATTTAAGATATTAAATGGTTTATATGCGATGTCTCTTAAAAGACACTTAAAAACTTTAGTGGGAGATCTATTGTTTGCCAAAGACTTCATGGGTCCTTAATATAAATAAATAAAATACAAGAAGTCTGCGATACAAATAAATACTATTTTTAAGTATGTAAGTAACTTTAAAGTTAAATGTCGTAATTACTATACAATTTATTTTGTCTCGCGCATCCATCATAATATTAATCAATCCTTTATGAAGAACGTTTCAAGTCTAAAAACTATTAGCGGTTGCACATAGTATCTACCTTCTAATTATTTTTAACTGCCTAGTACGTTACGCACGACTCACACAATCATCACACAACCAATACAAATAAAAACATACTCATATAGGTACATAATGCACCCAAACGTTATTCGTGCATGCTTGCTTATTTTGTCCTTAAGAGTGCACACATACAACCAAACATACCCAATAATACACATGTATGGCGTGTCATTGTCTACTACGTATTCACACTAAAATTTAAGTGTGTGTTAGTGAGAACAGAGGCTACGTATAAAGCAATAACTTACTAAACCATTAATTTAGCTATCACGGTAAATTATTGGATTTTATTAAAAAAAAGTCAAAATAACGTATCGATTGTACACGCACTTCAATACAAATAGTACGCGCTTTTGATAAAAACTCTAAAACTTACAAAAATTGTATATTTGCTGCGTATATTTTTGTGAATTGTTCTCTTTGCAACGAAATGTTTGGCGGCAAATTCAAACTAGTTTTTGATGATTTCAATATTTTCTTCATAGATTCTATGGGCATGCTGTGCTTTTTTGCATGTATGGCAGGCACGCGACTGCCTACTACATACTTAATAAAATATTAATTTTACATAATACCCAACATTGACTTGTGGCGATTTCAACAAGTTAAATATTCTAAAAAGCTTTAACTTGTATTAATAATTTCATTTGCATAATTTTGCCATTTTCTAAATAAAATATAAAACTTGAAATAGGTACTCAGTTATAATGAACAACTTCGGAAACACGTACACTTCTCACTGCGAACCACAAAATAAAATAATTTTGAAATTTCTGAATGATAATTTTTGAAATATTTTTTGATGAATGGCATTGTAATAAATCCAAATACACTTTGATACTAAAAACACTTTCTTAAAACATAATAAAAAAGGTGGAGTATGTTAGCTGCTGGATTTGAACAACAGACTACCTGTTTAAAGATCCAAAACTATGTAACGCTAGACTATCAACCAACAATACAATTTATTATTTCCTTGTAGGTACTCTAACTACATGCAATGTGATTGTATCGTAAAAGCAGAGTTTACCGGCATTTATATTTAAGCCAAAAATCTTCCGATTAAGCCACCAAAATAAAACCACCAAAAATGACTTTTTGACGAAATATCTACTTGTATTAAATAAACTTCTGATAATTTTTTTAATCATTGTTGTCTGCGCTTTTCTCATTCATTTTGTTTGAAAAGACGCAACGTGTCCGGTTGAGAATAAGAAGGTATTTCGACCAACCAATATTTAATTTAACCGCTCGACCTTTTAAAAAACAAAAGCAGTAATTTACTTACTTACTTTAAACTCTTCCTATTTAACAACTCTGTTTGCTTTTATTATTTCCAAAATTAACTAAACACCAAAATTAAAAACTTGAGTCAAGAATTCATAGGAATTAATAATTTTTCAGTTTATCTACCTACATAATATTATTTCAAAAGCTTTTTAAAAGGAAAGTTTATTCAGTCTAAAACCTAAGTTAGAAATTTGTACACAGGTGAATTTGTTTTTTTTTCCAAGAATGAAGGTAGCTATGTCGGTACACCAGAAATTGTAATCATAATTATATCTAATTGGTTTTGCGTACACAAAATTTATCATTCGTTTCTCAGCAGGGATCTTATTTGTTCTCGAAAATAAATACTTTCCCCTATGATATTTTAAATAAGCTAGGACATTTCACCTTAGGTATCTTCTTTTTAGGACGACTACATCACAGTTACAATTTATACTAAATTCTTTTCGATTATTTTTAGGTACATCGGTCACTGCTATTAAAAACAGTTTAATTCTTACAGTCCACTTTGAGGGACAATTAATATTTGTAAGTGTATATTGGGCCGAAACTGCATATTATATTATGTGTCGCAGGCAAATGATGAAAATTGAGATTTTATCAAATTCTTAAGGGAGATGATTAATTTACGGAAGACATAAAAATAACAAACCTATGGGATGATTTCCCTAAAGAAAGTCAGTGATTTAAACAATATTTATTTTTCCTTTTAGTTAATTGGACAATGCACTCCTCGCGTAAAGGTAGGGATGCGGGTTCAATTCCCGTCCGAGGCACTACCGAATAAGGTGACATTATCTTTTCTAAGCCTTATATGGTAGTTTCATTTGTTAAATTTACATAATTTCTTCTTTTCACTAATACAGTTAAGGGATATGATCAAATTTCTAACTTTCTTTAGGAAATCAACCCATATTTTTGTTGGATTAGGTATTTGATCAAATCACTGACTTTCTTTAGGGTAATCATCCCACAAAATTGTTTTATTAGTAGGTACCTTCCGTAAATAGATCATCACTCTTAGAAATTTGATCAAATATCTAGGTTGATCATTTTTCTGCCACATACAGACACTTTAGGCGAAATGAAGAGACATTTTGTAAAATCTGTCTGCTGTACGTACTTTAGAGTCGCTATAAAATTAATTAGTTTGGAATTACTTAGTTAAAACGATGGGTTTATATAGGTTAATATCCGTTGAATGGAGTCATAATAGGTTGTGAACAAAACCAATATTTCCATTAAATATACATACAGTAGAAGTAGTATTATTTTACATTCTCAATACTCCATGTAATGTGAATAGTATGTATTAGTGATGTAACGAATGTCTGATTTTGGATATTCGCGAATGCGAATATTTCATGCCGACATTCGCGAATGCGAATGCGAATGCGAATATTGACTTGAAAATGGTATAGGAATTTGAAATATTCCAAAACTCCTCGGTTTTCTTAAAGAATATTTTCTTGCAGTACCTTTTTCCACAATGTACCGGGTAAGTATCCGATACTTTCCGCGAATTACTGATTTGTTTCTTCATTTACATGGTACACAACAGATGAAAGACATATAAATATAAACATGTAAGCGACAAAAACATTCCAATAGTCTTACATCGAAACAGTGCATACTTCAGCAATAACACACAAAACAATTATAGAAAATCTTACACATAATATAGGTACCTATCAATTCACAATACATCCAATCACCCATTCCTATTACAAATCACTGCTCACCCAATTTCGCACACATACCTAATACATTCATTCGCACAAACACATTCACACTTCACTAATGTATGCAATAACAATACAAAAAAACTCTTAAAAAAGAAATATCAAAAATTTAAAAATTTAAAAAACAGTCTAAAAATTAATACTATCCCAAACACTTCACATTTTATCAAACATATACATTTTTTTTTATATTTATTTCATCTTATTCTACCCTCAACTCTCCTTTCTCACAAACCTGACGTAATTGGCACTTCAAAATTCTATAAACAGGGTTTCTTGAGTCTGCAATCGTTTTTGTTTTTTTTTAATGTAGAACGGAAAACAAGATCTTGTTAAAGGAAGCATTCTAAAGTTAATCCTATCTAAAATATTAGGCACATCGTATTCGGACAAGCATATTTTTCTCAGGTTGCATGCATCCAGCAAAACTCTTCACAATTCCAATTTAGGCAAATCTTTAATAAATACAGGATAATGCAATCTCTTCCTAACCAAACGAATGAATTTAGACTGAGTTCTCTCAACTTGATCGACATATTTTTTAAAATGTGGATTCCATACAGAGGAACAGTCCTCCAGCTTGGAGCGAAACAACGATAAGTACAAGTACAAATACGATTCATATAACCTAAATGACTTTGTAGATCTCAGAATAAATCCCAGTATTTTATTGCTCTCTTCGATAATTTTGTTCACGTGATCATCAAAGTGAAGCTCAGAGTCAAACACCACACCTAAATCTCTAATCTTATGTACTTCTTTTAAATCATGATTATGGATATTGTAAATTTATCGAATTTTGTTTCTATTTTTGGTAAAAGAGATCAGATTACACTTCTCCAGATTCAAGTGCAAGTTATTTCTTTTACAGTACTCGTGTAGTCTTTCCAAGTCCTCGTTAAGCATTTCATAGTCAAACAATAATTGAATTTGACAGTATATTTTTAAATCGTCCGCAAATAATAGAAGCTCTGAGTGGTCAAAGCACTTTTTTTATGTCGTTTATGAATATCGTGAAAAGTAAAGGACCCAAAGAAGACCCCTGAGGGACACCAGATGTAACACTGACACTGCCAGATGAGTAACCGTTAAGTTTAACTGTCATCAATCTATCAGAAATATATGAGTCAATCCACCTTAGTTGAAAAAAGTCGATGTTCTACTTTATCAAATGCCTTTTGAAAGCCGATATAAATGGCATCCAACAGTATACGATTGTCCATAGCTGAGAAAAAAAATCAGATTTGTTACTGTCGATCTTCCACTTATGAATCCATGCTGCTCTACAAGAAGATATCTACAGGAAAAAAGTAATTTGTTCACGAACCATACCCTCAAATATTTTTGAAATAGGTGATAGAATTAAAATTGGTCTGTAGTTACGAACGTCCGATTTGCTGCCAGATTTATGCAAAGGAATAATACTAGCCATCTTCCATTTGCATGGAAAGCATCCTTCTTGTAAACTCCTAATTTATTTATCGTGTCGAAACCCAGAGAAAAAACCCATCAAACTGATTTCCAGTACTGCGCAAAACGCGCAGCAGGTGGAGATGCGTCAAAAATATCCTCCATAGTGCAAGTGACAGGGCACAATGGACACTCCAACAAGTGTGGCATAGTCTGTGCTGCACCACAGTCACACGCTCCGGATTCGTCCTGTAGGAAGCCCAATCGTTCTCTATTGTCGCGGCAGTTTCCTACACCAGATCTCAGTCGATTTAGGGTTTTCCATGTCCCATAGTCTAGATTGTCTCCTGCAGCAAGGTGTTCTAATAAATGTCAGATACAATGGTTTGGTTAAATGACTTACACATCTCTGTAATATATTGGTGCTAGACCATCAGGGCCAACTCCTTTTGTCTCATCTATACCTAATAAACGTTTATGAATATCAGATTTCAAGATATTAACCATGGATAAACATGAGTTAGTTAAAATATTTTCCAATTCTTTAGTATTAGAATCATGCAAATTATTCAGTGAAAATACAGAACCAAAAAACGTCGAAAACAAGTTTGCAATCCCCTCTGGATCGCTCGAAGTCTGGTCACCGTCACCCATTACCCTTGGATAGCCTCTAGATTCTTTAAGGGAATTCACGAATGAAAAGAAAGACTTGACATTGCCCTTAAGTGACTTCTCAGTGTTATTAATAAAAGACCTATAATCGTGATTCTGCGACAACTTCAACTGAGCTCTTAGTTGAAAAAATAAATTGTAGTCAGAATCATTACGGTTCATCTTCAACTTACGCCAGGCCTTAGACTTCTCTTAAACAATAACAGAATTCTATTAGAGAACCATTTGGGAAAATTATTAGGTGACACCCTCTTCATATGTAGGTGTATACTTCTCAATTATTGGCAAAACATAACCATAAAAAGATTCAATCATCTTATTCACCGGTCCGTTTCCCAAAACACTGACCCAATCAACACTTTGTAGTTCAAAATTAATTTCCGAAAAGTTTGACTTAAAGTATATTAATTTCTGGATCATATTTTGAGACAAATCCTCAGCAATTTCAAACTCATAATCTATCAACAGTGAAGGATAGTGTGAATCCTTACCAACCAGTGGAGAGTCACATCTGGTAACAGAACACGGAATAGTTGAAAGAACTAAATCCAAGATAACTTGATTGCTGTTATAAACTCCGTTAGACTGAAACATATTGAGAAAAGATATAGATTCTATCAAATACTGCGCAACAGGACACGAATAAGAATACGGAACAAAGATTGAATCAACATCGGGGTCTTTTTTCCATTGGATTGTTGGGATATTGTAATCTCCAATAAGACAAATATCCGTTTTGCCGTAATAGCTGATTAAACGTTCAGATATACTTTAAAAAAAAGATGTTTTAAGTATCTAAGGATGTGGAAGGCGGTATATACATTATACTACACCCAGTAGCGGTGAGCATTTTTTCATGCGTTACCGATGAAAAACGAATACTGGTAAAAAAAACTTTCACCAGTATCATCCCAAACAAGAGTGGATGAATATCCTAGTGTCCGATCCACAGCAATTAAGACCCCACCTCCATCCCTTTTACCACTCAACATGAAATCCCTATCCTTGCGGTAAACTGTATATTCGTTTTGAAAAAGTTCACTGTCAAATATGCCACAATTTAGCCAAGCTTCCGTCAGAACAATTATATCATAACTATTTGCAAATAAGTTTGCTCTAAACTCCTCGATCTTAGTCTTCAAGCCCCGAAAATTCTGAGAGAATACTTTAGTGTGGTTCACCTTGTAGTATGATATAAATATTCCTTAAATAGAATATAAAATTATTGTAGGGCCCTATACTCATAGCAGTTGTAATACTTAAAACAAACATATTAATTAAATCTCCACAAATGAATATTTCTCCTAATAATAATAACATCATCAAGCAAACGAACACAGGAAACAATACAACAAATGTGGCCAACACGGAACAGACCAGATACTTTATTACCAAAATAATATTCGCAAAACATTCGCATATTTTTTTGCGAATGCGAATGCGAATACTTTGAAATATGCGAATATTCGCGAATGCGAATGCGAATGCGAATATTCGTTACATCACTAGTATGTATGTACATATATACTAATCAAGTGTAATATCCGTATAATGGGATAGGTGTTGCTGTGATGTTTTGTCCAACTTTCATATCATATTCTGTAGGTACTTAGATCAACATAATATCATTGATATTAGTATGAATATCATCAAACAATCTATCTAGAACCTATCGAGGTATTATAATATATTCTGAATTGCTCTTATGGTCCTAAGCTCCTAACTGAATTGAATATATTGACTGTCCAGTCCCATAACATAAGGAGAAATGTCTTATATTCGAGAAACCACCATTTTCGTAATTTTGGTTCACTTATATTATAATAATAATAATAAAGATATATGTTATGAAATTTTTGACACAATTGGATGTCGGGAACTGGATTTTTTACTTACTAGAAGTGTAGATCTCAAACATATTTTGAACTACTCCAGATAATCACTTATGTGAAGCCTAAGTCGATTCATAAGTGTCGAAACTCTGTGTTTTGCACTCCTTAAGGAAGTTCACATATGTATGTGTATCATATACAACATACCTACTTAGTTAATACCTATTCAAATAGGTTTACTATGGATGAGTGTGATCAATTGGAATGACTAATCTGGAGTAGTTCAAAATATGTTTGAAAGAATACTGTTGATCGCGTGCATGATCAATCAAATCAAAATGTTCTTGCGTTATGGAACTGGAAAGTCGATTAATTTACTTCAACACTTAATAAAGCAAAAGGTTTGGCAATAATAATTATTCATTTATATTTTAATGAGGTTAACTTATGTATCTAATCTCGGTCTTGTCAATATAAATTGTCATTATTTAATATCACTGTCAACAAATAAAATACAAAAAGCTTAATATGGTACTTTTTATAATATTACTGAGAAGGTATTTATTTAAAAAAAATATAAATTGTCAGACAATATTTTTAATTGAAAATTAACTCATTTTTATTACTTACGCATGAATTAAATACTTATCTTTGCTTGTTAATAAAAGGTTAATTTATTTTAGAAAATATTTCACGTTGAATATGAATTTTCGTAATTATGTTATTGAAACAAGTGTTTTCTTCTACTATAGATTATTGATTCCGAGAGAGACGTCTTTCGACTTATCAGGTCATTATCAATCAATAATCTATAGTAGAAGGAAACACTTGTTTCAATTACATAATTATGGAATTCTACTACGTGTGCACCGACACAATTAATGAATTTTCGTAGTTACATCAGCGACATCTTTTGAATATGGTTTCAAATTTCACTTTCAAGGTTATTATGATTTTTATAGCAAAATTGAGTTAATAAAATTGAAAGGAATCGATAACGTGGGAGAGTATATTAAAACAGTATAAATACATAGCTATAAAATTAGGTGGAATATTATGATCGTCACAGTATCGTAAGCGCTGGTACTACATACTATTACTACTACCTAATACTAAAACACCGTCGTGATAATAAAAATGTTATTATGTTATTTTGTGTAATAGGTAATTTAGTACGTGATGGAACGCAAGGGAATCAACTCAGTGTACACAATAATATACACTTCAACTATACAGTCACCAATCCTATCATCATACTGTACGATATACAACATCCGCGTTATTCCCGTAAAGCTGATGTGCAACAGAGGTCAGGAACATTTTTGAATGATAACTTACGCATGACATGTAATGATATATTGATAGATGGGCGTCTCTTAAAGCGGATTTATCGAGAATCGAGATTCGAAAACTTTTGCACATATTATTTTTCTGATAAACGTCACTTACCACAACTAAATACGTTTATTAATTAAAATAAAATAAAAATAACAAACTTTGTTTAATTCCACTTTAGTCAATACAAGAAATAACTAAAACGTTTTCGGGCTTACACCCATCTTCAGTAGTTACGTGCTTTTTGTAGTCTACAAAAAGCACGTAACTACTGAAGATGGGTGTAAGCCCGAAAACGTTTTAGTTATTTCTTGTATTGACTAAAGTGGAATTAAACAAAGTTTGTTATTTTTATTTTATAAAATGAATTTCCACAGTGTAACTCACATAAAATTAGAAAGTTTATTAATTGTATTTATTGCAATCAAACACACACCAACAGGCACATCAAATACAATTTGTTTGATTTTGTTGGCACTAACTATGTGGTAATCACGAAACATTTTTAATTAAAAAATTAGTTAATTAAAAGTGGTTGTAGTACATAATTAACATCAAATACATACTATGGTTAACAATAAAAATGAAATTTGAAAAAAATATGCGTCCTGTTTCAGGCATAATGCGTTATTCTCTGAGTCAGCCGCACCTAAAGCACCCGGAAATAAACCCAAGGAGCACCAAAGTACCATCATGATGCCAGGAGCAAATCTAACAGCATACAACAGATGTACATTAAATATTTCTTATGTATTACATGCATTTCTAAAACACAGATAAAATCTAACATTACACAATATTAAATTAAATCAAATAACGTTTGCTTATGTTTTTTCTGAAACATTGAGATTGTCATCAGATTACAGATATTTAGAAACCAAGATTCTTACACCTAATGCTTGAAACGTAATCTATGCTTCAATATGAGATGTTTTTGTTTGGTTCATGTTGGTTTGTAAAATAAAATGCATTGTTTGTATCATTCTCTTTCACTTGTTTCGTTTCTAAATACAAATTTTCGACATGCAGTTTGTCCACTTGATAATAGTTATGAGAAATATTATAACGGTACAAATGTACAATTTGATTTTGAATTGCACGTCAGTCCTTATATTTTGTAATTTCATCACTTATTTACTTAAATATGTACAAAATTCAAGTGATTTGTAGATATATTTTACATTAACAAAAATGACAAGAAAATTCGATTAATGATTGGTACAACATTTTTCACGCAATTTATAATACCGTTGTTTACGTAATGTATAAAACCATATAACTTATGCTTATTTTGTTACTGATATCAATCTAATTTGACACAATATCCGGTTTTCCATCCCTTTGAACAGCTGTAATGGTAGTGTATGGATTAAGCTCATTGCTATTCATGATTCGAAGCAGATTACTAGGGAAATTACCCGTCCTACCACCAACACGCGCCATCAGTACTGTTCTGCATTAGAAATAAACCCATCGCGCCACCAAGCCACACCAAAGTACTCGTACCAGATCTATAAGAGTAATATCGAGTGATACAGAGGGGTGGAATCTTAAAGATAAAACATCGCGTAAATGCTGCTGGAGATTCGGAACAATAATATCGATGTAGTATTTAGGTACCACTTGGTAATAAAACGAATTGTTTCAACTTCATTTACCTACCAAATTACCTTTTTCATTGTGTGGAGGTTTTTTCTTGAAATCGGAAACTTCTCAGACGTGAATTGTGTGATCTGTAGTAAAAGAAGGTTTGTTAAATTAAATTAGTTTTTTATTTAATACTTACTTAATGAACAAAGGATAAAATGAAAAACGAGTTTGTAAGTTATTTAGTTATTTAGTAAAGAAATATTAAAAACAAAAATGCTCTCGTATTTGATTCCCGTTATTTTTTAAGCGAACATTAATGATGATGATACAATATATAATAAAATATTTTGATTTGGCATCAAGTCAAAAATAATGGAAACAAAAAATAAAAATGAAATCCCATCAATCTATTTATCTATGGTATCCACATTGTCAATATTTTGAATTTATGCTTGACAAATATGTTTTCTAGATTATATGCTTTCTAAGTATGTAATAGTCACAACATCGAGATATTATAAAATTAATTGAAGCATGCGTCATTCCTATAGCGTGTGTGCCAATACTTTGTTGATGGTGTTTATGATGTTGTTAAAACATGCGTATTTATATGTGAAACTATGCTTAGTATTTTGTAACGTTATATTTATTCCATAGCTCATCAAGTTGTTAACAACAACCTACTCAATACAATCTTATTGCTATATTTACATGTGATACAGACAACGTCATGTTGCAAAACATGCTATCGAGTAGCATAAAACAATACTCATAAGAAAAGCTAGCTTATATAAAAATAAAATATCTGTAGTATAATATATCGACCAACGTTTATTGATGGAAGTTCATTATAAAAGTAAATTAAAATAAAGGAAAATATATAATAGTCTACTGGTGACTTTATTACTTTGCGAGCCAGATTTCGAAAGTTTCATATCCCTCAGATTTCCCTTCAGACAAATACAACTTCCCCTCAGATTTCTCAAATAAAATCATCTCTGTTTTTCAACAATTCACACTCAAACACAACATGATTCAGATCCATTTCATTCACTCCACAAGCATACTGCAGAGATTCTAACAAACTGATCCAGTACAAATGAGCTGGAGCAGCAGTATGTCCAGATCTCAATCTACAAATCAATAAAATTTCTGTGTGGGACAAATGGACTCCAACAAACCACGTTTGGTTTATTTGTGATTTCTAGAGAAATTATAAAAAAACTTGGAGAAACGGGCCATTAATTGACTAACATCAGCGTAATTTTTCGATCAATCAAAACCTGAAATTACAAATAATGAATTAATAAACAACATTGACATACAAATAATAATCTTTACTGTGTGAAGTATTATCAATTTATTTGAAAAAAAAAATTACTTCAAAAATAATTCTATGAATGTAAGTATATAATGGAATTGATTGTAAAAATGACGACAACACGCTTTGCCCGAGTTTATTTTGTACTTTTTTCAGTATACATCAAAATGTTATTATTAAGTGTTTATTTAATTTACGAAAGATCTTAGAAACATCAGAACGAAACAATCTGGTAGAGTAAGATTTCCTGCGAGGGATTTAAAGGAATCAGTCTTGTGGAAACAGGAAATGGACATAAGTCTCAGAACAAGTTTCAAATTTCAACTGCAGCAACGACGGATGTCAAGAAGTATAGTATATAAATGCCTTCGTAGTATGAAACTGACTGAAAATGCATTGTCGACGTCATCTTAAGTTTAAGTTTGCTAAACTATAAACTATATAAATAATGTTTTAATAATGAAATTATTCAGCATTACTTATTCTTGTGTTAAGGTTTATAGTAGAAACTGAAAGATTAAGTAGAGCCAGACAAGTTTTCAGAATATGTTACACTTTGCTTCACGACTGAAAATTAACAGTGAATTTGAGAACAGTTATATAACCCATATTTTCAGTAATTTGAGTTCTGTTATTTAACAGAAAGGCAGAACAAAATTATATTCAGGAGTGTATCACTTAACTCATTTCTCCAGTATTGCATAAAGGTTTCATAAAAAATCATTCTTTTGTATTTGGAGATTAATATTAATATTTTTATTTACTTTTTAATATAAGAAATCTTATTCTTGTAATATGCATAATTACACAGTAATATTATTTTT
This sequence comes from Athripsodes cinereus, assembly GCA_947579605.1. NCBI lineage: Eukaryota > Metazoa > Arthropoda > Insecta > Trichoptera > Leptoceridae > Athripsodes > Athripsodes cinereus. Next base: position 14,850,845 of record OX388317.1, on the reverse strand, counting down.
ATGCCGTGAAGCACCCGGTATAGTATTGGTCTCCCACTCTTTTCCGTAAGTTTTCAAGTGTCCTGTAAAAGGCAGGTATTCAAAAAAATAAAGACATTTTTTAATAATAATAATTTATGAAATGAATATTACACAATGTTTATCAACGACAATAACAATACATTTATTAAAATTTACGGTTAATTTTTCTAATTACATCTCAAATTCAGTGATGAGGTTTGACACCTAACTCGAATGTCTTAATTTTTTATTAGCACAGAGAAGACGGTATGCATGTTTATTATTATGTAGTCATTCTGCTGGCTACTTCACTTGTGGGATATGTCGTGATGGTATGGTGTAGTAGTAGTAAAAATAGAAGATATTATTTTTCTTTAACAATAATCACATTTGTCATTATATAAAGCAAATCCCGATCACATTAAACCTGTTTGGAAGATAATAAGCAGCAATTTACTTTTTGTAAAAGATATACAAGCATTTTATATTGCTAGGATATTTTCACACAAGTGTATTGCAAATCTTGTGTGTACTAAAAATATATGTCTTTTTTTATAAAGCGGGACAAAATAAATTAAATATTTGATTCGATATCATAATAATATTATGTTTACCATAGACAATGTTATGAAACAGGACAATCGGAAGAACAACCACAGGCAAGAGATACGACTCCCGGTTCCACCTTCAGTGTTCCCATATGTGTCGATTTAATAACACGATGACCTGAATACACGGCAGTTTAACCACTTCTAACCACAAAACACTATTGGATTAATAACACATCCTACCTACATGGTAATAATATCGACATGTATGTTGATAACAGATGTTGTTAACGTGGTTTAAACGGCAAACTGTTTAAATTGTTTAGGCTGATTGTAATCATACACACAGTTATAGACACACACTCAATCACCTACATTTACATATATTGTTATCGACTAGCTATCATACGAAATCTTCACAATAATGTTCTCTAATATGTCTATAATCAAATCGGTAGTGAAATTGCAATATTCGTATCTATATAGAAGTTTGTAAACATATTATGTCTTAAGTTTACCAACAATTTATCAAACAACTTTGATATCGTTTGATATTTGTTAACTTCAATAATATCTAATTGAATTATTTTTTATAACCTCACGGCCATTTAGGCAAATGAAGCTGTATTATTATCTTAATACACATCGCCCTCAATGCTCCTCTCGGGAGCACAGGGCAGAAACCAGCCTCCTCCATTCAGAGCGTCTCTGCGCCAATTGCGTCACCTCTTTCCACGACATTCCCTGCGCTCTAATGTCGTTGTCATAGGAACGGTGTATTATGAAAGAGGTACGCCCGGGCCGACGGAACCCTTGCGGACGGAAGAACAGTGCTCTTTTTGGCCAACTATCATTGGGCATTCTCAAAACATGTCCCAACCAGAACCATCGTCTCTCCTGTATTATGGAGACTACAGATATCTGCTGGGTGCGCCGGCTCAAAACATTATTTGTAACATGTTCATACCATTTGCCATCCAAAATCCTTCTAAGACACTTGTTTTCAAAGCTTAGTATCTTCCGCTCTTGAGCCTTGGTTAAGTGCCAAGATTCACAGCCATATAGAAGAATTGGGATGATAATACTTAATATATGTAAATATAATAACGAGGTACTAAAGATTCTAGAATATACTTGATTTTTTGTTTGTATTGCGCATTTTTTTTAGTTTATGATTCTTTTCAACATTCATCGGAGCTGTTTTTAAAAGACTATGAAAAGCTTTTTTATTGCTTCCTTTTCAGTACTTACGGTGAAAATTTCGTAAAATGTAACTATAAGCTATAAGGATTTGAAAATAAGCTGCTTCGCAAATAATCATAATTATAAATAACAAATTACTTTGAATTGCGTGTATAACATTATATGCATCAATAACATATATGTACACTGTCATTATTAAATAAATCCTTTGCAGACAAAGTAACGTTGATTTGATACTGTTTTATAAATATCTCCACTTCTACGAAACGTAACTTTATGTTTTAAATCAAAGACTTCTTTACGCGTTGTAAATAATTTATCTTAGAAACTGAAATGTGCATTGTTTCAATTCACTGAATATTGAAATATCACATATTTTGTAGACAAACAACCTCACAAGGTATAAACAACCAACTCTATAAATTGATTCGTTTTTTTATCTATCTATCTCTACCGTTTCTATAGTTTCTCGTTGTTTTAGAAAATTATGTACAAATAAAGATCTTTGATTAATAAAGTATGAATAACCAACTCTATAAATTGATTCGTTTTTTTATCTATCTATCTCTACCGTTTCTATAGTTTCTCGTTGTTTTAGAAAATTATGTACAAATAAAGATCTTTGATTAATAAAGTATGAATAACCAACTCTATAAATTGATTCGTTTTTTTATCTATCTATCTCTACCGTTTCTATAGTTTCTCGTTGTTTTAGAAAATTATGTACAAATAAAGATCTTTGATTAATAAAGTATGAATAGCCAACTCTATAAATTGATTCGTTTTTTTATCTATCTATCTCTACCGTTTCTATAGTTTCTCGTTGTTTTAGAAAATTATGTACAAATAAAGATCTTTGATTAATAAAGTATGAATAACCAACTCTATAAATTGATTCGTTTTTTTATCTATCTATCTCTACCGTTTCTATAGTTTCTCGTTGTTTTAGAAAATTATGTACAAATAAAGATCTTTGATTAATAAAGTATGAATAACCAACTCTATAAATTGATTCGTTTTTTTATCTATCTATCTCTACCGTTTCTATAGTTTCTCGTTGTTTTAGAAAATTATGTACAAATAAAGATCTTTGATTAATAAAGTATGAATAGCCAACTCTATAAATTGATTCGTTTTTTTATCTATCTATCTCTACCGTTTCTATAGTTTCTCGTTGTTTTAGAAAATTATGTACAAATAAAGATCTTTGATTAATAAAGTATGAATAACCAACTCTATAAATTGATTCGTTTTTTTATCTATCTATCTCTACCGTTTCTATAGTTTCTCGTTGTTTTAGAAAATTATGTACAAATAAAGATCTTTGATTAATAAAGTATGAATAACCAACTCTATAAATTGATTCGTTTTTTTATCTATCTATCTCTACCGTTTCTATAGTTTCTCGTTGTTTTAGAAAATTATGTACAAATAAAGATCTTTGATTAATAAAGTATGAATAACCAACTCTATAAATTAATTCGTTTTTTTATCTATCTATCTCTACCGTTTCTATAGTTTCACGTTGTTTTAGAAAATTATGTACAAATAAAGATCTTTGATTAATAAAGTACTTACATATTTATTTTTACCTTTTGCCTATTCTCAATTTACATTAGAAAAAAAATGATTTACCACTTTTAATTGTTTTATAACGAGCCGTTTTAATTTCCATAAATTAAACATAGTCAGATGAAGTCTACTATCAGTCATACAGTTGAGATTGTCCTACAAAGAAATTTGACAGGTGCAGGGAACTGTGAAATCTACATATTTAGTGATTCCGAATATAAAGGAATAAACTTATTGATTACATGGATGCAAATTAATTTCACTATAGATGTATGAAATTTTGTGTGCATAGATAAAACGCAAACGATTATTCAACGCATGCTATGTTTAGATTTGTTTGACAAAACTAAGATGAATAGGTACAAATCATTACAGTATTTCCAGTATGGAGAAAATATCGAGTAGAATATACACTTGCCCTCATACATATTAACGGAATAACCCAATATATCTACAGGGATATATTATATGGATCTTGATTATAGCGATCATTCTTTAACACAGCCACTTAAATCAGTAGGTAAATTCATTCGTCGGTTTGGGATAAGATCAAGATGATTAAAAAAGCATGATCCTAGTTAGAAGTAAATAGGTATATACCTATCCAGCTATGTATGTATATGGGAGGGTATTATATAGTTATGCACTGGTAGAGAGAGGAGAGATACAGTGAATAGTTCATTAGATAGGTATTGGTGAATATACCACAAGCATCCCAAAGGCAAACACCATTGTCTCCTTGATTAATAGTCCGAACCTACTTGGAGGGAGGTCCTTTTTCCCAATGTGCTCCCAGACAAGCCGCTTTACATTAATTGACGCGGCCCAGGCTATTCATTACATCGCCCCTCGTGGGATGCCCCGCTCCGCAATGAGGAGACAATCTCATTTTTTATTACTCCTACGTTGTTATATTGTACTACCAACTTTCAAATGCTTTTTTATCCCGTAGAAACATTCAAAGAAAAACCACAGTTTTTACTGTTACTCTATTGAAACCTTAGTATTTTTGCCTATTATGATAGTGAGCCAAAATATAATTAGGAAAACAGTTAGTTCTAATGACGACAAAATAATTATAAACGTGCAAGACCCTTCCAGATAAATAAGAACTTTTTAATTTATTTTTTTACTTGAATTATTACATTTATTTTCTACACGAATTTAAATTCGCTATCTCAATTTCAGTGTACCTACACCATTGACGAGCTTTTCAAGTTAAAATGTCTAGAAATTGTTACATAGTTAATGCCCTTAAAAAAAGTGTAAATATGAACTTAATAACAAATTTATATTAATGAGAGGTGTTGAGAATACAAAATAACGATATATATGGACAATTTGTAAAGCGCCGTTTACTCATAACATGACCTCAAAGGCGCTGTATATCGTATCCATCACCCGAAACTCCCAGCAAAAAGGTGTGTCTTCAGCCCTCTTTTAAAACTCTCTCCATTCACCTCCTCTCGCAGACACAGAGGCAGCTTGTTCCAACATCTGGGACCCGCAACACTAAACGCTCTATCTCCAAAGCCTGTATAAAACGAAAGGTATAAATCTCTGTATTTATAATAATAATTGCACTTTTGTCAAAAGGGTTAGAACTTCATATATAGAATAATTCGAACAACAGGCACTACATATTGTATTAATCGAGGAACCAGATTTGGAGAATGAGTTAAGAGTAAATTTCTAGAGAAATTGATTAAATGCTTTGACGCTCTTGATACCTTAGAAGTATCTTAAACAATAACTACATACTCGTATCAAAGTGAATGAGTATGTATACATAAGTGGAGTAGTAACAATCTTACATGTGAATAGCTGAAGAAATAATTTATATCTTGGATAGAGAACTGTTAATGTGTATTTTTTACCAGATTTGGTTAGGAATTTTGTACTAATTATACAAATAAGAAATATTGAACTAAAAGTTTAGGTTTGTAAGATTATAAGGTAACATTGGATTGAATTTAAGTAAATCATCATCATCATCATCATCGTCCCTTGGACTCTCGGAAACGCAGGACAGAAACCAGCCTCCTTCATTCAGAGCGTCTCTATGCCAATTGAATTACCACTTCCCTCGACATTGTCCTAGCACTAGGATGTCATAGAAATGGTGTATTGTGATAATATATATCTTCTATAATAATTACCTACATCTTATTGTATTTGATGTTTTCAGTCGTTTTTTTTCAAGGCAGATAAGAAATTTTTTAGAGCAGCGATCAAAGGTAGGCAGGAAATTATTTAAACACTTCAGGCTAGATGGTCTGATCATGAACTAAAAGAACAGAAATGGTTGAAGTACGCTCAAAGTAGAGTTTTGAATAGCCAAGTTGGAAGTCGATTTTCAGTTATGGCGAAAGTAGTATGGTATCGTGCAGTCGAAAAAAAATAGGTATTTTCCATACCTGTTTATCTTTCAAATACAGAGTTGCGCTTGAAAATGACAATCGTCAACAGAAATGAGTAACATATGTTTTACTGGACTTGCATTGGTTAGTTTTTACCCTTATGTATGTTTTTTTTTTTGTATAATTTTATTTGAACGTGCATGATGTAGACACGCTTAATTGGGGGGTTGGCCTGACCAGATCAATGTGTCTTTTTTTCTTATTTTATGAATGTTTTGTCAACTCTCTGTGTGTGTCTCTGTAGAGTAAATAAATAAATAAATATGCAAAAACAGGGTGAATGTTCTATAAATGCTACTACTTTTACTACGATATTATCGCGGCATATCCTACCAGTGGGGTCAGCAATTCAACTGCATTAAATAAACATGCAAGCTGGCTTCTCCATGCCAACAAAAAATTAAAGCATTTAATGTGGTAGTAAACCTCATCGATGAATTTGAGATGCAAGAATTTCAAACCTTTAAATCATTTAATTCTGTAAATACAACAATTTCGACTAAACATTGAAAAATCTAATTTTTGACGATATTAACCCAGATAAGCCGGCTGTACGTTTTATCGAACACTTGTCGATCACTTGTTCACGTGATGTTCCTGCTTTAGTAAAAAATAATAAGGATGATTTTGCTAGTTTAGTTGCATAAGAGAGACATATTTTATAACATCTATTAGTTTATAACTGTCAGTTCGAATAAGTGGGCGTGTTTTAGAGATTTGTACTCAGCAATTAATTTTATAACAATGTCGCTGCCATCTTCAGGTCGAGAAACCTTATTTATTTTTAAATATTTTAATTATTATTATGATTTCCTTATATTAAAATATGCAATTATTGATAGTGCGAATTGAAATATCAAATAACTTTTAATTTGCAATACTTATCACCATCCAAAAATTGGTGTACGTTTAATCGTACAACCGGAACATACCCGTGACATCTGTAGTACTAATTGTCATAATAATATAATATGGATATATCGCAGTCTATTTTGTCAATACTAATTTCCAAGTATATGTGTACGGTCGCAATCATATTTCATTATCATTTTTGATTCTCAATTTGATATTTTTTTACGTCTACATTGACTGTTAATGAAATATTGACTATACTTAAAGAGGATGATCCAGCAAATGAACGATGTGATGTACATTTTTATGCTTCCACCCGACAATGCATGCGATTACAATACAGATGAAGATGAAATGTCTCTGCATAATTTACCTAGATCACGGTTAAGAGCTCCACCTGTAGTCGTATTCTACGGAGTACCCAATTATGAAGGATATGTTACGGCCCAACTGGAACAGATCTCGACATTAAAATACCTAGGAGTAGAATTCTCGGACAAAAATGACCATATTTAATAAAATATACCGGCCTATCCGACACCAGATTTGGATGCTTATGGAGAGCGTGAGATCAAGGTTACAGGCAGCGGAAATGCGGTTCCTCATGGAAGTGGCTGAGATGTCATTGAGAGACCGTATAAGGTATACGTAAGTTCGTGAGGCTCTCAAGGTGGAACCAGTATTCCTGCATATAAAGAGGTCGCAGTTGCGATGGCTGGGTCACGTGCTCCGCATGCCGGAAGACATATTACCACTTAGATCTTTGGAGGCTGTAAGAGAGGGCAGAAGACCAGCGGGCCGCTCTAGAAGAAGTTGGCAAAGGCAGGTGTCGAACACGTGTGACTTGGTTTGGAGTGGCCAGATGTCCTGGAAACAGCGGTGGACAGGGATCTCAGGAGGAGGAACCTTGGCGCAATGGGCCCCCGACCCAACTAGGACAAGGGGAAGAAGATGTGATGCGATGTGTGATGACCACTTATGTCTTGTAAGTTTTACAAAAAATACGAATAAAATTTGCTCGAAAACTCAAAAACATCGCGGTAGGTACATATATTGGAGTATTCTGATAGCCTCAAGGGTGCTCTATCTCAAGACTTCCGCCTGACCTTTCTTCTCGGGACACTCTGTATGTACACTTTGCCTGTTGGCAAATCATCAGAAATAAAATAATACAAATAAATCAACATTTTCAAAGATTTTGTCATTTTTTCATATACTCGTATTTAGGTGGTGTATGTTCCTATTGTACGTTTAAACGAACACTAAATATTTTTCAATAAAACTTTAAAAATTGAAGAATTTTTTTTTTTATTATTTTTTACTACATTTTTACATATACAACTACCACATATTAAAAAATCACGACCATCCGAAAAAAAATTTTTTTTCAGGACTGTCTGGGTTAAGTATTTTTTAATTCCAGTTTTTCTAAAATCGTGTTTTTAGTTCGGAGTACGACCTATCATTAACTCTGTTACATAGTAGGATTGTCTATCTAAATAATACGAGTAATTATTATTATTATTATTTTTAAAGGTACCTATGTAAATATATCTACGTTTGTAGATTTCTAAAGGAATTTGTTTAAAATTCTGATTAAGTGCTTGAACAATTTATATTATCGTTATTATTATGTTCGAATGGATTTATAGGGGATTATGTACGGAACAACAATGAAGGCGAGATACAATCTGGAATTACCTCAAACATTATAATATGTATGTATTATTATGTACATACATATCTCTATACTGTTTATTTTCACATAATGGTAGATTTGTATGGGGTACTTATTAATAGTAATAATAATAATTGAGGTACACGATACGTATATAGTTTATCTTCAATGGTTTTCCGTTTGTGGAGGTATTTCCACGGTAAATAGGAATCATTAAGTATAATTAATACTAATATATCAGTATCGGTTTTAATGCAAATAATTAAGGTACTAAAGTAAGACGTGATATTGAAGTTTACATAGAATACATACATAATATTTGTCTTGTTATTTTCCCTTTTGATGTTCCTTTAAACACTACATGGAGAGGGAAACTAGGGGTTTATAAGAAGACATTTATTATTATTAAATAATAAAATATTACAAAACATTGTTTTGCTTCCACTTAACTTCGTTTAAAGGTCAGAACGTTTTCGAACGATATTTGTTCATTATGGACATTATGACAATGCAATACTGAGCTCATTATAAAAATCAAACTTAATAACTTAAAGATTTTGTTTAATTTACATACATGCAGCTCGTCGGTATCCTGGAGGTAGAGTCTTGGCCTCATGAACATGAGGTAGGGGATCGATCCCAGGTGCATTAAGATGTATTTGGGTTTATAACAAAAATCCAGATACATCATTTAAAAAAAACATTTAAGTATTTAAATAAATATTCAATCTTCTTTGTTGTCTGAGGATCATGACCATCATTTGTATAGGTGTGGACAAAATGCTTCCAGCAACTCCGATCCTCCGCTCTTCGCAGCGCCTCATGCAAGGTCCCCCCTTTTGCCCCCTTACTCCATCTCATTGAGGCGCTCTCTAGCTCTATTGCTCTCCACACTTCCAGTCAGAACAAGCCTCTCCAGGTTGTCTGGTCCTCTCCGTTCGATGTGCCCAAAGTACTCTAGAACACGGCGCATGCATATGGTGAATATTACAATCTTTGCGAGCATTCTAAAATAGTAAAAAGTATTAAGCAGTGTCAATAAGAATCTTAAACGCTTGAAGTAGCTACCCAAATGATCATACGAAACTCATAAAAATTGCAGACGTCCACCAAAATATATCGTATTTATAACTTTTCCCAAAATATATACATATTTGTCTCAATATTAAACCAAGATGAGTAAACAGCCATGTTCAATTATAGATATTGCTTTACAATGGAAAATTAGCCTTCTTATTATTATGGCGTGATTGTTTCATACAAACTTGAGGATGTGTGTTCTCTAATTATTAGGTAGGTATGTATATGAACATTGGTATCTAATACAAAGCAATTGTAGTGATTCGAGTAGGTATATCGGAAACCGAAGTATGTATCTGTGTATGTAAGTTAGTAGTAATATAATTAGAATAGTATGTAATAAAGTAGTATTTAGCACCGCAAATAGTTTCTTATTGGAAAGTTTCGACATGAATTGATATTACCTAGGTATTTTCTGGTTTTAGTAACTGTTATGGAACATTATATTATTATTATTATGTTTCACTAAATTGATGCAATATCTCTAAGTTAGAACATTCGACTACACAAATATAAGTATTTAAATTGATTATAACATACCTAAAAATACCACACATCTTTTGGATTGCTACAGAGAGAGATATACGTGTAAATTGTGTAAATACGTGTAAAAAAAAGTACGTCGGTAGCCTGGAGGTAGAGTCTCGGCCTTCAGAACAAGGGGTCCGTGGTTCGATCCCAGGTGCCGGCAAACTCCCCTTTCACGGCACAAGCTTTTAGCTTAGTGTGAAAGGTGTATAAGGTTGTATTTGGGTTTATAACAAAACCCAGATATATCTTTTTTTTTTAAAAAAAAAAAAAAAAAAAAAAAAAAAATAAAAAAAAAAAAAAAAAAATATATGAGCTTAAAACTATTCTAAAAAAACTTGTATTTTCTCCTAGTTTTCAAATAAATAATGGTAAAGAAAAGGGAAGATTTATAATTTATAAATAAAAACTTTAAAATGTACTCCGAATTTCTAGAAGAAGTACTCTTAATTTTACAAATCTAACAAACCTTTAACTAACCACGTCATCTATTCTGAAATTTATCTAATAAATCATCTATCCGTAAATACGTATCGATAAACTAATCATTTACTTGTCAACCATGCATCTCAAAGCTCTGGAAGTAATAAACAATTACCTATATCATTGTTTGTAACACTTCATTTTAAATTATCAAATAAAATAAATATTTGTTATTATTGTTTTATGTTGCTTGTCGCTTGTTCAATGCGTGCATCATCCCAATCCTTCTATATGGCTGTGAGTCTTGGCACTTAACCAAGGCTCAAGAGCGGAAGATACTAAGCTTTGAAAACAAGTGTCTTAGAAGGATTTTGGGTGTCAAATGGTATGAACATGTTACAAATGATGCTGAGCGCCGGCGCACCCAGCAGAGACCTGTAATCTCCGTAATACAGGAGAGACGATGGTCCTGGCTGGGACATGTTTTGAGAATGCCCAATGATAGTTGGCCAAAAAGAGCACTGTTCTTCCGTCCGCAGGGGTTCCGTCGGCCCGGGCGTCCCTCTTTCACAATACACCGTTCCTATGACACCGATATCAGAGCGCAGGGAATGTCGTGGAAAGAGGTGACGCATTTGGCGCAGAGACGCTCTGAATGGAGGAAGCTGGTTTCTGCCCTGTGCTCCCGAGAGGAGCGTTGAGGGCGAGATGATGATGATGTTTTATGTTACTGTGAGTATAGATCAGTACCTGATGATGCGAACTCGGAGTCCGCGAAACCGGTCGTGCGTTAGTCTTACTCAACAGTAACATAAAACAAAAATAATAAATATTTATTTTATTTTATTTGATAATTACCTTTATTCTTAGAAAGATTGGTTTAAACGGAAAAGTCGAAATTCAATAAATATGTATTGTTAACGTAATATAATGTTATCATGTGTCAGTAATCACTTATTTCAGTTATCATTTGGAATTACCTTTGAAACATTGAAGATCCACTAGACATTGAAATGGAGGACAATTCGCTTCTTAAATTTAATTCTAAAACCTCATATTCGAATTATCGTAAGAAATATAGCTACGTTTCAGAACAAAAGAAATAGACTTCTCAGACATTTTTTTTTCAATTTTAATTAGTTTCTGGATAAAGTAAAACTGTTAAAAAAAACTAAAACTCTAAAAATTTAATTTTTTACTTCAAATACGCAACTACGCAAACGTTTATCTGGGAAAAATAACATCGCATATTTTATTTGGTACTGATTTAAATATTTGAGTGAATCGTTCAACTGTGACAAATTTATGAAAGACCCAGACAATTCCTTGTTCAATGAACAGATGACGGCCTTTTATTTAAATTAGAATACTATACTTACCAACAAAATTTGTAAAAAAATATAATTTACACAAATTACTCTCTTTATCAAATTCAGTTAGCAATGTCGACTTACTTAACAACAGACCAAAACAATAAAGATATTTCAAAAGTTGTTGGGAAAAATATTAATAAAACATAGTTTAATAAAACTCAAATATTTCAGATGTGGAAAATACCACAGATACTTATGCAGTAGATAAGGACAAATTGGCAAAAAAAAGATAATCACAATAATACAGATCGTAAGAGAATCATTATATCTCATTCAATGCTTGATCATAATTATGAGGGGAGCCGATGCGTCCAGCGAAAGCATCATGTACTATAAATAAATGGCAGGTAAAATGTACACGATCTCATGCATTGTATTCGTGGCGGGTCGAGCGTTCTTTTATGGTGCTGGGACTTGAGTAAAAACACATTTTAGCGTTACGTTTTCGTGTTCCAATCGTTCGAGTATAGACGACGTTGCGCCAAAGTGACAATTTTCGTAACTATTGTGTATCTTAGCAATGAAATTGACACTTGCTTGCAACGTCGTCTGAAATTCAATCGCTAACGGAACGAAAACGTACGGACACACATGATAATCGTTAATTTTTCAAAATGTAATTATTACGTAGGTATGTTAATCGCGAATTTTATTAAATATACTTACCTAATTATTAATCGAAAATCAATAATCGGAAATAGTTAGAAAATAAGATCGTTCTTTTCTATTCTCTCAAGGCCATCCAAAATTCATCCTTTTCAGCACGTGTAGGTTTGTAATTATTAAAATGTCTGGGATGTTTTCATTTATTTTACATTCTCAATAATTTCAGTAAGTACATAGGTACCTATTCATGTAAAACAGGACAAAAACTTTTCGTGTAAATGAGAAAAGTTATTTTTTACCATTTTCCATTCCACGCATAAAAATAAAATTTCTATTATTTTATTAAAATGTTCAACGTTTCTCTATGTTTCATGCAATGAAGAAATTGATCATATTTCATGAATCAGTCAATCTTATCAAATCAAATTAATTCTTAAAGTATAATTTTGCAAATAAAAAAGTTTATGGTAAAATTTATGTAACGGAAAAGTTAATGAAAAGCAGGTTTGTCCCATTCGGTTTTTACTTTCAGTCGACCCAACATTAAATACTCATTCTAAACATCGGTTGAAAATATTATAGATTATAATTATATTTATCATGTATTAACCAGTCCCTCTTTCACAATACCCCGTTTCTATGACAAAGACATCAGAGCGCAGGGAATGTCGTGGGAAGAGATGACGTGATTGGCACAGAGACGCTCTGAATGGAGGAAGTTAATTTCTGCCCTGTGCTCCCGAAAGGAGCGTTGAGGGCAATGATGATGATGATGTTTAATCATACCTACGAAATATGACATTGAAAACGATTTTTTTTCAAATACTTATAATTTTTTTTTCTCCATTTTAAAAATTCCATTAGTAAATGAAAAAATGCAGGAGCTGAATAGATTTTTTATTACTGCATGGAACAGATTGCTCGCAGACCTCAAAGAGAATCAGTCCATCACCACATTTAGGACCAAGTTGAAAACGCTACTGTTCAGGAGAAGTCACTCATCATTATTAACTTTTACACAATTTCATAAAGTTATGCGCTTTTTCAATCATCTGCAGAAAATTAAAAAGTTACAACCAACAAACTTCACCTTTTTGAAAAGCCTCGCGTAAATATGAAAAACATATCGTGTAAAATGCAGATGTCCACTGAATAGAGGCTCTGTAATATTCATGTTTATGAGAGAGACAAGAATTCTGGAAAATTAGTCTTCATACTCGTATATTACTACAGTGGCGGAATTAACATTTTTATGGTGATCAAAATCTTGTATGACAAGTAGTATCTAGCGATCCGAATGCTGGGTTTTGAGTAAAAAGGACGAGGCATCCCTATTAATATTTGAAAGAAGGATACTCAGAAGGATATTCGGACCTATGCGGGACAACGGAGTTTGGAGAACTCGGTACAACGAAGACGTCTACAACTTGTACGATGAGCCAAACATAATAAAATGTATCAAAGTTGGAACACTGAGATGGGCTGGGCACGTGGAGAGAATGAGTGAGGAAAGAGTGCCAAAAAAAATCCTCCACACAAGACCACAAGGTAGACGTAGCGTTGGTAGACCCAAACTCCATTGGATGGATGGTGTACGGAAGGATGTGGACATCATTGGCTTCAGGGATTGGAGGAGTACATGCCAAGATAGGGGGAGATGAAGCGAATGTTTGAGGAGGCCAAGGCTCACAACGGGCTGTAGAGCAACTGACAAAAAACAAAAAAAAATTGTATACGCTTATATTATTAATATATTATAATTTTGTAAATATCGTTTGTATATTATTATATAATAAATGTGTTTTTTTAGTAATAAGGTGTGTATGTAATATCATTAATTTGTAAATTTTATTTAAATAAAAATATTTGAATTTGAATTATTTTTTGGATATTATTAGTTACTGGTGTAAGATATTATAGGATAAATAAGTAAGTCAATAAATAGTATTACAAAAACTATAGTTTTTATATGGCAAATATTTAATATGGAATTCTACTACCTAAGCACCGACACAGTGAATAAATTTTCTATGGTCATTCCAACAAAAAAAATTATAAAATAATTAAATAGATTCATCAAACTATATCGATATTCAGTATGAATTGATGATAATCATATTAATTTTTTTTATTTATATTTTTGTACCTGCCACTGCTCGACTCATAGTCTCATTTTGTGCAAGAAGAACTGTTTCATTATGCGGAGCAAATGAACCTTGCAGTGTTAGACTAATCACCCACTCAGTGTCTCGCAAAAAGAAACTTGAATTTATTTTTAACGCTGATTATTATTTAAACTGTAGTTTTCATCTTCCTCTTTTTAAACTCAAAATAACTAAGTTATGACATTATTATTTGATCCTGGGTCCTGGGAATGAATGTCTTGCAAGGAGTTGAAAATCTTACGGATGTTAATTAAATGCTTTGTTAATTACCTAAATACTAATAAAATATTTGAAACCAAGAATCCAACGAAAATAAACTTCCATAACATATTCATAAATTTTAGATTTTTGGACAGTTCATGATCCCACATTGAATTTAAATTAACAATTTTATATAAGAAATTGCTTTTGAACAAAAAGCAAATTTTTCTAAAATTGATTTGTGCAAAAATTACTATGCAAAGTGACGATAAGCGAATTCAATCAAGTGGAACCTTCGATTTTTAATTTATATAAATATTTATTTCAATAAATTTATGTGAAATAGGATTGTTAGATAGTATGAAAATTTAAGAAATTTTAATTAATATTCAATATTTTAAACGTAGTCTCAAAAATCATTTGACTAAACTTAATCTTATATAATTATCATTATCCCTTATCAAAGTATTTATTCAAATGAATAAGTATTAATAATAATACAACTCAACCGATTCATAGATTATCTTCAGTTAATTATAAAGTTGTACAAAGAGACGGGGCACGTAGTGTATTAATTTTATGGTTGAGATTATAGCAATAAAACAACAATGCCCCCCAAGGGACTAATTGAGACTAAATGATGACAGAGTCAAATGTAATGCAATTAGAAAGGATTCCCTCTTGTCGTGTCGTTGATGTGTAGTAATAGCACTCTTCCTTATTCTTTACATTTTTAATTTTATTTATACAAATATAAATTACTGAGTTCATTGATTACCTTCGTTGTCTTGTCGTTCCATTTAGTTAATATCTTTTTTCTTCTTGTATCCAAGACAAATTTTCGGAATCAAATGAATTATATACTTTTTTATATCACTTCTTTTTTTATAAACAAAATATGGAGATCATGTGTAAAATTTTCGATAATATTAAATTCTGCGAAATTTTACATACCGCATTTAATTTATAAAATAGGTATATTTTCTGTTAACAATATTTCAGTAACATCACAAGTGCTGTTAAGTCATTCTTAGCCACAAGAGCTTTTATTGCTGGATATGAAGGTCTTATCATAAATCTTGTTTCTGGATCTTGCTTTATATTATTTGACGTCGATACTCCAATTTTTCTGTACATACTTACTAACTTTTCGGGTCTGGACTTCAGACCTTAATTTAATTTTTTAATTTATTCAAAATAAAACCACAAGACAGCAATCAGGATTGCTGGTATCAGAGGTAAAACCAATAACAAATATCAAAGCAAAATAAATAAATATATATATATTTATATAATAATTCAAGAGTTTTTTGTGTTTACGCTGTGGAAATCCATTTTTAATTTTATCAAATAAAATATAAAAATATATTATTGAGCACTGTTTAATCTCCACTATGTTAGGTTAAATACCGAACGTTTTCGCCTATACTTGTAGGCATCTTCAGGGAAACTGAAGTTTCCCTGAAGATGCCTACAAGTATAGGCGAAAACGTTCGGTATTTAACCTAACATAGTGGAAATTAAACAGTGCTCAATAATATATTTTTATATTTTATTTATTAAAATTATATATTTATATATATATAGACATAAGTAATACATTTGACATTAAAAAAAAACTTACACAAGTATGCCTATAATGAAAATACTTTGTAGGTACTATAGATAGTACGAACTATTATAAAGAGTATCATGTATGTAGTGTTGGATGTATCAACAGTTTTGTAGTTACTAGTTATGTAATATAATAGTAGAATACATAGTTCTCATGATGGGTAGCATAAGTAACTATCTTGAAATATCAACATCATAATAGATATGACAGGAGCTGCCAAGCGAGCAGTGAATTCACACTCATACATATTAACTTCATTATTATGTCGTATGTTGTGTCATACACGCTAGGAATTTTCTGATTTGTAATACATGAGAAGCCTTCTAAATATACTACGTACACTTATAGCTGAGTCACAAATATTAGTATTAAAAAAGTATCCATATAAATAATTGTAAGTGCTATTATATTTATTTTTCATTTTATTTCTTTATTTATTTATCATCATTCATATAACAAATAAAACAAAGCGATATACACAAGAAAAAATGTGATGATGTGCAGTGGCGAGATTATCACTATATAGTGATTTCTTCTATCTAACCACGAATGTAATGTAATTTAATGGTATAAAGTACAAAACAGAAGACAACCATAAATATGGTTTATAAAAATAAGCCGTTCATAACTCAGCTGTCATCCACAAACATGTACCACAGTTAAGTCAATTATTTAAGTATCGTAAATTCCGCTCATTCATCTGTTCTCACTTGCATATCGCACAAGCAGCCGTCACTAACACACAAAAACATAGTTTGAAACGTATTAATTATAAGTACAGATAAAAACTATTAATAAAAGAAAGAAAAGAAGAAGAACACATACAAAAACTTGTAATGTTTGAAAAAAAAATGTTAAAAAAAAAATATTAATAAAAGATATAAAAAAAATAAACATACAAAATCCTGTATTGTTTGAAAAAGATAAAATATTAAAAAAAGAGTACCGATAGGAAAAATTTAAAAGATAGACCAAATATGATGAGATTAAGATCACTTGGGGGTTAGGAATGTGTTATAAAAGTAAATTGACATATTTCTTTTATTTTAAAACGTACATTGTTCCGTGAAGTCCCGGCAAAAAATAATGTCCCATTCACTTTGAAAGTTTTCCAGTGTCCTGTAAAAGTAACAAAGAATTCGTGGAAAATCAAGACATTTGACATCTTCAATTCAGCGATGAAGCTTGCCAACCATCTTGAATGTCTTAATTTTTTGTTGCCACAGTGCAGACAGCTTGCATGTTTATTACACGCAGCTGTCCGCTGGCAACCCACGTGTGGGATATGCTATAATGGTGTAGTAGTGGTAATTGTACTATTGGTGCTAATGGTGTAGTAGGGGTATTGGTTTTACATAAATGTATTATTTTGTTGAATTTTTGTTTGTATCATTTACTATATTACTATTCACAATGTATTTTTATGATATTACTGTATGCACATAGATATTGAGTATTTTATTGGTGGAAACATTGTTATTGTTAGTGTATTGAGTTTTATGTATGTTTTCTATATCTTTCTTTTTTTCTGTCAAAGGCTATTATGGCCGTCCATTGTATTAATAAATAAATAAATAAATAAATAAATAAATAAATTGTAGTTAGAGTCGCTATAAATCTCCCATACACGTCGCCGTAAATTTCCTATCTCAACAATAGTATAATGCTATCATATATTATTTGATAAGAAATTTATTTCTTTATAATGAAAATGAGCCAAGATAATAGCGTTGTCAGTCGTTTAAATTGAATTTTCAGGAATATTCTTTCATCTATAACATTAAGTTTAAACAGGACAAAAAAATAGCTTTGTGAAAAATGGGGGGAAAATGTAGGTAGGCATGATATTACAACAGTGTTTAAAAGTGATAATATTTTATTCCATATTTGGATATTTATAATAACAAAAAAAAACAAAAATCGGAAAGCTTTTGATGATGGGTCTTTGACATGTAAGTTCAAAGGTTATTTAGATTCTTGTTAAGAAATAATTACTTAACCTTCTTCTAAAGTATAATCTTTGTGATATGGTTTACATTGGTATAATAATATATCATATTGATTCAAATAAAATTCCAGACTGTTAGTTATGCCACAATTTTTCTTCGTGCAATAAAGGAAAAAAATAGTATTTATTATAATCCCAAATAAACGATGGTCCTGGCTGGGACATGTTTTGAGAATGCCCAATGATAGTTGGCCAAAAAGAGCACTGTTCTTCCGTCCGCAGGGGTTCCGTAGGCCCGGGCGTCCCTCTTTCACAATACACCGTTCCTATGACAACGATATCAGAGCGCAAGGAATGTCGTGGGAAGAGGTGACGCAATTGGCACAGAGACGCTCTGAATGGAGGAGGCTGGTTTCCGCCCTGTGCTCCCAAGAGGAGCGTTGAGGGCGATGATGATGATGATGATGATGATAATCCCAAATACACCCCAGACACCCCTTTATTAAGCATAACGCTTCTGTTGTAAAGGTGGAATTTTACTGCAGCTAGTGGATTTCGACGCGGGATCTCTCGATTGAAAATCCAAAACTCTACTATTAGGCTACCGACCACCTCCAAATATAATAAATATTTCTCGGCAAAACCCACAATTTTCCTAAATTATTGTAAGTTCATATTTGGCATTCTTTCCGTTCCATTATGATATTCTCATTTAATAGCAATCCTAAAATTAAGTTTGTTTCAAATTACAAAACACAATTCGTGCACGTAAATTTAGAATACAGTGATAAAAGTAATGCAAATTTAATACCTGTATTACTATACAGAGTTACAATATGCATTTACTTATTTTATCGTGGTTGAATATAAGATAAAGTGTTTGGTAATAATACAGAGAAGACAAAACTAGTTTCACGTTATGTATTTTCTGACATCCAGTTAGTCCATGTTTAATTACGGAAATAAAGCATGTCACTTTATCTCATTTACATGTGAGCTTTAAGGTAATATAACGTAAACCACTATAATAATTTGTTAACGAGAACTCCTGTTATAACAATAAAATATTTTTATATTTTAGTTGTTATTTCCGAGCGAACACCATCACGATGTTTTATAATGATGCGACTCATCGGTCAATTAGTCAATCCCAATTGCAGCCAATTTCATTACAATTATTTTCCAAATCTTATAAAGTCGACCATGAAGTTCTCCACCAACTTTCTCTATCTTTTAAGCACATATCTCTGATAGGGTTGAGAGCAAGTACAGTGTTAAAACAACCAAAATACACAAATAAATTTAGTGATTGAATACTGCTATACATTCTATTCAAATAATTTGTTCTATGAACGCAGTTGCTTGTTATATTTTCTAGTCAATAAATAGAATAATTGTATTATGGTATAAAATAAACTTAACATAATTAGATAGTTGATTAAAAAATAGTAAATCTGATGTTTGAAACCTATGTACCATCGACATTTAAATATTATATTTTTTTTTAATTTTGCTACTTCTGGTATAAGTTTTATGTTATGTTCCTAAGCTGTTTTAAAATATTTGTTAATTTTCCGCTCAATTTCATGTCTCCTTCAGATAAAACAATTGTGTACTAAATAATAACAAACATGAAGTTATGCTATAATCAATGGAAAGACGAAATATTCCCGACCTAAATTCCTAACTAATAGTTTGATTAATATGATGTTATTTGATAAATGGAAGGGTTAGCGTGATCGTAATTGGTAGGGTATTGTACTCACGGTACAAAATAATATGACTGGCGAATTTGTTATGCTTTCTATATTTCATTTTATAGGAGTAATATACAAATACATAAAACAAATTGATATATCTTTTGTGATAAAATTTGGATATATTATGTCATACACAAAAATTGTATTATGCTATTTATATCGTTAAAGATTCTTCTTAATAGACAAAGCATAAACAAGCATATTTTGTACATACCAAAATTCCAATGGTAGCCAATTCTATCAAGATTATTTACCAAATCCATATAAAGTCGACCATGAAGTTCTTCACGAACAAAGTTATTTAACAGCTATGAAGTTCTTAAACAACCCTATCGGCGTCAAAACAAAATCATCCAGAATCTTCATCATCAAACCAGTAACTGAATGTGACCAATAGTTGTATTTTCAACCAGTAAACCACGATGACTGTAAAACTATAGTTTATTTATCAAACCTAGATTTTTTTAATGAAACTGGGCGTAGTAAACTAGGAAGTGAGTGAAGTACTGCGGTAACTTTTTTATTTACAGGATAGATTTCAAAAGATTTGAATTATTTCATCCTTAATCCGATAGATTCTGTAAAACCAACACTGTACACTAGTACTCGTTTGGAGCGGAATTTAAAAAAATTCTATGTGTGTACGCGAATCGATGAAAGTAGGGACATATTTTTTACGATACCCAAATATTGTCGGATTCATTTTTTTTTTTGTTATTGACGTCATATGTTTTATAAATTTATTTTAGCTGAACGTGAATGAGAATAAAAAAGTTAATAACCGCTTTATTCATTTATTAATTTCAATTAACACAATGCAAATACGTAATTTATTTTAAGAATTCAATAAAATAACCTTTATAAACACAAAATGATGATGTTGGGTTTCTTAAATAAATTACATCAAACGAGGAAATTTGGATCTACATTACATTCCGAAAATAGATTACAATGATTCTCAATGAACAACTAAAATTTTGAGTCTGTTTAACTTAAGTGAATGTTAAAACAGATATAGGTATTTTGTTAATGTGACAGTTATATTAACACTTTATTATATATAAGCAATATACATATACACAACAACACAGGCTTAAAAACCTAAATCAGGAATGCGACGTGCTTACTTAATAAAAAAAGACATGTTCTTCGTAAAGTTTTTGTCTTTTGACATTTTTGTCAAATTAAAAGTTTTATCACTCTCTGTATTTTCAATATATTTTTTGATTGGAGCAGATAGTAAAGAACAGAATAGGTACAGAACAGAATAACTACAAAAAAGACATTCTTGCTAAATAAATAAAAAAACATAAAACTCACTTGATTAACACGTATCATTTTGAAAAAAATCCTTTAGGGGTATTTTACAAGTTTTGAGTAATGCTCTATGTTATGTAACTATGCCTACTTTTACATATAAAAAAATATTAGGTTTTGCATTAAATCCACTTTCTATTGCTTTGTATTATAGCCTACACAATGTACAAGAGATTTTGATAAAATGTACACGAGTTTTATGTGTATGTATGTGTGTTCATATAAATAATATAACAACATGTCGAATGGTTTGCGGATGAAAGGGATTGTTGGACCAAAAACACCTGAAGCGGTGTAGAACCTACCAGAAGCAAGACCCGCATACCAAGTTAGTCCGTTTCTCACGTTTAAACAAAAATAAAATAAAATAAAAATCTTTTGTTTATCACAAAAGACCCCGCCGAGCGTAATGTGTTTGCCGGGAATAAAATATTACGAGAGGATATGTTAGGTAGGTAAAAACAATACGGTTTTATACAAATTAAAATTGCCTAGCCGCACACAAACACCATATGTAGGTACGTATTATTAGGTATTTGTAAAATGTCGAAAGGGAATTGTATCTACATTGTATGTACAAATACCCGATATTTACGTAAAACAGATAGACGATAATAACATTAGTTAGCTACCTACGAGTATTTGTAAATATTTACATATCCCTATACACTACTATACAGTGTTCTTTTTGTTTCTATATACATATAAAAACATACTCTACGAAGTACAAAAATAATCCATAATAAAGTAAAGGTTTAGTCTAACATACTAATGAGTGCCTACTTACTCACCTACTATTTTGTTTTTTGAATGGTTTTTCTTTCCTGATCAATCTCTTAAGTAACGCTTAAAATTGTTGTAACAGGTTTTATTGTGAGTTTTTAATCAAAATATCCGTTTTAGGACTAAAGCTTAAATCTTACTTTAGCAAAAGATGTAGGTATCTATAATTTTACTATATATCCAGTTCACTGATTTGTATGACAGTATTTGTCTTTATAAAAATAGATTTTACATCAGAAAACGACTTCGTGGCAAGAAATTATTTGTAGCGTTGATAATTTTATACACGAAAAGTTATGATGTATTACAACATGATTTCTGTCACTTGACTACTATTTCGCACGAGATCTTCAAAAATGTTGAATACATAATTCTCGTTTACATCTACTTTCATCCACTTCTAAATTTTCTACTTTTAAATTACTTTCGCAGAGACTTACAAAAAATAACTTTTTCAAGATAAAATATAATTATTGATTGAAAGAAAATTCATTCCCCCCCCCCACACCAATTTCACATACTTTCTTTAAACGAGGCTTTAAAAAACTCCCATTAGAAAAGTCTATAGAAGTTGAGCATTCTTGTGAATCGCCTTGTAAATCTCTTTAAATTACACGAGAGTAAACGTTTGATAGGGGAAAATAACTGGAAAAATAATAATATAATCTTCAGTATGAAATAATGAAATTGCGATGACACTGGAGTCTGGAGCACTTAACTATATCACAATATTGTTTTTTTTTTCCGGGAATTTGAAATTAAACATCTTTGATTTAAGATAATAATGAAATAATAAAAGCAAACTCAGTGAATTTTACATTATAATATTTTGTTCACGTGTATCATGAGGTTGAATCAATTTCATCGTTTTTAATACCTAGGTATATGTCCTTTTTGTAAATAGAAATACAAATTTCTGATTTTTGTTGATTTAAAAACTACATTGCAGATTTGAATTCTTCTTAAAAATAGTCAATTTTTAGCTACTATATTTATATCCCTATGCGCATCTTCCAAATTAGCATTAACCAAAGCTGTACAATGTAAAAATTAGTATTGTTACTGATGATGGAACAAGTAGTTCCGAAAAGTAGTTTGAACAAATAGTTTGATATAAAACGTTTTGACTATAATTGAAATTGTTCTAGTGGAAAATACAAAGTTTCTTTTAATATAAATTAATAGTAAAATTTAATTATTTTCTTAAAAAAAATAATTATACAATGGATACAAAATAAGTGAACAAAAAATATTCCAATCATAATTTACTGCAGAACACAATAAAACATTACTTACCTAGTATTTAAAATTACAATGGACATAATAATATTAAATTATCAAAGGTCGTACTAAGTACTAAAGCTTTTCAACTCCGGATGAGAACGACAAACTACCCTTGTATTTAATAAAAACAGAAACACTCGGCGGAACAAACCATTTGCAGTAGGTACATATGTACAGTCTATACTATATAAGTTCATCATTTGATCTCATTGTTTCATATCCTGATGAGGGTTCTATCGAAAGTTTATTTTTTTTTACTCATCACTTCATTCTAACACAGCTTTCACCACTTGTCCTATGTCCGTTTAATGCGGTCATTTGAATGCTTCAAACCTGTAACGGTTACTGTCAAAAATATGAATTAAAAGGACAAAATAAACTAATGTTAGTTGTGCATATTACACTTTATCATTTGTAAGCCTTCATTTTTAACTATGATGAGTCAAATTTTACACGCTAGCTGCTTTACTAAAGATTTATATCTATACAAAAGAAATAAGCGTCCTTGTCTACTTCAACTGTTTTTCCACACCTGTATATAGGTGTCCTCCATAATCTTTTACTAAAGACACTCTTACCAACGTCTTGTTTTTGCAGAGATAACATTGTTGATCTACCTATTCTGAAGACTGACGATAATAATTATGTTTATCAAACAGATAAAGGAGTTATCTTCTTTATGTAATACATAGATAAATATTATCAGTATATGTATCTAAATATACATCTTGATGAAATGAAAGTTGTACTTATCTCAATATCATATGCAAAGCTCGTTATTGCAATAGAACTTTGCTTTGTGAAGGTTTTTGTAGCAGTACCTATGTACACGGCAGAGTAGCGTAGCCTGTAGTCTGTAGCGTAGCAATAGTAGAGTAGAGGGAGGTGGTGGGATTTGACAGCTCTTTTCAGTTTTCAGTGTAGAGTGTATGTATGTCTGTGTGTATTATGAATGTTAAATCCTATTGTTAATGAAAGCACACCGTGTATCTACAACACAATGGACATCATTTAAAAACAAGGTTTTGTTATGAATTTTTGTTCGTTTGTTGGTCGTTTATTCAGTTTTATGTCGGTAGGTACCTATTTATAAATTATTATCTTGAATAAACAATATTGCTGAATTTTTATTAAAGTTCCAAAAGAAGACAACTTAATACCAATCATTAGGAAATAATATTATTTTATCAAAGAAAAACTGACAGTCTAATAATTACGATTCGTTCTTTTAAGAAATGTATTGTTGTAAGCATCCTATCGCGTAAGTATCTTGAACGCTAGCAATAATACTTACATTATTTTATTTGTTGGTAAATATTTGAGATCAAAAAAACTTATACTAAAAAAAAATTGGAAATATTTTTATACATTTCTTTGCTATCACGACATCTCCTACAAATGGGACAGTCAGCAGACCCAACGAGTTTTGTGTATGGTGACATTGAGTGTATGATCTTAATCATATGGACCAGGAAAAATAGTGAATTATGGTGTTGTAGTATGAAGGGAGCAGCCAGTTGATTCACGCAATCTCTTCACTCTACGTGGATAGCTCTGCTTGCGTGAGGGTAAATAATACCCTTTCAAAATGGTTTACCTTCATGAAAGGAGTGAAGCAAGGCTGTGTCATGTCTACTTGGCTGTTCAACCTATTTTTCGACTACTGAATGCGACCTGTGATAGAAATAAATGGTGGAGTCGAACTTAATGAAAACCGGATGAAAGCGTTGATGTACGCATATGATTTGGTATTAATGGCTGAGAGGGGAAGTGACTTCCAAAATATTGTGTCGATGTTGTAGTATGAACGGAATGAAAATGAATGTCGTGAAAACGAAAGTGGTGGTGGTGGAAAGAGAGATTGATCGAAAATGTGTGAAATAAAAGGTTGAAAATAAATATTTGGAGCAAGTAAATGAATATGTTTATTTGGAAAGTTTGTTTGCGAGCAATGAAAGATACGACAAGAAGAACACATAAAACAATTTGTACGACCATATAATTGTTTAGGTTACAGCATTGTGGCGAGGAAATAAATCGAAAATTGGCTGACAACATATTTAAAACAAGCTGCATTTTATATAAATCACGGTTCAAGCCCCGCTGCAGACTTACTCCACCTTCGAGATACAAACATATTAAGAGAGGGCTTAATTATATACTTTTATAAAAAAAAGCAATTCATCTGAAGAAAACGATTATAAAGAGCTTACAGATACACAGAGATAAAAATATTATTGAAAAATTAAGAGTGGGTTTAGTTGAATTTACGTATTTTTCTTGGCAATTTCTTTCAATCATTTGATGTAGGTATGTAGTCCATCAGTTAATATTTTCAGTCGCTCAGTTAGTATTTTTAGTCGCTCAGTTAGTATTTTAAGTCGCTCATCCAATATTACTATCACCCACCTTTTGCAGATGAGTTATGATTTTTGACACTCAATATTAATCACTAACTTAGTTTTTAGTCGCACTAACAGTATCAGAGGCATTTCATTGTCAATCGACTATTTGGTTTTTTGGTCGCACATTTAAAAATTCCCATAATTTAAAAAAAATCTAAAGCTCTCTAGTAAATAAGTTAAAACAAATGTTAAAACGAAAACTGATTATTTCAACTTAATAAAATTAATTGGTTTTCAAAAGCGTTTGTCAGGATTTAATAACTAACGAATATTAAGAACCTTTTAAATGTATGATAAATATGTTGAAGTAATTAGGTTTTATTCTGTAGATGATATCAAAGAAATCCAATTAAGATTTTATACTTCATTCTCTTTACGTTTCCAAAAGCATAATAAACAAAGGCAAACAGTTAGAGAAGGTAAATGTTGTTTATTTTTTTAATTAATAATAAAAAAAAGGATTAGTTTGCTTATAAATCCTTGAAATTTAATTGGTTTAACATTTCCAATTTGTTAAAGTCGTCATCGAATATCTAATTATTTATTTTTATTCTCCTCCAGATATGAAAAAAAAAAACATGAAAATTCCTAAGTTAATGACAGAATAAATCGTAAAAAACAATATTATTATTTTAAACAATTAAGTCATAATACTGTTTAGTTTTTGATGACAATATTTTTGATTATTTATGTATGATGATGATGATTTTATTTAATTTTCGACGCCGTTTAACAGTCCCTAAACCATCTCAAGGGCGCCAGTGAAGAGTTCAGTTTTTAATTTGCTATCTCTCAGTAGCACCGGTAGGCGATTCCACATAACCGGTCCAACAACACCAAAGTCCCTCTCATAGAAGAATGATGTTACTCCCGAAATTCCTAAAACAGAACCGTCAAAATCATTATGGACAAAAAAAAATACTTTTCGTCTGTAGTTTTGAGAAATATTAGTCTTAGTTTCAACCCATGTGAGACTCCTCAAATTGAAATGGGCTGGGCATGTTCAGAGAATGCCGAACATAAGCGTCCCTAAACAAATTATGACTGGAAACCCAGGCGGTAGGAGAAAAGTTTGAAGACCCAGACTGAGGCGGGAGGACGAAGTTAGAATGGATGCGGCGCAGCTTCTCCAGGTAAGAAATTGGAAGTCGATGTCCGAGGACAGGGCTGGAGGCGTTTTCGCGGGACGCTTAAGCTCGATATGGGATGTAGCGCAATCGGGGAGAGAAAGAGTTTTGAGAAAAGTATTAAGAGTATTTGAATAACAGAAAATAATTGAAAAAATTGTTTGGGTCAATTTCGCGCAACAGAATTAATTAATGAAGATAATATAATTTTCATCATTGCATTATCCTATAACAAATTGATGAAAATAGTAGATGATAAACAAGATGTTAATACATAATATGTTCCGGGTGATAATGTGTTTATCAGATGTCTGACTCTCGAGATAACGGAATCAATAGAAATCCTCTATTATATGTGTACCTAACAGCTTTGTTCTCTATAGAACTTATCCATTTGCAGCTTTTATCCCAATTGATCCTCTGGAAATAACAAGATCTGTATCGAAACAACGATAGTATTAAGTTTCCCCTATCGATTCAAGTAATAATTATTATTTATGGTTTTCAATCTTTACTCATTCTAACCATTCTAGGTACCTATACTATTTACGTTTCGATTAGGAAAAACTTAGGTACATTATATGTGAATAGTGAACTGAAATGCAATTTGTTTTTTCACCATAATACATATATTTTATGTGGTAGGTACATAAAGTTAAAATCGATAATTTTATATGTTTATTTTTATTCCTCAGCTTAAAAATATTCGTGATACTCGTTAAACACTTTGATAGAAAACAAGAACCCTCAATCATTGTTTTCTACTTAGTCGTGTTCCTCAATTGCTGATAATTTTGAAACGAAGACCATGAGAGAACAAAAATATGTATGAAAGCTGGTTAAAAATCCTAATAAGTTTGTGTTTGATGATAGTGTCCAGCAAGTTAAAGGAAATCAGTTAATCAACAATTCTAGAAGAGTTTTGAAAAAGTCTACCAGCAGTGAAGAAATGAAGACTAGCAGAATGAACCTACATTTATATTTGTCATGATAAAGAAAAACTAGATGGGAGTATTACTTGTGGTATTCTATTGAGAATCTTGCTTGTGGATAAGAAACAAAGATATGGGATTGTGAATATATGTGGGTGTATTACATACATAGATACTAGTACATGTTATAATAGACTCCACATTGTGACAGCTTTCAATAAATATAACATATTGCCTTGTATTATTGCTTTCTCAGATCTTTTAGCCATTACTTAAAATAAACAGTAATGTATCAAAACGATGTTTCTTAAATAACACACAGTAGATACAAGATATCCAATATTACAAACTCTTAATAACTGAGGAAATAAAAACTTACTTAAGATACAAATAAGAGGCGGACTTGGCCTCATCGTTTCATTTCTAGTTGCTGCATGAGTCAGCTAGACATTCACACCAACCCTTCTAGACATTCCCTCCATTAAGATGCCTACCACAGCTATAGGCAGAGAATCGAGAGAATTTCTGCCAACCAGACCACAGCCACATAGTCCGGAACAAGTTAGTACTTATAATGCTGGCTGTGAAAACCTAAGATCTTACAAACTTGAAATCAATAAAAAAAAAAAATTAAAAGTAACAGAATTCATACTTTGAATTCTAAGAATATTTTATTCATATAATAATATGTAGGTATGTAAGTGTTAATATCTTTAATATAATATTATGAACTACGACTACAAATTATCATTCGGAAATGGAGGCCAAAGAGCAAATGGCGTGAAGTAGTGAGACGAGATATGCAGAACTGAGGCCTGAGTCAACAACACACTTTTGTCTCACGTTCCCGCTCCGTTAGCGTTCGGGTGCAGACGATGTTGCAAGCAAGTGTCAATTTCGTTGCTAAGATACACAATAGTTACGAAAATTAACACTTTGGCGCACCATCGTCTGCACCCGAACGCTAGCGGAGCGGGAACGTGACGCGATAGTGTGTTGTTGACTCAGGCCTCTGGAATGTTTCGTGCCCAAGGAGAAAAAAATATCATTCGAAAAAAGTTTGAAAACATTCTGTTGAGCCAACCATGAAAATTATTTATTCTTTAATTTTAAATTTCATAATATAATACTAGTTTGATATATAAATTTTAAGATCATATTGTATAGGTATAGATGGAAAAGTAATATTCATGTGAAATACTTACCTACATCCCGCATATTTTATCTCACATATATTATAATATCTACTCGCATTAATTAATTACATTGTGGTTCATTTGAAAATTTACAGAAATATGAATCAAACTAAGATAGAACCGCCAACAAATTGTATGAATTTACGAAAACACGAATGATTACTGTACCATACAGTAAGACTTAGCAATATTGCTAACCACATTTAGGCAGGTTATCTTGAAAACACGAAATTAAAACTTATAATATTTACTATAGCCTCAACAACATGTTTCATGCATGTACGAGTAAATAACATTGCTTATATCTTGTATTTTTTTGTGTTCATCATTATTTTCTCACTTTGCAAGTTTTATCGTCATTTTCTTAGGTATATCTTTCATTCTCTTATATCATTTTATCGCAGAGAACATTCTTTCTATGCTTTTTAGGAATCAAAATTAAATTTATACCAATATTTTATATATTAATTTTAGTAAGTTATACTGACTGGATTGGTCTGCAACGAGCTTGGATTTTCTTAGCATTTCAAGTCTTATTATTTTTTAGGTTTAAATACAAATAATACAAAACCGTATTATTTAGTGCCTCGTCTGCTTTCAATATTTTCATAAAAATCAAAAGATTCATGTTGAATGTCTAACAGTTTAAAACATGTCAATTTTCAGCCCTGTATGTGTTTTTCAGTACAAACAATTCAGTGATAATGGAGCGACTTTGTAATCAGAGGTTGGTTTATTATCGCCTGCCAGAAGCTCCACCATTGAATGTTCATGTCAACATGTGTGAAATTATAGTGTTGTAAATTCAATCACCTTTAAGTAATACAAAAACTCATATTCGCGTTTATTATTTTTCGTAAATAGCTAAAAAACTAATCATTAACAAAAATATATATTATTTACTCAACAAGGAAAAATATCATCGTAAAAACAAATTTCCTGAAGTCAAAGACTAATAGACGACACAAAAAATATTTCCTGCGACAATATCATAACCATGATACATAAGAAAAGATTATATATTTTGTGCAAAAGATTAACTACCAATATTAATTATTTATATGATGTGAACATATGAATTATGAATTATATTTTTTCCAAAAGAAATTTGTTGTGTATACCTTCGCTTTTTATTTATATCTACGTTTTTCTGAAAATTTTATTATATTGTTCAAATGTTTAAGTTACTAGGTACGTACCTATAGTTTATACATAGTACGTAGTATTTTTCTGTAAAATCAGTGAAATTTATCTTGATATTTGGAGTACCTTATCAACATACCTATTCCGACGATTTAATTGAATACCGTTAAAATTTCACAATTAATATAAAACATCAGTAATCTTAGTTTGAAATTGATTCTCGGTAAAGAATAAGTAGGTTTATACATACACTCTTTTATGCTGATTTTTGGCTGCCATGTAAAAGATATGTATTCGTAAAACATCAAATGTAAACATGTAACATTTTCACTAAACCGATGAGACTTGCCACTATCTTCAATACCTTACTTTTGTTGGCTCAGAGAAAATGACTTTCATGTTTTTTTTTTATATAATATGCAATTGGTCCACTTCGATAATACAAGTAATTATGTAATAAGATATTTCAATATGATGACATTTCTTGTTGATTGTTAATACCGCATGAAGACGAAAGGTACTCTCACTTTATAGAAATACACAAATAAATTATTCGTTTTGGGTGCATTGCCGAAAAGCCATAACACACTATTTGCATAATCATAGATGCATTTAATTTAATTTGAATATTTGAAATGCATATTCGCATTCGCTCTATAGATTCAACGGTAAATTTCTCAGCCAGTTATCTGGGTGGATGGACACCTTATGTCTTTATTGTTCATTTAAATTTTAATAAATAAATATGTAGCTAAGTACTTTTCAGGAACAAATTTAAATCCATTATTTAATCAGTTTCACTGACTTGCTAATTAATATACGGGATGATAATAAAAGTGAAGTTTCAATAGAACTCAAGTGATTTTTGACATGGAACATTCATCGAATAATGATCGTCATAATAAAATTATTATTACGTTAGAAAATTTCCGCTGTATTATGTAAACAACGCGCATTTGCATTTTGACCTGGCTTGACTCTGAGTATGATTATTATTAAATAAAAAAACACGCTATTAATTATACTTACCCGGTACATTCTAGAAAAAGATACTGCAAGAAAATATTCTTTAAGAAAACCGAGGAGTTTTGAAATATTATAAATTCCTATACCATTTTGAAAATTCGGAGACGGGGGGGTAAAAATTTTAATGTTTGAGCAATATTATAGAAATCTAAGCAAGTTAATATTCGCTATTCGCATTCGCATTCGCGAATGTCGGCAACAAATATTCGCGTTCGCGAATATCCAAAATCACACATTCGTTACATCACTAGTATCTACCATAAATGGGGTAATAAACAGACTAACTGCAATGAATTAACGCGGAAATCATCTTCTCTGCACAAAAAAAATCAGTATGGGACCATCATCCTTCATGATAAATTGAAAATATTTTTTAAAATATATTATTCGTCTTGATAATATGAAATTATGTAAATAAGTTTTCAAGAGATGTGAATGATTTTATTTTCCCTGAATATATACCTACAATAAAAGCAAGCATGTGAATATGGTTATTTAACATACTGGTATAACAATATATATTGGTAGATGAATGAAGGCTACATAAAGTCTCCTATAAAAAATAGATTTTTTTTTGAGTCTCCTGTAAAAAACACGTACCTATTCGTAAAATATAAAGTATATGAGATTTATGATTTTTAATTGAGCGATGAGGTTTGTCACTTATTCTGAATGTCGTAGTTTTAATGCCGTGATTGTATGAATGAATGAATAAAGGAACGAACTCATATATTTAGATAGGGACTATGGAAGGTTTTTAATATAAATCACCCCAGCAGTTTCGTTGCTTGAGTAGCCATTTAACAACAACAAGATGACAAGGGTGTCGTATAATTGAATATTTATTATATTTAATTTGGGTAATAATTATTATTCATTGATATTTTAAAATGAGAACATTATCATAATGTTGTCCGAATGATTGGACGAACCGACATCTAAAGAAATATATTCTCTTTTCAGAAATATTCAAAATCAAATTTCCATATCTTGGAATTTTTCATCCAAGTCGATGACTTACATATTGTGATGAAATGAATATATACAAGGTTGTAAATATTATTTTAGATTGTAAATTTAATATTATTATTTTCATATACCTAGATCGAATGTTTGTAGTAGGTGATTAATAAAGGGATGAGACTTAGTTTGATCTCAAGTGGTTGTCGAACACAACTAGCTATGTAGGAGACAGAGACAGGTATATTTTGGTGTGTGTCATAAAGAGATGGAAGTTGTTTTTTTGTGTGTTGCTAGGGCATTTTTCAGGATCTGAAGAGGTAGGATAGATGACTCGGGGCAGTTTAGTTTTGAACCTAGGAGAGGTGGGACTCAATCATATTAATCTCAGTGTTTGAATTCGACATATTTTAATATTTATTTACCCACCTTCGATAGTAGTTAGTACATTATATTTTAGTGATATTTCCACATTTGGGAATATATATAGATCATCCTAAATTACTTTTAATTAACATTTTAAAATCCGTGAGCCTGCCAGCTGTCATAAGATAAGATTTTTCAATATTATTAATTTATTCAAATCTAGGTGTCGTGATATTTAGGAGGATATTGTTGTCTACAAAGTAGTCGTCGTACTCAAGGATTTATTATTTTACAGATTTTGAAAACAAAGGAATTATGTATATTTATTTTCAGCATTTTTGTATGTATGTATGTACCTGTGACTGATATAATATAGCGGGGTACGACACACCTAGAACCAGACCGATAGCAGTGGCGCACAGATCTAGCTAATATTATATTTTTATTTAATTTATTGTACCATTACGAAGGATTAAGCAGTTTGGAGAGGAGTTTTATGTAGAGCAGGATATTATTTATTTATTTAATTACATATTTTATCATCGATGTCATTTGTCTTCTATAAACTTACTGGATTTTTCTACTTATATTGCTGTGACATTCTATAATGTATTAATTAACATTTTTGCAAGGCATGGTTATATCGTATTGTTTATGTATTATTATATTAATATGTTTATATTAATACCATTTATCCAAAAATCCCTACATAAACCCTTTTCCTTCTAGGGAATGTAGTTTTGTCCAGTCGTTTGTTAGGCCCCAGACGATTTGGGTACGACGTTATTCCTTTCTTAACAAAATATATGATATTGTAGTATATAATTATGCATGATAATTATTTAAATCAAATTTTGTAAAAATAAGTAGTTCAACTAACAAAACTCTCTCCTTTTCCCTATATGCTGGAGGACCCACAATCCATTATAAGGTCTTTGGGCATTTGTAAATGGATATTATGTTTAATAAACTTTAATTTATTAATAACTGGTTGGTAAATCACTGTTCGTGATATTGCTAACTATATTAGTAGTCTATCTTATCAGTTCTGTAAGAACACACCTTGCAATCATTAACATAGTTGGATGTGCGTAGAGATTGGTGGTGCTTTCTCTGCGTATAAATCAACTTAACCAATGAAAAGGTATTTATTTCAAATGTTCTCCGACTGAAGCAGGTACAGCTCCATTCCTCGAATTTCTGCTAGAGTATAGCTTGAAGGGGTTATCTGCACCCTTTGGCTGAAGCTCAATGATCAGGAATCTTTAGGACTAATATTATTATATGTTTTTGTTGCATAATGGCATGTTCTAATGAGGGTATATAGCAAAAATATTGCATGTTCTAATGAGGTTATATAATATATATTATTTTATATATATTCGCGAGTAGAGTTGTGCACTCGGGCTCAAAATGCGGCATGGGACAGTTTGAGACGTGAGGGAGCGGAGGCGGCGCTCCTTTAGCATGGACACAGCATGCTTTCCATGCACTAACATGGTAGTTAGTCTCTGAAAATGATGTCATAGCAATTGTGTTGAAATTTAATTAATATTCAAAAGTAATAAAGTTATGTTTTTGGGTGCGCCACTGTCCTTTACGACGCAACGAATTAGTAGGTATGTTGTAGAACATATGTACATACATCGGCTATAGAAACTATGAAATGGTTATCTTATGTAGGGACATAGATCGGCAACCAGTTACCATACAACATTCTCGTAATGATATAGAATAATATTATTTGAATTTTATGTTATGATGATTGTTATGTTATATTTCGTTATGTTTTATTATGCACTATTTTTATTATGTTATTTTACAGTATCTCAAGGTAAGTGATCTGACGTCAAAGTTGACCTCAGAGTTAATATGTATCAAAATTCATGTTTAAATTGTTTTATTGATTTTGTGATTTTGTTGTTCTTTTTGATTATTGAAATGTATATTTCAGGTGACTTATTTTGCGTTTTTAAAAATACACAACGTAGGTAAAATTATCGTCAAAACACAACGTACTGGGTCCAAATCTATGAAAATAGTTAATAGATAAATCGAGACGATCACGAAAGGCCAAAATTCGTTAATTAATTCAATTAGGAATGCGATATTTCGTACGTATATTTGCAACAATGCGAAAATTCATACAATTCTTAGCTAGCTGAATAGGGTTGTCACTTCTAGTTTGGGAATCAATTATTACAGTAGGTATAGTTTAGAAGCTAGGATGTTGCAAATTCGGAGCTTAGAATGGTTTAAAATAGGTAGGATCATCACAAATGGTGCCTTGGACCAGAATATTATGTCTGTCATTGCAGACATAAACTGGGTTTTTTTTACGGAGTAGAAGTGGGTTTTGGGTTTGCGATGATAAATAACTAAAATCATGAATATTGGAGGGGGGGAGAGCATAAATGGGTTTTGAGGAGTAGAACTGGGTTATGGACAGAGGAATGTGTTTGGTTTTTGAGGGGAGGAATAAAATTTATTCTTGGTAGATGTAGCGAGGAAATTGGTTGTTGATTTTTTTACTTCGAGAACCGCGGGTTGGTTATCCATGGATTATAGTGTTAGTCGAATTAGGCAACATGATATTATATTTATGTTTGTCTATCTATAGGTATATATCTAACATTATGCATAAGAATAGTGAACCCTTAAGAGTTCGTTCGGAATTATGTCTTTATGAATAGTCTAATAAAGAGCGCTTGTGATTCAGGTATAAAATTGGATAGGTATATATATGTTGAAATCCTGAATAGTTCTTTATTTTATTCAATAATGTATATAGGTAGGTACCAAAAATATGTACTTTCATAAGAAGATTGGGTGTTAGAAAAATGGAATATTATATTCCCAAGTAGACTTGTAAACATGAATATTAGGTATGTGGAGTTTATTTTATGTATATGGGTATATGACTAGAGTTTTTAGGATTTTTAGATATTATAGTATTTGGGTAAAATGGATAAATAATAGGTATATAGATTGATGTTAGTTATATGTATCAAGTGGATGTTTGTTAAGGATTAGAATTGTACCTAATTATAATAGGTATTATTATTTCTTGAGGAATATGGTCTTAACATTTACAGTATTTGTAAGTTAAGTGTTTTGTTTTTAAACTTTTAGAATTCTGTCAAGTTAATTATTTGGGGTGTGAAATAAATTTATGATCGAGGCATGAATGGTGAATATATTATTGAGTTTGAAATAATATTAGACCAGATTTTATGAGTATCTGATAACATACATAATACAATGTATGAATGAAGCGGATAAGTATATAGGTAATAATCGAATGATGGGTTTTGATAAAATCACGATTTAGGTGATTATTTTTACAGTTATATGTTAAACGGTTAGCTGGAAGAAATAGTGAATATTCATTCTTACAGGCTAAGTGGGGAATGATCGGCTTAGAGGGAAGACAGTCTACACGGAAAGCAGACTCTTTTAAACCAGGAGGGGCATTCCAGGATCTTGAGTTTTAGGAAACGTTGGAACTCTTTGTATACCCTGAAAGGTGGTATCTATCATTTCAAAATTGAGGACAAGAGAATACTCATTTATGGAAATATTCTAAGAAGAAAGAGGCTGGTGTTCGCTGATATAACACATCATGTCTTCCAAATAGAGAAATAAGATGTACAACCTATAGATACTAAGATATTAATTAATACGTTATAATATTTAAAACCAAGAACGAGAGTGGAAATAATATTATTACTGGAATGACAAAAAACTATAGTTTTAAATAAAGATGCAAGCAGATAGGTATACGGGATATTATAGTACCTAACGGGATGTATACGATCAGTGGTTGTTAAACTGTATGCCTGACATTGTGATGTTGCTGAATGGAACAAAGAAACCTGAGACAAAGGGTATTAGGAATTATGCGTGCGCTAAAATGAGATAATTATTTCAATTGAATATTTATTGGTAGGATAACAACATGATTTACTTGCAAGAAACTTGGTGGAAAGTTTGGACAGCGATGATAGAAGTTTTATGGAAACCAAAAGACGACTAGATAGGATTGTGTAGCATTGTATCCTCTCTGTTAACACAAAGGAGAGTGGTGTACAATAACATAAATTGCTGGAGAGGACTAATGTAAGAAGAAAGGACAACGCTATGATGTAACAGGTTGAGATTCACTTGCGGATCTATCGATGTTACAAATGGAATATTATTTAAAATTTAATGTGTTATAATTTTAAAATTGTGGTGTCAAATATTGTAATAATATTATTCGAGAGTGTTAGAGTGAAGTTATTTAAATGTGAACTATAAAGTGTTTAGTTATTATTATTTTACAAGTGGAACGAATATTATGATATGTACCTTTGTGGTTATAGTTGTGTGTAAATATATTATATTTAGCTGTGTGTGTGATAGTTTGAAATAGATTTTTTTCAGGACTTTTGAAATGAATGAGGACGATTCATTTATAAATACATAATATGTAGGTATATACATTTGGTTACTGTAATATTGGAGACAAGGGGAATTCTACGTACCTATTATAGAATAACATATTGGGATGTATTATGTAGATATTGTCAATGCAACTCGTTTAAATATTGTGTTATGTATCTTATATGCGTGAAGGTGCGTAAACACATTGAGGGAGGGGTTCCCACCACTTACCCCTGGATGTTCAAGAACATAGTACGTTATCTTCCTTTTAATTATTTGTGGTATTATTATAGGTGATTTTAGGTACGTAATTATAGGTATTTTGAGTTAGCTGTTCGCGTTTGATGTTATTTAGGCACATTGTCAACACATTATCACGCATTTTGCTGGTTAGCTGGAGGATATTGCACTACTTGTAGAATTATGTGGCTTGATTACGTGGATCGGATTCTTATGGACGGCCGCGTGTTGAGTAAGAGAAATCGGTATGCATTGTGTGAGGGATTGTAAGGCAGTGATGGAGGCGAGGGATGTGTGCCAAGATAGAAGGATTTGTCGTTTGGTTCTCTCTGTCTACCCCATCTGAGACGCAGCGTGATGGTGCTGAGAGATGAATGGTTATTTAGGATGGGTTGCCGGTGGAGAGTTGGTCTCCCACTTTCTTCCGTGAGTTTTCGGGTGTCCTGTGGGAGGACGGGTGTTCTAGAAAATTAAGACATTTAGCATCTTGGATACGATGAGGTTTGCCGCCGTTTTTGAGTGTCTTGAATTTGTGTCGGTACGGAGAGGACGACTTGCGTATCTATTTGTGTGCTGCAGGACTACTGGCTGCATCGGCAAAGGAATCATGGATATGAGACATCTGGCGAGTAGTACAAGATTGGTGTTACCAGCGAATTGGATCACCCTGAAGAATGCATATAGGGACTATAGGGAACCACAAGTACTATGGATAATTATAATGATGTGTGAATATGATCACATGAAACGAATTTTAACAAAATGCAACTTGGATATTTAAGTATTGGGACAAACTTGTTATTACTATTTTATGTTCTATAGATGTGATGACATAAAATAATAACAAAACTCGAAATAATAAAATATAACAGAATATTAAAATATTATGTTATGTTGGGACAATAATATTGAACGAGTATTTCTCAAGTGGACGCATCGGTGTATTATGTGCATGCATGTATTATTATTATTGATGACTTGAATAGAGGAGCACAGCTGACGAGGTACCTACGACCTATCGGAATATACAGTGGCGGACTCGAAAGTTGGAATTAAATAATTGTGAAAAATAATTAGAAAATAAATAATTGGTTGTGAGATAATGCCTCAGCCATTTTGTCTTCAGCATAATCTCAAGGGGGGGTATGTGATGAAATGAATATATACAAGGTTGTAAATATTATTTTAGATTGTAAATTTAATATTATTATTTTCATATACCTAGATCGAATGTTTGTAGTAGGTGATTAATAAAGGGATGAGACTTAGTTTGATCTCAAGTGGTTGTCGAACACAACTAGCTATGTAGGAGACAGAGACAGGTATATTTTGGTGTGTGTCATAAAGAGATGGAAGTTGTTTTTTTGTGTGTTGCTAGGGCATTTTTCAGGATCTGAAGAGGTAGGATAGATGACTCGGGGCAGTTTAGTTTTGAACCTAGGAGAGGTGGGACTCAATCATATTAATCTCAGTGTTTGAATTCGACATATTTTAATATTTATTTACCCACCTTCGATAGTAGTTAGTACATTATATTTTAGTGATATTTCCACATTTGGGAATATATATAGATCATCCTAAATTACTTTTAATTAACATTTTAAAATCCGTGAGCCTGCCAGCTGTCATAAGATAAGATTTTTCAATATTATTAATTTATTCAAATCTAGGTGTCGTGATATTTAGGAGGATATTGTTGTCTACAAAGTAGTCGTCGTACTCAAGGATTTATTATTTTACAGATTTTGAAAACAAAGGAATTAGGTATGTATATTTATTTTCAGCATTTTTGTATGTATGTATGTACCTGTGACTGATATAATATAGCGGGGTACGACACACCTAGAACCAGACCGATAGCAGTGGCGCACAGATCTAGCTAATATTATATTTTTATTTAATTTATTGTACCATTACGAAGGATTAAGCAGTTTGGAGAGGAGTTTTATGTAGAGCAGGATATTATTTATTTATTTAATTACATATTTTATCATCGATGTCATTTGTCTTCTATAAACTTACTGGATTTTTCTACTTATATTGCTGTGACATTCTATAATGTATTAATTAACATTTTTGCAAGGCATGGTTATATCGTATTGTTTATGTATTATTATATTAATATGTTTATATTAATACCATTTATCCAAAAATCCCTACATAAACCCTTTTCCTTCTAGGGAATGTAGTTTTGTCCAGTCGTTTGTTAGGCCCCAGACGATTTGGGTACGACGTTATTCCTTTCTTAACAAAATATATGATATTGTAGTATATAATTATGCATGATAATTATTTAAATCAAATTTTGTAAAAATAAGTAGTTCAACTAACAAAACTCTCTCCTTTTCCCTATATGCTGGAGGACCCACAATCCATTATAAGGTCTTTGGGCATTTGTAAATGGATATTATGTTTAATAAACTTTAATTTATTAATAACTGGTTGGTAAATCACTGTTCGTGATATTGCTAACTATATTAGTAGTCTATCTTATCAGTTCTGTAAGAACACACCTTGCAATCATTAACATAGTTGGATGTGCGTAGAGATTGGTGGTGCTTTCTCTGCGTATAAATCAACTTAACCAATGAAAAGGTATTTATTTCAAATGTTCTCCGACTGAAGCAGGTACAGCTCCATTCCTCGAATTTCTGCTAGAGTATAGCTTGAAGGGGTTATCTGCACCCTTTGGCTGAAGCTCAATGATCAGGAATCTTTAGGACTAATATTATTATATGTTTTTGTTGCATAATGGCATGTTCTAATGAGGGTATATAGCAAAAATATTGCATGTTCTAATGAGGTTATATAATATATATTATTTTATATATATTCGCGAGTAGAGTTGTGCACTCGGGCTCAAAATGCGGCATGGGACAGTTTGAGACGTGAGGGAGCGGAGGCGGCGCTCCTTTAGCATGGACACAGCATGCTTTCCATGCACTAACATGGTAGTTAGT
Organism: Athripsodes cinereus; assembly: GCA_947579605.1. Lineage (NCBI taxonomy): Eukaryota > Metazoa > Arthropoda > Insecta > Trichoptera > Leptoceridae > Athripsodes > Athripsodes cinereus. The sequence continues at coordinate 14,810,709 of OX388317.1, read as the reverse complement.
CTCTGAAAATGATGTCATAGCAATTGTGTTGAAATTTAATTAATATTCAAAAGTAATAAAGTTATGTTTTTGGGTGCGCCACTGTCCTTTACGACGCAACGAATTAGTAGGTATGTTGTAGAACATATGTACATACATCGGCTATAGAAACTATGAAATGGTTATCTTATGTAGGGACATAGATCGGCAACCAGTTACCATACAACATTCTCGTAATGATATAGAATAATATTATTTGAATTTTATGTTATGATGATTGTTATGTTATATTTCGTTATGTTTTATTATGCACTATTTTTATTATGTTATTTTACAGTATCTCAAGGTAAGTGATCTGACGTCAAAGTTGACCTCAGAGTTAATATGTATCAAAATTCATGTTTAAATTGTTTTATTGATTTTGTGATTTTGTTGTTCTTTTTGATTATTGAAATGTATATTTCAGGTGACTTATTTTGCGTTTTTAAAAATACACAACGTAGGTAAAATTATCGTCAAAACACAACGTACTGGGTCCAAATCTATGAAAATAGTTAATAGATAAATCGAGACGATCACGAAAGGCCAAAATTCGTTAATTAATTCAATTAGGAATGCGATATTTCGTACGTATATTTGCAACAATGCGAAAATTCATACAATTCTTAGCTAGCTGAATAGGGTTGTCACTTCTAGTTTGGGAATCAATTATTACAGTAGGTATAGTTTAGAAGCTAGGATGTTGCAAATTCGGAGCTTAGAATGGTTTAAAATAGGTAGGATCATCACAATATGTATATTGACATTTTATCTAGCATGGTTGTAGTGAATGTCAAATATCTTCACTGCATTTCGTCGTTTGTCTATTTATTTAATGATTAAATGCGTCTCTTCACTTTTTCCATACAATCAACTGACAATTTCAATTTCGCAATAGGTACTAGGGTCTTCAAATTCTGAATCGTAGTCTGCATCCAGAGAGGGTTTTTAAAAATGGTACAGATTTTTGAATCGTAGTCTGCATCCTGAGAATTAATTTGTATATGATACAGAATTGTGAATTGTAGTCCGCATCCAGAGAATGTATATTTTATACTTGGTACAGAATTGTTAATCGTAGTCTGCATTCAGAGAATTTATTAATATATGGTTCAGAATTTTGAATCGTAGTCCGCATCCAGAGAATTAATTTATGGTACAGAATTGGTCAGCCACAGTGATGGATTGGATACGGATACGGATGTTTTATCCAATTCAAACAAATCTTGAACAAAAGCTTCTTCTATGTTTTTATAAGTTGTCTGGGTCTACTTTATACTGCTGAATCAAAAACGTAGCCTTCCATAATAGTGGTATACCTATTCGCAATACTTAGTTTATTTATATTCTGAAAATAATATGCACCACATGGCTGCAGTGTAAGTAGGTATATTATATGAATGTTAATACAGAAAGAGATAGAAAACCATTAGCGCAATCATGTAGTATGTAAGCGTAGTAGATAGTTTCTACATATAAAACAAAACTCATGGTAAGATATTCATGCAATAAAACGTTTCCAACAATTGCACCCGAATACGGGATCACTAAGGTATTATAATACGAGTATTATTATTAATATAAAATTATACATAATATGCAGCTATTAGTTTAAAATATAATATAAAATCGGTGTTCTTGGTGTACAATGTCTACACCCACACTATATGTAGGTATAAATGATCATTATACCAAGGTGGATAAAACTACTTACTTACCTACTTGTAACATGAAAACTACATACCTACCTAATTAGTAAAATTATTATCACAGTGTGAAATTTAGTAAACGTGTCTTCCGAGTAATTTTAATAAGAGAATGAAAGTTTTTATGTAATTTATTTCCAGGACTTTCCTGAAAAAAGAACTCGGTTTACAACCAATATTTCTGAACAGTTTTTAATTACATAGATCACAAATTTACTGAAATATCAAAACGAAAGGGCAGAACTCTACTTAAAAAAATTTTATAAGTAAAAAATACTTAAGAGTTTTAAATTTCTTTATTTATCAGTTACACGTGTTTCGGGTTGCAAGCCCATATTCATACTATGATGTATGAATATGGGCTTGCAACCCGAAACACGTGTAACTGATAAATAAAGAAATTTAAAACTCTTAAGTATTTTTTACTAATAAAAAATTTTTAATTTTAAAAATGGAGTTTTACTCATTTAGTGAAAACAAAATCAGAACTCTACTTAGTTGTGGCTAAAAAGCCTTAACATCCAAAACCAAATGATCCTAAATTTTCATTTTTAAATTTCTTTATTTATAAAACACTTTTCATTTATTATTAGGCAGAATTCACATGTGTTGCAAATGTTGGCCCACAAAGTACAGTGCGCCTGTATTGGGACTAACAATTAAAATATTACAAAAGTTAAATAAAGAAGAAGAATATAAACATGAACAATTGAACATTCACAACTCTTAACTAAAAACATAAAAACACTGGCCTACATCTCTCTTGATCCTCATTGATCAGGTACCTACTCTTTGACCTATTTCCTATATTTTATTTATTAATTTATATGTACATACATTGATAACATACAGTTCTATAGAATGAATACATTAAAAATAAATACAATCAATAAACAGAAGGCGAGCTTGTCGCAATTTTTTTATAGTAGCCTTTTTTTAGATACATTTTTGAGTCTTTGTACATAGTACTATCGCATTTAATTAAGTTATTAGTAAATATAGATACCGTTGTATATAATATTATATCACTTCTAATGACTAGGATTAGCGTAGCACGATGGTATCTATATCAGTCTTATAGCGTTCAGGAGAATATATACGAGAACACCGAGTTCCTTTGGGACTTCTCCTAACGCCAGATGCTTTAACGGTAGCAAAATAAACACATATGGATTGTAAAGTATATCAACATTAATTTAAATATGTAAATTATCTATACTGATATTCGTAGTTTAATTTGTTAAACATTATTATTCGTCTGTCTTTTGCAGCAAACTATTCCTTGGAGATATACTGGAATGAAGATATTGCAAAACATAAAAGAGCAACACGCAAGTGGTAAAATCCTTCAGAAGAATAAAAAAGTCGCAATTTCGTTAACATCAATTTACACATTTCTTAGAATACTACCTAGTCTTTTTCTTTCAATCTTTTTGTTCTTCTTGAGAACAAGGGGCGAAAAGAAACCTCCTCCTATCTGCACGATTTTTTTTAACCAGCTGACTATTTTTCTTCTTTGCAGGATATTCCTAACATTCAAATTACTTCATTTTTTAATAGTAGTATGCTCAAATTTGATATTGTTTAGATACACGGTGAGAGCAAAATTTCACAAGTCACTCGTTTCGGGTGGATTGTAAGAAGTAAAATTAAAAAAGTACCTACAAATCTCTACATTTTTACTACTTCTACTACTACACCATCACGGCATATCCCACAAGTGAGGTAGCCAGCATACCAGCTGCTTGAATAAACATGTGTCTTCTCTGTGCCAACAAAAAAATAAGACATTCAGGATGGGTGGCAATCCTCATCGCGGAATTTGAGATGTAAAACGTCTTTATTTTTTGGTACACCTGCCTCTTACAGGACAGTCGAAAACTTACGGACAAAATTGAGAGGCCAATTCTTTGCCGGGTGCTCCACGACCAATTAATATAAGTAAATAAATCCCTATAAATTATCTTTTAATTTGCATTGAAAAACTGAAGTAAGTACCTACCATTGAACTTTTTGAGTCCCTTTTCTAAACAATAATAATTGAGTTATGTTATCTTATTTTATAATGTTAAATTGATAAAGAGGAAATTAAAGTAGATATTATCTTTCATTAGATAAGTCTTTTCAGTTTTCAAAGATCTCCGAAGCGTGTAAAGAAATGAAGAGATATTGAAGTAGGATAAGATAAGAAACGTAATCCGATTTAAATCAACTCCTTATTCCGTCTTCAGTCACAGTTGAAGAAAGCGACAGATGGCGTCAAGGAAATAGAACAGATTCGCTAATAATATCGGAGACAATTGGAAGTAATGTTTTCCAAAATGTATAAAAACTTTAAGACTTTAACATCGTGTATACTACCGTTTTACAAATACGTGACATTCTTTGGGCGATTCCTTACTAAATTTGTGTAATCTTAATCATCACTATACTTCGACGATATAGTCATAATTTCTTCTTGACAAAGCATATTCATATAGTAGGTATATCACATTACATCTTTTTATCGTAACTTTGCATGTAGAGATAATCATAGGCTTTTATTATTTACGTCAATTCATGTAAATAATCATAAAAAAATATCGTGTACAACCATTGATTGTACATGAACTATGTAAGTGCATTCAATCAGAAACCTCGATTGGAGAACCATGTCTACACAATGCAACATTGTGTAGAATCTAATCGGAAGAAGTGAGAAAAATTGGTGAACGCTGTCCATGGACACCGAAAGTGATCACTTAAGCCAGCCTTGAGCCAATTCGTAAGCGTTGGGACACCTTTCTAACTTCTTCCGATTAGATTCTACACAATGTTGCATTGTGTAGACGTGGTTCTCCAATCGATGTTTCTGATTGGTTTTGTCATCTGCACCCAAATCCGGTCAAACAATAAATAAATTAGTAAATATTCCAAACATAAGTGCATTCATTTCATTTACGATTTTAGTCACAGAACTTGTCATATTTTTTGTGCCTACTCCCTATTACCATTAATTCTTTTATTATCGCATAATAAAAAATAGCTCCTTATAAATGGAAGTTTATATAACATATTATATTGGATAATTCTGAAGATATATTATCAGTGTTTCTCCTGAATTACCCAATACAATTCAGAAACATTTCTGTTATGGTCAGATGTTTTAAACTCCACTTGTCTGTAACACGCTCTCAAACAAACTCTTATTATATACAAAACTCCTATAATATTTATACGAATAATCGTTGCTGTGAAATATAGCACTGATATTTTTTTCAATTTGATAGCTACCAGCTTGTGAAAAAAAACAAGCTCAGTTTCATGGAAATTATTTACATTTGTTACTTAAAAAAGAACTTGTTATGAGATACTTAGTTATATTTTTCTAGAAAATTATGACAAGAAAAAATCACTACTCCATAAAAAGTCACTCAACGCTCCTCTCGGGAGCACAGGACAGAGACCAGCCTCATCCATTCAGAGCGTCTCTGTGCCAATCGCGTCACCTCTTCCCATGACATTGCCTACGCTCTGATGTCGTTGTCATTGGAACGGTGTATTATGAAAGAGGGACGCCCGGGCTGACGGAACCCTTGCGGATGGAAAAACAGCGCTCTTTTTGGCCATCTATCATTGGGCATTCTCAGAACATGACTTGCTCTACAAAAAAAAACACTTAAAATAAGTTTTTTTATTATTATATCCATAAAGGAAACTTTAAAGAAAGTGATTTAATTAATTGAACTTCCGAAGCAAATATCAATGCATTTTTGCAATGTTTATATTAACGTTGTGTTTATTAAAGTTTAATTTATCGACCGACGGTTCTTGGTGGAAGTTCATATTAATAATTTTTAAAACGAAACACAATATTTAGTTATTCCACTATTGACTTTATTTATTTTTGCGAGCCGGCTTTCAAGAGCTTCCGCTCTCATCGTCAGGCAAAAGTAAAGTTTACTTGAAAGCCGGCTCGCAAAAATAAATAAAGTCAATAGTGGAATAACTAAATGTTGTGTTTATTCTCTTGAAGCAGCAATTAAAATGCTATTGTTCTCAATATCTCAGTATGCAACACTCAAATGTTCTATGCAGTAGTTTTCATGATAGCGATTGTCTGAATAGCATGAAAACTTGCTGAAACAGATTCGTCCGAGTTACTGAAACTATGATTCACTTGAACTTATAGTGACCACTCTTTGGAAAACGATATCTATTCACTAGTATAAGTAAGTGTCTAGTACGAGAATCTCTATGCTTTGTTTTCCGTAATGATTTTTATTAAGACAATTCATTTTGTTACAATTAAGTAAGAATGTGCCTATATTTAAATCAGAACTTCAGTTTTCTTTCAGATATGTATGGTAAAAATGTCCGAAAACTGGAATCATTTTAATATAAAGTTAATTATGTAGCGCATTATTTATTTTGGGCATGTAGAAAGATTATAAACAAGAACGGATAGACTAAGGAAATACCGATATGTATACGAGTATTGTCCAGAGAAAGAGCGCTGGAAATGTGAATATTCACGAAACAAAAGTTTTTTTTTAATGCAAAAATACATAGCTTATATGATTTTCCACATTAAAATCATATTGTAAGCGGCGAGACATGGTATCTATCACAAGTTTCGTATTTTTTATGGTACAAAGTTTCGTTTTTTTATGGTATAAAGAGAGCAATCGACATGTTATTACATGTTATCAGAAGCACTGCGATAGCTTCAAGGAAATGCCGTGACGGTCATACGAATGGACGTATGCAGTAATAAAATAAGTACAGACACATATCGATGTATTCAAAATAATCTCATTGAAGAGCAAATACTTACCTTAGGTATAAAATATAATAATATGTACATACAGTAATAATTCAGCTTTGTGTCAAGAACTTATAAGCTTACACTTGTATTAATCCAGTATTTAATTTAATGTTAGCATCTAGCATCGTTTGTATAGGGAAGGGTAAAACGACAATATTGTAAAAACGTCACGTTAATTTGAAAATAGTTATTTCGAGATAACGTATATTTTTTTTTGTAAATAAGGCTGTCTTCCCAAAAACTGAGTAATTTGAGCCAAGTTGGTAATTTAAGAGTACCTACTCTACAAAATGCACAAAAATAAGTAAATAGCAATAAAATAGTTAGTTGCACAACAAAAACATTTTAATACAGTTTTGTTCAAAGTGGAAATAATCAAGATTACGTATGATGAAAATGAAACTTAGTTATTACGTGCACATATATACACACCATCATGGCCAACTAGTGGAGTAGCCAGCGGGCTAACTGCACAATATATTAAACATAGGAATGTCCTTTCCGGGCCAATATCAGTTCATACACTAAAATATGAGTGGGAAGCCTCATGGTAGATATTTTGTTTTGTGTGAAGTTTAATGATCGCCTTTTAAGGAAACTCGAAAACTTACAGAAAAGAGTAGAAAACTTACTCTTCGCCGAGCACCACCACTCATTCTTCACGTTTCATCTTCATGCTCCACAAAGAGGACAATTTGTCTGTCCATTACATGCAGTGAGTCCACTGGCTACCCCATTTGTGGTAAATGTCAGGATGTGATATGAATGTATAAACAGAACCAAAACAGCACCATAATAATTATACAAAAATCGATGCTAATGAAATAAATAACAATACAAATAATTTGTCATTCTCTAAATTGTCGCAAAATATACATAGGTATATAATATAATGATCATTGTTTGTTTGTTTGTATTGTGCAGGATCTTCCTTATACCCCTGAAATCCTAGTTTGGATACGCCCGATGTAAATTTAAATTATTTCACTACTATAAGGTAATCCCAACGGATTGGCCTATGTCCGGTAATTAACCGGCCATGTCAGGGTACAACACAATGTACATACCTAGTAAGTAGCACATCCTACATATAAACACACATACATTTAAACACAACAATAATAATATTATTACCATTCCAGGACATGTACAACAAAGATATCTTACAAAATATCTAGGTAATATAATATAATACAAATATTTGTGACTTATTTGGGCTAAGGTAAGTAACAACAATTTAAAAGCATCTTGATAAATTCGATGATGTCGTAAAGAGATAAAATACTCGTCACAACCTTTAACTAGTACATAATAACAAATACTTGAGAAGATATTTAATAAGTTGTGAATATAGATAACAAGATCTTATACTTTAAAATCACGGCATATCTCACAAGTGGGGTAGCCAGCAGACGCAAGTAAAAAAACATACAAGCTTTCCTCACTGTGCCAACAAAAAAATAGGACAAGGTGGCAAATCTCATCCCTGAATTTATAATGTAAAAAGTCTTTATTTTGTGTTGCACCTACTTCTTACAGGATACCCAAAAAATTGCTAAAAAGACAGATATTTTTTTTGCAACACTTCTTACGGGGATATTTATAGTTTTAAGTAAAAAAAATGACAAATTATTTATCTTTGTGAATGATAAAAGCACAATTTTAAAAAGACATTTGATTTTCCTTCCTAGATGTATATTAAAATAAACTTTAAGGTTGTTTTTGTGTACTAAAGCGAAAAGTATTACGAATTCAATCGATAACTCGGAAACCTAATCAAGCTAAATTCTGTGTCATTCTCTAAATGCTCATTTATATTTAAAAAATCCTATCATTTGATCAAGTGTTGTCAATAGCCATTTAACTGACCGCTATCTGAACCCAAAGGTCCAAACCACATTAATGAATAACCCGCATTGGGGCTAAAAAGCTTTATCGATGTAGCAAAGGAAGCCCGTTTAAGATAATCGACGATAGAGATGGAAAGAAATCCCCTTTATACTTACAGCACGTCCAACGGTCTGTATCCTCGCACTGGACTCTCCTGTCTGGGCTGGATTGCGGTTACAATTTACGGGCTGTTCCTAAATACTCTCTATATCCATTCATAAAATTATCCGACTCTTTTTCTTCCCTTTGTCTCTATTTCAACTCCTACCCAACATACATTATGTAATATTTTATCATATCAACAGACGTATTTATGTGTCCTTAAATTTTTACCCAAATATATTATTTCCGACCTAAAGAAAATGAACCTACTTATTTTCAAATAAAGTCGATATCACACAAATATGCATAGGAATTATACATGTCAAAAAAAAACATTTTTGTACGAAATTAAAAAAACAAATGTTTTCTTCTACTACATAATATGTTTTATACTTTCAAGACAAAAGGCGTCTCTCTCGACAATAAAACATATAGTTGAGGAAAACTTTATTTTGTTTTTATAATTTCGTTATGAAATTCTAAACACCACCACAGTGAATACTACCTTTTTCAGCTATTACTCCTAATTTGTTATAACAAACTGTTAATATATTAACAAAAAACGTTTGGTAATGAGCTATGCCGTTAACTCTGAATGTTTTATTTGTTTTGATACGACCTGTATATTCAATAATTGCAGTAAGTCAGTTTGCTACCTCACTCATGGAATTTACCGTGATAGTAAAGATGAGCATTTATTTGTGTCGGACAAACATAGTAGAATTCCATAGTAAGGTAAATTGAAACAAGTGTTTCTTTCTACTACAAATTATTGATCACGAGAGAGACGTCTTTCGACTCATCGGGTCATTATCAATCTCAATTGAAAGACATCTCTCTCTTGATCAATCATGAAAAACTAGTTTCAATTTACCTTAAGATAGAGCACTTATGAAAATCAGTTGTTAGAGGAAAACTGTAAAAACTGATTATCTTTAGAGTATATATGTAGTTACATGATTTTACTTTATGTTATCACCTATATTTTATAACTTAATTAATCATCATTATAGTATTTAAAACATATTTATATGTAATTTATTATTATTATAATTAAACCTGCAAACTGTTTCTTCTGTATTGGTTTCCGCACAACATTGATCGTACTTGAGTAATTTTGAAGTGTTTAGCGTCTGTATATAGATAGGTATAGAGCAGTACCTATAAAATTCCTGTGTAATATAAAGGTGTTTCCACACGTTATGTATGAGACATCTTTCTTTCCTTATCTCGCCTTTATGGAAGGTTCTGCCGGAGCAAACGTAAATCAACGCTATCTCCTCACTAACATTCGAACTGGTACAAATACTAAATAAACATCTGAATTCGAAATAGAATAGATGAAAGTGATTTAATTTAGTGTTATGGTTCATCCCAAGAGAACACAATCTGAAAATTAAATAAATGAGAATTTAAATCACGGAAGAACATACCTGAAGGGACAAACCATGCAGAAAGTTTACATTAACCCACAAAATTGACTCATTTATATAATTCGTTTGTCAAATATAAATTTTAACAAAAACACGTTGGTACAAAAAATAGAAAGTTTCTTTAAATCTTCAATTTCATAACTTATCTTTAAATTAGAAAATAAAATAGTTTATTTGAAATCGTAGAAATTCTACTAAAGCATTTAGTGTGATTATTAGCGTTCATAACTACTCAAGATGGATCAAAAATATTCAATAAGTGGTTAATAAGTCAATTTATTATATTTCATTTATCTGAGAGGTACAAACTATGTAATAGTTTCTAGACATTTTTTATTGGCTTTTGAATAACTATGTATTTTGTTACTTGAATTTAAAACATGCAATCGCGATTCCTGTGCACCAACACCATTGACGAGCTGTTTAAGACTTCAAAGATTTTAACAGCCCGTTAATGGTGTAGATGCATCGAAATCGCGACAGCGTGTTTTAAAATTATGTAACGAAATACATAGTTATTCAAGCCAATTAAAAAAATAAATTATACTACCCTTGACAAACTCATATAATAAAAGCTACTACATAATTATGTACAATTGTACATCCTTGATACTGCAAACTAACTACGAAGATTTTTAGGTGTATCGTATGTATGTACGAGGGCTAAGTGATAAGTTCATAGCCTTTTAAAGAAAAGCATAATTTATTTAATATCCTAGCTCTCTGCAATTCGATAATTTTGGTCCAAGGTATTTTTTTTTTTTTAATTTTATTTCTTCTTAAGGACACAAACAGTTAAATCAACAAATATAAACAGTCATATGTTATCAAAAAACAAACCAATCAAGGTCCCGCAAATCACCGAAGCGTATGACGAACACGTTGCAAGTAAATAATTATAACAGAAACTACCCTACCCATATCAAATGCAAAAAAGAAAAATACAAACCTCGCGAAAATGAGTAGCTTAAAATTACACTGCAATAGAATATATAAATGAACAAATAAATAAACGAATAAGTAAATAATCAATAAATAATAATCACATATAATAACTAAAAATCAAAACAATTGAGATTAAAAAAGTTCAAATTACAAATTGATCGAATCTCTGTCTCTCTTCAGAATCAAGAATTCAGTGAACCTCTTACACCCCTTCTAAACTCAGCCTTGCTGATCGAGAAGAAATCAAGATTTATGTATGATCTATTATACAACGTACAAGTACGTCTCACAAATGATCCTCGAACATAATTTGTGGTACTGGGCGGCAATCTAAACAAGAAACAAGATCGCGTATTCCGAGAGGGGCAAGCAAAAAGGTATATTCTAAACCTTTCAACTTGCTGAAAAAAATTGAAAAAGCTTGAAAACAAACAATGAGTTTTTGATTGATCAATGTCAACAAACGCGACAGCAATTGCTCTGATTATTAATTAATTTGCAAATTTTGATGTCATATCTTTTTCATCCATTTAGGTAACAATTAACAAGCATCCCAAACGACAACCTTGCTTTGCAGTTTGATTTTATTTATTTATTTTATTCTTCACTATACATTGGTAACAATTTTACATAATAAAATAGTGTCATAAAAATAACAGTTATACAATTCAATGAACAGAGGGCTAGTTTATCGGTAAAATGCGATGTCTTCCAACTAACATGATTTTTTCATTACCTGCAAAGATTTTTTGACAAAGCTGGAACATTCCTCATCTAAAATGCTCATACCACCATGTTTGAACTCGGCCATCCCACTTTAACCGTTAAAAAAAAACAGGCGTCAAATGAAGAAATTTCATAACCATGCACTACTCAATTTTCTCCATTATTGACTGACAATGTTTTGAAGAGGATTACAGAAAACAAATACAATTAACTAAAGTCAACGAGGCTAAATAATTTTCAAATACCCCTCGTAATCGTACAACGTGATTGCATAAGTATCCAAGAAAGTACACACAATAATATAATAAATACATACCTACTTGTAGTCATACATTCTCCTCGTAAGAACACGTCTCTTAAATGCTTAGATTCAGGCTGTTTGATAAGAGCTAAAGGATAACGTTAGAAATCAGTAGATACTAACAAACCATAAAAACTGTCTTCGCATAAGGTTCTTCGCGTCTCGTAGTATGTACGAGTATTACTGGTTATAGGGAGAAAGAGGGGAAGAGGGTAATGGGTGGGTGAAGAATTATATTGCAAGTCGCTATACGTAAAAGAGGGGGTTTCAAACAGTAGTAGTATGAAGACAAAAGATAACATTGGTGATTAAGGAAAGAAGTTTTTTTGAAAAAATACACAACTAATACATTTTTCGATATCGGTATCACCTTGTAAAGGCTTTCCATAAACATTGACGACATTTTTAGCAATTTTACGAGTATCCAAGTTTTGCTATTACACAGTTATGACGAAAAGTTTTTCTTTCGTGAAAAATTGTTTGGTAGCTTATTATCTAATCTATTGTTTTTGTTATAGCATCAAGTAAAGAAGAGTAATATACCTTTGGGATTCAATGTGATTTAATGGAGCATTTCCATGCTATATTTTTTGTTGCTGTTGTTTAATCGTAACGGAAAGCTCTAACAAAACTTGAGATATTAGAATTTACTCGCGTTTTTTTGCCAGGTATTTTTTAGCACAATTTTTTTTACAATAATTTTGTTTTAATTCACAAATCATTTGAATACGTTAACATTCATAAGTTTTTAGTTAAAATAAATAGAATATGTAATATTGGACAAAAGAAAATAAGGTTAAGCTAAATTTATTTTAAAATCAGTTTATGGAATGATAGTTGACTTAATCATATTTAACATAACAAAAAGTTCTTATTTAGAATTTAATCTCGAATTTTACACCATCAAAACAAATATAATGATATATTTTTAGGTATATCATCAAATGTGTTTTCGCCAATCCATAGCGCTATGCCATGATAAGCTTTGTAAGAAAAAACTTATTTATTTTTCAAAGAAGGTTCTTACTTTTTGTGATGTTTCCAAAACCTTTCAAATTAGCTTCCTTTGGATAAGAGGCTGAATTAATTCTTGAAAAAGGCGTAACGTCTCCAAAAAATATGAAAAGTTGGTAATGGAACTTGATTCACCTAATAGAATGTCTAAATGTCAGGCTACGTTGACTTCAGATTCGATACAAGATTTGTAACATTTTTTTCATTTCAAATGTATTATTTTTATCACATAAGAATACAGCAATTTTCATATTATAATAATTACAAATGAGAATATTCCGGAAGCATTATTATTTCAAACAAAGCAAAAAATAACATAAAAAACAATATTCAAAATAACACACATCATATACTTTTATTAAAGTTCCGGGAACGTAATTTTTTTACATCCCTGGATATTACGATATGAACATATGTATGTAGGTATCTCCGTGACCGAATTTCAAACACCATTTCTTTCTTGATACAATCGGCAAAAGAGAAAATTCGCAATATTGTTATCTTAAATTCAACAGAAAAAGAGGCGATTACGCGCGCGTAGTAGGATTTTTCCAATACATTTGATAGGGTTATATGGCATTTGTTAAACAATGTATGCGGCTACAATGGAACGTACCTTTCATTTAGCTTATTGGGTAAGCACTTTGAGGAGCGAATAAATGCGTATATCGCAGTAAAAACAAATATTATGATAATTTGTGACTGAGTTATTCAATAAAGGTATTTTTTTTACTTAGATCAAAATATTATATTAGATTTTGGATTATAATTTGACTTTTAACTTTTCTATGAATCATGTAAAAGGACACTCCATTTGTATTTGATTTCGCTATGAGATAGATAGATTAGATAGATTAAAGGAGATGATTAGGTAATGAGTTTTATTCACTATGTATTTAAATTATCACTTATGATTAAGTAATAAATTAAATACATAGTGAATAAAACTCATTATCTAATCATGTCGCTTAATTATCACATAGTTAATGCCAAAAACATCGAAAATCGATTAAAGGAGATTAATTAAGATATTGAATGACAGTAGACCAAAAAAAAGAGTTCTGTTCTTACATACTTCTTTCGCTTCTACTACATTCATATCATTTCTCATACACGCACGTCGTTGTTTTCTCTTTCTCACCAGACGACGCGACGGTCCTTGAGAATTTGATCCACGCAAGCAAGCCATGAGCCAGACTCCCTCTTTCTGATAAGTATATCCTCTTTGCCATCCATTCATAACACATGTGCACACATCTTCACTGCATGTATTCCACTTTCGTCCTTCTTTTAACCCCGTCCATGTTTCGTTTATGGAACCTTGAATGGTTTTGTGCACTACTAAAGAAATTTAAAAAACGAGTTACTCAATAACATTGTTAAGTTTAATAATTATTATTATACAATCACGAGCGCATTCAACAAGATAATTATTTTGAATTTTAATAAATAAAATATAAAAATATATTATTGAGCACTGTTTAATCTCCACTATGTTAGGTTGAATACCGAACGTTTTCGCCTATACTTGTAGGCATCTTCAGGGAAACTGAAATCTAAAAATTGTGAGTGTTGTTGTTCATGTGGTGAGAAGGGTGCAGGTAGTGGAAGGGGTAGTGGGAGGGGTTATGGTAGGTATGGAGGCGGGATGGT